>CM073463.1:15860000-15867500 GCA_037074535.1 Gleditsia sinensis | reverse complement strand
ACCGTTGAATCGCCGTAGATCTGAAGTAGAAAATCTCAGTAAAAGGTAAATTCTGAAAAACCTTACTTAGAGACTTCTAATTAGAAATCTGACTCCGTAGATGGATTCAGAAACTAGATAAATATTAGGATATGAAATTATTTTGTTGATTCAGTAAAATTTTTATTACAGTAAATAGTGTTTTCCGGCGATGAATAGTGGTGGTGAATAGTGTTTTCCGGCGGTGAACAGTAACCAAGCTCATTTAAGGTTTTTGGACCTTCCGAACTTGATTTTAGGGTCTATTTTACCGAATTCAGACTAGAAACTAGGAATTTAGGGCTGTCCAATCTGGAGCCCTTACCGGTGAGTGGGTTTTTCATACTATAGCGCATGTTTTACGAATTCGGTTTATAACTCTCTCTCGTATGATTTTAACTAGTTCGAATGTATGCTAAATTGTTTTACCACTTTGAAAACCAATATGTTCCAACCATGTTAGAAATTATAAATTTAAATCCTAGTTGAACGCTAGGTATGCAGAGCAAGCATCTAGGCTGATAATTCTCCATTTGAGTTAGATTTATAGAAATGCGAACTTAGTCATAGAAATAAACTAAGTTAGCCATGAAATGATTTGATGCATGATGAGCATCTATGTGACGTCTACGGACGATCTATGTTTTAAAGGGAAAGTTTATGATTATAAAGGTCTCCATGGGAATTCATGGATGAGATATATTTTAGAACGGAATTTTATGCATGAAAAGAGTTAGATGGAGAATTATAGCTTTATTGTAAAGTTATTGAAATATTTTACTTTAAACTCTTTGAATAACATATTTCAAATGTTTTCTATTGGAGGGACCTTTTTAGATCACTGTTAGCTAGCCGCAGGTAGTGCTAGCCCTGGTGCACCATTATCATGTTAAGGTTTCGGCCTAGGATACTGTGACGGGCATATGACTGCCTAAGACACAGGGATTTAGGGTAGACTTATGTCTATGCCTACAGTGATTGCCATACCCATTGCTATGTGCTTGGGGACCCATTGCTATGTGCTTGGGAAATTTATGGTAGACTTATGTCTATGCCTACAGTGATTACCATACCCTTGCTGTGTGCTTGGGGGATTTAGGGTGGACTTATGTCTACGCCTACAGTGATTACCCTACCCTTGCTGTGTGCTTGGGGGAGATGATAGATCTGTTAGGAAAGACCTCCAAGAAACTGATGCATTTTTCTTAAAGATTAAATATTTCTAAACAAGCTCATTCATCATTGTTATTGCATAAATATCTTCATTTATTACTTACCATGCATAATTGATTTGCTTACGGTTATTGATTTAATCATGTTTTATCTTTTGAATATACATTTAAATTGTTTAGCATTCTTTCAATAAATTATGGTTAAATGCTTAATGTTTCTATTGTTATCTTTACATTTGGATTTCAATTATTAAACCCATTGCCAAACACTCGTGCTTGGTTTGCCCTATTTCAGTTATAGTATGATTTACTCATTCACTGAGATGTGGTAATCTCACCCCTCTTTTGTTTCCTCCCCACAGATAGTCAAAGAGATTTTGATCCAGCCACAGCTTCGTAGGAGGCTGAAGATAGTGTTGGTAAGCCCCAGTTTGGGCAAGGCTCTTTTGTACTGTTTGTTTAGTTTAGTTATGTCTAGAGTATCTCCATGAACATACAGGCAGGATCCTCGCTTTCTTGCGTATTTTGATGTGTTGTTTGGAAAATGGTTTTATGTTTACAACAATATTGGTATTATGAGGCCTTGGGCCAAGTTGAATCACATGAATATTATGAGGCCATGGGCCAAGTTGAATCAAGGATGTTGGATTCATGAGATATATATATATATATATATAAACAGTATTTTCTGATATTGGATGTGGCATATGTGGCCAGTTATATTTATTATGTATTCTGGATTGTGTGCTGGATGTCTGTGCATGCTATGTGTTAGGCTTGCGGTTAGGGGAAAACCCTTATGCCGTGCCGGTCATGTGTTCCATCATTTGGGGCCGTGACAATATGGTATCAGAGCATTAGGTTTCCCTGTGTTCATGGAGTAACGGACCTTTAGGTAGGACTTTGAGTATGGGTATGAATCTGGACATGCTTATACTCACGGTGCTGCTAAAGGGGTTCGATAGGATGTTGTTCTTTTGTTCAAGTAAATCAGTTTATAGTATGCTATGTTGGCATGGTTAAGTGACGGTTGGGCTATCTCTGTTTTATAGCGAGATGCGTCTTAAAGAATTTAAGAAATTGAGACAGATACTAAATATGATGGTTTCTGAATGTGACATCATGATGGTTTCTGAATGTGACATCCATTGTACCCGGTTGTCTACATATGGTAGATTGTGATGTGATATTGAGAATGAATTTGTTGGCATTATGTCATGTCATTTTGAAATGTCACTAGAAGGTGATTAAATTCAATATTCTTAGAGAATTTTCTCTCTTGATACAAAGAAAATCTTAGTGAGATACCCAGTAACCTAATCTCTACTTTAGCAGTCCATAAGTGATTATAAAAAGGTGCCAAGGATAGTTGGCAGTGGTGAGGGATGCTGATATAAAGTATATCAGTGTAAATCAAATTCCAGTTATTAGAGAATTTTCTGATATAATTCCTGAAGAATTGCCAGGATTACCCCGAAATAATAAATAGAATTTGGTATTGATTTATTTCCTGGCCAGCGTCTATATTTCCATATAGAATGGCACCCACTGAACTTAAAGAACTGAAAAAGAAATAGTTACAAGACATGTTAGACAAGGGATTTAAAAGCCCTAGAAATTTTACTTGGAATGCTCCAGTTCTATTTGTGAAAAATAAAGATGGATCACTATGACTATACATAGATTAAAGACAATTGAATAAAGTGACAATGTGGAATAAATACTCATTACCTCGTATAGATGCTCTATTTGATCAGTTAGAAAGTGCTCAACATTTTTTTAAAAAGAATATAAAATTTAACTTGATTTGATATTTAGATATCATCAATTAAGGATAAGAGAAGAGGATATTAAAAAAAAAAATTCTTTCAGGATTTGGCATGGACACTATGAGTTTATAGTTATGTCATTTGGATTGACAAATGCCCCAGCTACATTCATAGAGTTAATGAATAAGTAATTAAGCCATCCCTAAATCAAGTTGTTATTATATTTATTGATAATATACTAGAATATTTCAAGAGTGCAGAGGATCATAAGCAATATTTAAAGATAGTATTACAACTCCAAGGGAGTATCAGCTATATGCTAAGTTCTCAAAATATGAATTTTGACTTAGTAATAGTACTTTCTTAAGGTATATGGCTAGCAAGATGGTATCCAAGATAATCCTAAGAAAGTAAAAGCGGTATAGCAATGCCCACATCTTGCTACAGTTACAGATGCAGATCCAAATCCAATTTGCGCTTCCTGCGGTTGTCTGCCGTCCATTCTATTTGAGCAATAGTTGGATCAGGTACATGAACATATGCTTGTAAGGCATCAATCAACTCCTCAGCATTTGAAGCCGAGATGAGAATTCGTCGTGCTGAGTGTGAGATAAATTTCTGTTCCACAGTTTGATCTAGAAAAGACAACAAACCATCAAAGAAGTGATTAACATTTAACAAACCTATCGGTTTGTGATGCATATTCAGTTGTGCCCAAGAGACTATTTGAAAAATCTCCTCTAAAGTACCAAAACCACCTGGTAAGGCAATGAAGGCGTCAGCATTGCTCATCATTCTAGTCATGCGTTCATGCATAGAAGCTACTCTATATTCTTCCCCAATTGTTTTCCCTATGTTGCTGGATGCAGCTAGAGCTGTAGAAATAATACCTAGAACTTGGCATCCTCCTACATGTACAGCTGTAGCCACACACCCCATTAACCCACAGTTACCTCCACCATAGACTAGATGAATTTTTCTTCTGGCTAGCACCATACCCAGGTTTTGTGCTGCTTTCACATATTCCCCATCTTTTCCAGGACTGGAACCACAAAAGACACAGATATTTCGAAACTGACGAAATGCGGTTCCCTACATAATTTCTATCACCTTAACTTTGAATATGAAGATAAAGATACTAATATAAGCATTTATAGAACTCGGAGAAGGGTATATTTATAATAGCTATGCGAATAGACCGGATATTATTAGAATAGCTATGTGAGTGATTGGTGGATATTAGCTAAATTAAAGGTAAAAAAAAACGGCAAGCATGTATATGTACAGTAGTTATGACTGTAACCCATATTAAGCACATAAAGAACATAAGATAAGATATCACTAGAAATCTGTCTTTTTCTTGTTGTCTTTGATGAAGCATTGATGTTTTGAAAGGTTGTAGGTGATAGCCGTCATTGTAAAAAAGAAGAAAAAGAAAAAGAGTGAAAATGCAAACCAATTAATTGTTGAAGAGGAACAATCAAATGGTTTATTTTATTTTCTCAATGTTTTTACCAGTCGACTATTGGTTTATAAGTTGACTAGCTATTTTGAGAAATTTTAATTTGGACTGGTTATTTACAGTTGATTGATTATATATTTTGAAGCAACCAACTGCATCCTACCAGTTAACTATGTGCTCTTGTTATTCACAGACTTTATAGGCTCAGAAATATTTCTTTTCCATATGATATGCTTCCGCCGAATAACAATATCTTTGAATTAAATTTTGGCACATATATTCAAAATTTGCAGCCACCGATTGTGGCCACCGATTTTTTTCGAAATAGCAGCTAGATTGTGTTTACAGATTTTCAAGAATTACGGCCACCGATTTTAATGCTTTTCAATGTTTGTCCAAATTTTTGACTTTCTATTTTGGCACCATTCTCTATTGTGTTTTTCGTCTGTTTCACTGCATTCTCCCTCATTAACGGTTGGCATTAAATGCAAGGTTGTTTTCCCTCATTGCAAGGAAAGATAATTTCTAATCTTTGGAACTCAGTTATTATGGTGTTCAAATTATTAGTAGATTAAAGTAATAGAGATTTTGAAAAGAATAGATGGATGATGATGTAATGGTGCTTTGACGAATGTAATCAAAGGAGTTAACGGTGTTGAAGTTTTTGAGGAGTAAAGTATGGAAAGTAAGATTTAAGCTAATCTCAAAATTTTTAATTTGAAAACATGGAGAATATTTTGAGAAACATCTCTGAGAATAATGTAAGTGATTAAGATATTTGTGTTAATGATTTATACCTTGCTAAATTGAGACTAATATCTAGAATG
The DNA here is from genome assembly GCA_037074535.1 of Gleditsia sinensis. Lineage (NCBI taxonomy): Eukaryota > Viridiplantae > Streptophyta > Magnoliopsida > Fabales > Fabaceae > Gleditsia > Gleditsia sinensis. The sequence continues at coordinate 15,862,252 of CM073463.1, read as the reverse complement.
TAAATTATGTTGAGATTGGAAATTCACGTATGGATAATTGTTAAGAAAAGAGATTTCAGAATAAGCCATAGATTGTAAATATGGATTACCCGAGGTAATAAAGATATACTGAGATTAAAAAAAATAGTACTAGTATAATGGTAAAAAGAAGATACAAGTGAAATGTTTCATTGGCGGGTATGTTGGCAAGTACGAATAGAATATATTATCTCAAGAGAATTAGTCAGGAAGTCTAAAGATATTTATTAGATTATAGTATGACTGATACTAAATTTAAATAATGTGTTTATACATTAAAAGTTATGCTTTAAGTATCTTTATATTATTGTGGTGAAAGTTTGGAGAAATTAATTGTCCTTAGTTGAACTTACTCATAGCAGTAATTATCATGCCAATATAGAATAGCAATCATTTGAAGTTTTACATGAACATCATAGGTTTCTTAATATGTGAGTGAATTGAGAAAAGTTAAACTTTGGAAATCTAATTTGGAATAACATGCAATAGATAGCATATGAATTATTAAATTGATGATGCTAGTTTGGAGAGCATATATTTTTTGTTGAGATTGGTAAGAGATTTCTTAGCAGAATTTGTCTATAATAAAATGATATTAGAAGATTTAAGCCTTATGTAAGAGGTGTTACAAATGTTCTGTTAAATGACTCAGTAGAGTTATATTTATTATAAGATGTCATTGATAAAGTGAAATTGATTAGAAAAAAGAATACTGAAAACTCAATACAAGTCAAAAGTCTATAAGGACTATGAATGTTGAGCACTAGGAATTTTCAGTTGGTGACCATATATTCTTTAATGACTCACCAATGAAAGAGGTAATGAGATTTGAAAATAAAGATAAGTTACACCCTCGGTATATAGAACCATTTGAAATTCTTGATAAGATCAGTTCAGTGGCTTATTGTTTGGCTTTACCTCTTAAATTGGGTAATGTCCATCCAATTTTTTTTCATATGTCTATGCTAAGGAAATATTTACCGTATTCTACACATGATATACAGTGTCCATAGATTCAGTTACAGAAAGATTTAACCCATGAGGAATAACCAGTAGCAATAGTGGTCAGACAAATAAAGAAGTTACGGTCAAAAGAAATACCTACAGTAAAAGTGATATGAAAAAATTATTCTTCTGAGAAAACTACTTGGGAAAGAGAGGAGGATATACGCGTTAGATATTTACATTTATTTGAATAATGAGATTAGTGTTTATCTGCAACTGTGGTGATGAAATTCAGGGATCGAATTTCTTTAAGGGGGAAGAATGTAATAACCGTAAAATTTAACGAAAATCCAATTAAAGGAAATTTAGAATAAAAGAGAGAATTTTGACAATAGAGATAAAAACCGTAGAAACTATGTATATTTATTACATGGATTAAAGAATTACAAAAAAAAAAAGAAATATGAGAATTTATATTTTGGCGCGCTATAAGCAAATATATTTTTATTTATGTAGAAATGATTATGATTTGTTAGAAGTAAGTGGACTTTTAAGTAAAAGAAGTATTGTATTGCTTAAAATAATTATACCGGCCTCTATTAAATTTTTATGGTATTTTTAAAAATATTCTTTCTTTTAATATGAATTAAGATATTTGTTTTTAAAATTTATTTTATTATGATTTTTATTAAAAAAAATCATAATTTAAGAGTTTAACTAAAGATTTATGAGAATGAAAATTTTTAAGAATTTTTGGGATATTTTATGATGAAAAATGGAATTTATATGAATTTTTATAAAAGAAAATCCTATTATTAATTATTTAATAATTATTATTATATTAAAAAAAAACAAACCTCAGAAACCATAAACGAAACCAGGGGGCGACTGCGTCGAATTCGAAGAAAAAAACGAAAAAAAAAATGAATAGTAATAAATAGTGTAGGAATAGTAACATCCAACATTTTCTTTCGATTTGGAGTACCGATTAGCTTCCGATATGAAAACTGAACGTGTTATTGGATTCAGGACGAAGAGTACTTCAGTTTTAACCGATCAGTTTTTCAAATCAACCGTTGAATCGCCGTAGATCTGAAGTAGAAAATCTCGGTAAAAGGTAAGTTCTGAAAAAACTTACTTATGGACTTCTAATTAGAAATCTAACTCCGTAGATGGATTCAGAAACTAGATAAATATTAGGATATGAAATTGTTTTGTTGATTCGGTAAAATTTTTGTTACAGTAAATAGTGTTTTCCGGCGATAAATAGTGGCGGTGAATAGTGTTTT
>CM073463.1:15365000-15850000 GCA_037074535.1 Gleditsia sinensis | reverse complement strand
CTCTTATGGATTATATTATTTGAAATGGTGTTGAGCTGAATTTTTTCATTTAGAAGTTGTTGTTTGACCAATCCATGTTGACTACAAACTTCCACAATTTTGGTGAAGTCAAGTGCTCCTCTAAGTGCTTTATGACACTCAAAACCTCCAAAATCATTTTCCTAAGAAAAGGATCCAGTATTGACAAATGCACTTTATCTTGTCCAAGTACATTGTTCACTCTTTATTTCAATTGCTCACTTCCAGTTCAATCAATTTTGTTGGAAATATTATGGATAAAAGTTGGTTGAATGTTGGAAATAAAGCTGATCCAAGATATATACAAGGGGTGGATAATTTTCTTGAGTGGGCATACAGTAAGTTAAGGGCCTGTAGCAAACTTAGGTGCCCATGCAAAAAATGTAGAAACACATTATTCAAAGTGAGACACAAAGTGCAATTTGACTTGTTGCAAAATGGTTTTTGGCAATCTTACAAGGTGTAGGATCTTCACGAAGAAGCCTTAGTGACGACTTCATATCTCCCTCATGGTAATAATGTTGAAGAGGATGATATAACTGGAATGATACACGATGCATATGGAGTTGCTAACATAAAGGATATGAATACTCCTGTAGAAAATAACGAAGAGCCAAATTTGCAAGTAAATAAGTTTTACCAATTAGTGGAAGATGCCGAAACAAGGTTATATCCAAATTGTAATAAGTTGTCAAAATTGTCATTTATTGTTAAACTACTTAATCTGAAGTGTCTTAATCACTATAGCGATAAATCTATGGACATGTTGTTGGATTTATTTAAAGAAATATTTCCAGATGGGGCTCAAGTACCAAATTCTTACTACGAGGCCAAGAGAATAATTCAAGACTTAGGGTTAGACTACACCAAAATAGATGCATGTAAAAATGATTGCATTCTTTACAGGAAAGAATATGCTAATGCACAATCATGCCATTAGTGCAATTTATCCAGATGAAAATTAAACAGACAGAAAGGTAAGAAACAAGCAGACAAAGTGTTGCAATATTTTTCAGGAAAGCCTAGATTGCAAATACAGTACATGGCAAGACACACTGCTAAAGATATGAGGTGGCATAAAGATGAACGTGTTGATGACGGCGTATTAAGACATCCAGCTGACTCCATTGCTTGGAAATCCTTCGATGAGGAATATCCTAATTTCTCAGTTGATCCTAGAAATGTTAGAATGGGTTTAGTAAGCGATGGTTTCCAACCATATGAAAACATAAGTGCCAACCATAGTATCTGGCTAGTTATTCTTATACCATACAACTTGGCCCCTTGGAAATGTATGAAACAACCGTACTTCATGATAACACTTCTTATTCTAGGCACTAAGTCTCCAGGAGATGATATAGATATCTATTTAGAACCAATGATTGAATAGTTGAAAAAATTGTGGGAGTTGGGGATAGAGACATATGATGCTTGTTCACACTCAAATTTCAATATGTGGGCCTCTATTATGTGGACAATAAATGATTTTTCTGCATATGGCAATCTTTCAAGGTGGTCAACAAAAGGAAAATTAGCGTGTCCTTGTTGTCATAAACATACTCACTCTATATCACTGAGAAGCAAATTATGCTATATGGGTCATCGTCGTTTCTTGCCAGCCAATCATCCATGGTGTCAAAATAAAAGGGTCTTTGATGGTAAGGTGGAGAATAAAGTCGCACCTACATATCTGATAGGTGAAGAAGCACTTGAACAATTAGAACTCTTATCAAATGTGACATTTGGGAAAAGTTAAAACGAATGCGCAGTCAATCTAGTGTTGCTTACAATTGGAAGAAGAGCATTTTCTTTCAATTGCCTTATTGGAAAACACATTTGCTTCAGCATAATCTCGATGTCATGCACATTGAGAGAAACATCTCGGATAATATTCTGTCTACAGTAATGGGAGTGGCCAAAAAGACAAAGGATACAGTGAAGAGTCGATACGATTTAGTGGACTTGGGAAGAAGGCCCAGCTTGCATCCTATTAATGATGGAAATAATATTTTGCTACCACCAGCATCTTATGTGCTATCGCCACAGGAAAAGTTAAAAGTGTACAAATTTTTGGCCCAATTAAAGGTTCTCGATGCATTTTCATCAAATATTTCAAGGTGTGTCAATGTCGAAGAAAAAAAGATATTTGGATTGAAGTGTCATGACCATCATATATTATTGCAAGAATTATTTCCAGTTGCAATACGTGGGTTGTTGCCTAAGGGGTGAGTGATCCTATAATAGAGTTGGCACAATTTTCAAGATTCTTTGCTCAAAGTGTTTAACTATGGAAGATTTGAATTCCATAGAAAAATAAATTGCCATAACCTTGTGCAAACTAGAAAATGTGTTCCCTCTAGCATTCTTCTATGTCATGGTTCATCCACCGGTTCATTTGGCAAAAGAGGCAAGGATTGATGGACCTGTTCAATACCGATGGATGTATCCAATTGAAAGGTAACAATGTGACAGATACTTGGGCTTTAGTTTCATTTGTTAATATATAACATAGTTATTTCAATTCACATTTATAGGTATCTACACATACTAAAATCATATGTCCATAATAAAGCTCGTCCCGAGGGCTCAATCGCTGAAGGCTATTTAGCATATAAAAGTCTCACGTTCTGCTTAAGATATTTGAGCAATATCTCCACAAAATTTAATAAAACTCCAAGGAATGATTATGGAAACATGACAGCTTATGGCGAGTCAATATTTGACTAGAGCAGGCAACTGAGAGGTACTGCCAAATTGATTACTTTATCTAACAAAGAATTTGATCAAGCCTGTCTATACGTACTACAAAATTGTGAAAAGGTTTGGTCATTCATAGAGTAAGTATACAAAATTTTACTAGCAATTAAATTGTTACTGGATTAAACTCATTTGATGAAATGATGTGTTGTAGAAAGTGTAACGATCGGTTTTATATATATATATATATAGAGCAACTGATAACAGATTCCAAGCAATGAACCATACACATTTATATAAACCGCTAATATTTCATTATCATAATATTCGAACTACATCAGAGATTATTATTTATACACCAGTGACACTGAGTCACATAACTACATCAACTAAACAATGAACCCTATACTGCACATCTCCCCTGGGTGTAAAGGGTGGAGGAGGTAGTGCTAGCATCGGGATCTGTACAAAGCGTCGCCATCCACCGAATCTTCCATGATCAAGTGCACGGAAGTAGCTAGCGTATCGTTTGCTCTTATCTGAACATAACACCAACAATAATGAGAACGAAGGTTCCCAATAGGTTTAACATTAAAAGCATTATACGGTAAATAAGGAAAACACAGTGTTATGTCCAGCTGTATAAACTACAGAAAATATTTTCTCTTTGTATATGATAAAATAACAAGAATGTACAACATGTTTTCATATTCAACAGACAAGTTATGCATCAATATCAAGCATGAATATTAACCAGGTTATACTTCAATAATATGCTTTTGTATTTATCTTTGCAGTACTTTCATGCAGGGTGACTGATCGTCTGCAGCCACATCACAACACTCGGTGACCAATCGTTTGTAGCCACATCTCCACACTCAGTGACTAATCGTCTATAGCCACATCTCAACCATGTACATCAACATGATATGACCATGTATACATCAACAACTCACATTTAACATCATGCTTGCCATCCACAATCAACTTCGTCTCTTCATACAATCACTATGTAATAACCCCTTTATCGTCATATAATAATGTATACGTCATACTCTTTAATCATCATAACCATCATCACAATAGGATTATGCATTAACTAACACATCACTAATATTATGCATAATATCATCACCACATCATTTAACAAATATGTATTAATACACTTACCAACAGTGCATACCTTATATCATGTAATCCTCATGCATTGATCTACTAGCATAGGCATCCAATCAACATGCATTCCATCCATACATTGTACATCTAGCTCATATGCAATATGTGACTTAATTCCTCATAATAAAAAGGATAGAATTCACACTAGAATGTATCATTAAAGAAGTATTTATTTGTACTTTAGTTCCCTTTAACATCATCCATTCATTGGAATTCATTTAAAGCATTCAAAATACAAAACAGAGCAAAAACAGCCTCAAGCACGGCCCGGCCGTGTCACCAAGCATGGTCGTGCTTCAAGCTGTGAAAACCATGCTGAAAACCCACAAAACAACCCGAAGCACGGCCTGGCCGTGTCACCAAGCATGGTTGTGCTTCAGGTTTTCCCTGCAACCCAGATTTCAGTTCAGCCAGACCTTTTCTTATTAAAAAGATCATAACTCACTCATTTTAACTCCGATTAAGGCGATTTAGGTGTCTATAGAAGGCTAAAACAATTATCTACAACTTTTATGTTTACTACTTTAACATATTAGAAAAATAAACAGGTCAAAAATGTGTCCGGAAATGGCGTCGCGATTCTGTGTGTTAAATCTGACCTTTCTTTACTCATCAGGGGATATCTCTCTCATTTCAAAACCGATTAAGGTGATTCCAGAGGTATTAGAAATCTAAGAAGCAGAGCTACAACTCATATGTTAGACATATTTCCAGATTCGACCTAAAACATAACACCCAGAACCAACCTTTTAGAGCATCGATTTCCACCCATTTCAAGCCCAAAATCAACAAACACATGTATGATCTATGCATCCAACTCTCACCTTTCATGACCAACCATAAATATACATCATGAATCATCAAAAAAGGATATATGAAACACTTATAAATCATTCAAAGTGCATGAAATTCCATAAAAACATGAATAATGTTAAACCTACCAAACCAAAAATTCTTTCTCTTCTCAAGCTTTCCTCCTCTTGATCACTCCTCCTTCTTTCTTTCTCTTGGATTTCACCTTTTTCCTTTCTCTCTCTCTTTTTTTCCTTCCTCTCCTTCTCTCGGTTTCTCTCCCTTCTCCCCTTTTTCCCTGGCGCCACCTCTTTCTTCCCCTTGATCTTTTTAGCCAACTTCTCCTCCAAGCCACTTGGACAAGTCAACTTCTTATTCTCCAAGCCAAGGATGAGATATTTTAAACCAAGCTTATCCAATAAGCCAAGCCTCTCCCCTTCTCTTCCTTGGGTTAGTCGACTCACCCTTGAGTCAAGCAAGACAAGATATTTTAATCCAAGCTTCTAGAAGGTTGCCTCCCTTAACACATATCCTTTCTTTCTTTAAGAATTACACTTTTTCCATTTTATCAATTTTCCAAGGTCCCATCAATGTTCCATTCAATTCTCTTCCATTCCCTTCACCATGAGAATTAATTTCCAATTATTAAAATTTGGGATGTTACAGAGAGCACAAAATTGAGCTTCAAGCACATATATCAAATGTTGATTCGAGACACATCTCAGAGTTTCCTCAATGGTTTAATCATTAAGTAAGTGTCTTTCAATGACACCTACAATGCAATATGTTATAAGTTGTGTGATAACCTTTAGATGTTTTATAATTTTCAATAGGTTATAAAGCCAGATTCACAGTAGCGAGGAGACAATGAGCTTGTTAGCTTAGCTATGGGTCTTCAAAGAGTTATATGTAGGTACACAACATTTCTGATCAATGGATTTAGGTTCCATATAAGAGATTAAGAATCTCAAAGAAAAAATTCAAAATAGTGGAGTTTTAGTGAAGGGGGATGATTTAAATCTTGAGAAAGAATATTATGGTGTCGTTGAGGATATCTATGAGCTTTTTTAAGTGGAAGAAAGGAAAATATATCTTTTTCAGTGTCATTGGTGGGATATTGCTCACTTAGGAAGAGGATATAAAATTGACAGGTATGGATACACAAGTGTGAATACTCTTTGTTCGTTGAATACAAATGAACCATTTGTCATGGCATCTCAAGTAGAACAAGTATTCTATTCAGATGACACAGTCGATCAAGATTTCCTTGTTGTTGTGAAAACAAATCCCTATGACCTTTTTAGCATGCTTCGTCAAGATAATGAGGGTGAATCATTGTCTGCCGAAGATGCTTATCAACAAAAGAGGTTGAACATAATATATTTATTCACACTGAGGACATGAATGATATTGGAGTGGTGTTATATAGGGATGACGTGCAACCTTAAAGCCTCAGCCATCAAATTGAGGGCACAAGTGCTAGAGAGGTTAATTTCATCAATGATGATTAGGAAGATGAGACTATGGATGAAGAAAGCGATGAAGAAGAAATTTTATTTGGAGACTCAATGTGAAACATCATATAGTGTAAAATGTTTACATATGCTTAATTTCTTGTTGTTTTATATTATTTGCATGCAGTTATTATATTTTTGTAATCATTTATGTCATATTTAAGTGTGGAAATGACAACAATCTCTATTTATATGCAATATGTGGGTTTGATGATGGTGGGAAGAGGGAGAGGTGGACAAGGTGGTCGTGGACATAAAGTAGTCACGTGAGGCCCTTTAAATGAAGAACCTCCACAGCTATCTATACAGCCACACAACGAAGAGACCTAAGCATTGCTCGCCACACCAACTTCTTGATGTCTGATTAGTAGTGCAGGTATAGATATAGAATACGCAACATGTGTTACTTAAGATTGATCATTGTAAAGGTAATAAGAATCATCACTTGATTAATACCTTCTTGCAGTGCATCTAGAAAGCTTAGGGGAAGTTATAAATTCTTTACCATGGATGAAAAGACAAAAAAGGACAAAAAATTGTAGTTGAAATCTCTGATGAGATCCTTCAAGCCATAGGAGAAGGATCGAGGGATCTCGTCAACTACATTGGATATATCACACGATATACATGTCCATTGAAAGTGAGAAAGTGGATCAATATTTGGGAAGGATATGGACAACATATTTTGATTAGAGTAAAGGTAATAACTAGTATATTTGTCTATCATACTATTGTTAGTATACATTTCATAGATTTATCACCTTTGAATTTATTATTGTAGGAAAATTTTAAGGTCAAAAGAACTCCAGAGCGACGATTTGATGCATTTATTAATGTCACTGCACAAAGGTGTTACAAAACTTGGAGGACAAACTTACATGAGCACTACTCTTTGTACGACACTAACGAACAAAGACTCGTGAATCTTCCTCCTGGAGTCTACGATGATTATTGGAGGCATTTGATCAGTTATTTTGACTCAAATGATTTTAAAGTAGTTTGTATTAACACATTTTAGTAGCACGTACAATGCCAAATGCACTAAGTTCATTTTATGTTAAATGTAGGACAAAAGCTCAACAAATGCATAGAATAGGGCTAAGCAAACAACAAAGCATATGTGCGATTCTCGGTCATTTACAAAAGTTGAGGAATCAATGGTGAAATTTTAGAGTAATGTACTTTCATGTATACATTTATTTGCATGTTGAGTAACAATAATGTTTTATAATAGAAAAATCCTGAAATTAAAGAGAAGGCACGAATTGATCAAATATGGGAGCTGCAACATACACGTAAGACTAAAGAAGGCAATGTTGTATGGTCCGATGCAAAGTCTCAAGAAGTTCATGTATAATTACTGCAATGTTTATTACTATTTAGAAATTGTAATTTATATTCATATTTTTATTTCAAATGTATGCTTTGTTTGATTGTAGGGCCAAGTTCAAGAGATTATAGCTAAGCAATCTCAAGAAGATGCCACGACACATTTAAGCAACGATGAAATCTTGACTTAAGTACTTGTTCAAAGGTCGAGGTTCTTTCGCGGTAAAGGATACGGTGTAAAACCTCCCTCTAAGAGAGACATTGATCAAATCACACCTCAAGAAATTCAAGAGCAAAAAAAATTTATGTGAAGAAGTTGTTGCGGAGGTACGTGAAGAGATGAGAGTTCAAGAAGAGAGGTTAAAGGCACAGTTTGAAGAAAAGCTATAATCGCAGATGGCGTCTCTTATCGCATCTCTCCAACAAGTATTCCTTGATAAAATTTGCTTGGTTCAATTACATTATGTAATTTTAACTACAAACTATAAATCAAATATGCTTATAAATTAAACTCAAATCATTCATATACTAGCCAAACTTGATTTAACTAAAATTATCAATTTAGTTCAGTTATTGAACATTCATGATTTGAAATTTATACAATATTTTATCCAAAAAATTTATTTTTATACATAATCTAAATTGTTATCACTCACAAGTCACAAACTTTAACTGTGACAGAAGGACTTTCCCATGTAAGCCATTTTTTTTTGCATAGTATAATTGTACTGCCACACAGACAGATGATCGTGTGTAGACCCTACTTTCTTTCATGATAGAAGGTTATGATCTTAAATTTTGACCGCACTCACTAGGCTATTAGTTAACTTAGCTTATTATGCTTGTTAGTTGGAGAACATGATGAATAATAGAGACTAAGAACATTCAAAACTACTGTTTTTTGTAATTTGTAGATAATAGTTATTTAAATATATTTAAATTTCCAAAATTAAATATAATTAAGCATTAATAGAAATTAGTTATGTATATCTTCACATTAATTATACAATATATGAACTAACACTGTTACTATTTTATTGTATTATTAGCCTATTTTTCTATTATTTTGATTATTTCCCTGTTTGTAACTGCTCACAAGTATTGACTTAGCAATATAACTATAATTATATTATTAGCACTTATAACCTTTTTGTGCTATTGTTACTAAGCTAGAAAGCTTGAAATTAATGAATCAATTATATTCTAGTGATTGCATGTCTGCATAAATGTATAGTTTTAAACTTGTTGGTCCAACTGAATCCACCTTCATGTATGCTTTCATAGTATTATAAATAATTTTTTTATCCTAATTTGCTTAAATAATTTTATTATCTATGAATAGGGACAAATTTCACTAAGTCTTATTGGTAGTGCTGCACCGGGATCTACAGCTAATACAACACAAACATCTCGAAGAGAACCACCGACTTGATTTATTCATGTCACTTTATTGTTATGTGTGTTGGTTTTTATTTACAGACGGTATTTGTCTCAAACATTTGTTAGATTTGAAATCATGTTAATGTATACTAAAGTAGAGAGACATTGTCCTGTCTATGTTTGTAATATTTCTTAAAATTGAACTGAAGTTTTATTATGGTATTTCTCATAGATCTTTTATATGTCAATTTTCTTGTCAAAGAATGGAAAAATAATGGAAAAGATGAGCAAAGCCTTCAAGAAAGTTAAGATACTAGTGGGAATGGAGGTAGAAGAAGATGGACAAGTTACGGCATTGCAAGAGAGTAACTCATTCGTATATTTAGAACTAATTTAGTCATAGCTGCACTTGGTCCACCAACTAGGTGTTTGCTTTTATGGAATCTATTGTTAATCCTTTTCTTTTTGATATATTTGGTGATAGAAAAATTTTACAAGCAGCATTTGGTATCAGGTTTTTTTTACCATGTTGTATTGCATGATATTAGCTACCACATATTTATATTATATCTCTATATAGAGTAAGCATTAAAGTGCTAACATTATTTTGCGTGTGACTCCTTTATGACATATTATATGTTGACTGCTAATGTCTTACAAACTTAAAATTTTGCAGCAATATTATTTATCGTAAGCCTAAGAACTATCATGTTTGGTTGTAATAGAAGAAAACAGACTAGATCTTTCTTGGTTGACACATGGAGAAGTTGGTAATCACGATTTGCAGGTAGTGTGGTTTAGTCTTAGTTAGTGCATCATACTTAGGTTTGGGTTTTAAGTCATGAATTTTTATGTAGGATGAAATATTTCCAAAACATAACTACTATTGATTTAGAAATCCTTTTTGGATGGACAGATATGAGTTTCTAGACCTAGTAGTTCACTATGGTTTGGAGGGCTATTAGTTATTAGCTACTCCACTTTTGATCTAATATTGATGTCACTTTATTGAGATTTTGATACTTTCAAATAGTTGACTATATATTTCAAATGCCAAATCTTGTATGACATAGGAAATATAAAAAGATCTTCATGAGATACGATAATGTCTTACAACTAAATTTTTTAATTTTCTTCTATATTGGAAGGCTTTTATCATAATTTTTTTGTTATTAAATTTTTTTTCTTTGGCATAATTATGCCAATTGTAGTTTTATTTCCTTATATGAGGTTTGAATATCTAAAACAAAGTTTGGTTCCCAAATTTAATATCAATTTTTCTTTTGCTTTCTTGATAATGATATTTGTTAACGCCTTCAGTCTACTAAATTTCTTACTATCTTACATGGCAATGTTTAATTTACATTTTCTTCACCCTTAATTGCTGGCTAGAATATTTCTACTAGAACAGATGGTGAAGATCAACCAATTGTAAGTACTCATTCTAGTCCAAGGCCATCTTCTCATGCAACTAATGGGGAAGCTGTACCATCTTATAAGAGGTATGCAATCTAATGAACTGTGTAGCTGACAACGTTTTCCAAAGGTACTGCCTATAGACAATTGTAATGGCACATCGTAATTTTATTTATTTATTTATTTTAAATTTTGAAAGAGAAAAGGCATAGGAGAAAAGGAGTTTCTACTTGGAGAAGAAAAAATTAGTCTAGTTCAAGATTTTACTATCTACTGACTCACCTATTGTTTGATATATAAGCTCTTTAAAGGTTTTTGTTTATTGGCTAAAAATGTACTTTCCTAAGTGAAAATTACAGGTTGATTTAGGTCTTGTGAAGATGCAAATGTGCAAATGACTTATGCCTCGGAGCATACGATTGATTTTTCCCAGTGAGATTTGTGCTAATGAATTTGAAGTTACTCAATTAATTTCTTGTATGAGCAATTATATTGTAATCTAATTATTTGGAGCTGTTGATTAACCTTCTAGGTGTAGGCACTTGCTTCTACTGATGTTGGTCTTGGAAATTGTAACATTGCAAATTTTGTTTTTTCAATAAATGTGTCCTAGGTTAATACTACTGTACCTTTGCTTTGTCTCATTTATATGTGACTCATAGGGTTAGAGATATATCATTCGTGACTATTAGAGTTCAACCTTGTTGCTAGAGTGGGGCCCTTACATGGGCCTTCTAATCTTATGATTTATAAAATTTGGCTTTTATCAATATGTCTATTTAACCATACTACTAATTGGTTCATTGCAAGTGCCAAACATTGTCTAAATAATTAAATATCTCTCACTTGTGCCATTTTGGTGGTAAATAAGTTAAACATTACATTGTATAATGCAGGCAACAACATTCAAGCATTCCAATTCATGAAGTAATATTTACCTTTGTTGACAAGCCAAAGCTTCTAAGCCTGGTGTGTTTCCAAAGCATGTCCTAATAGTTTTGATGTGGATGGAAATAAGAAAGTTCACTATGTTTGTATGTTTTTGGTGTGAATTTGATTACGGCTTTGCTAGGGCAATATATTATTTTCTAAAGGTCAACTCATAATTTCACTGCTTAGGACTTTTTTTGGCCATCAACCACATTTTATGTTCTTTTTATCGAATTAGTCACAATTTTGGTTTTTTTTTAATAGAAGAAAAGTTTGTTATATAAATTAGGAAGATTAGGAGTCATGTTTGGGTCTTTGTAAAATTATAAATATTATGGTTTTGTACCAAGGGGAAATTTTATGTAATTTGAATTTTGGTTATTGGTTTATGATTGATTTCTTTTGACAAATAATTCTTTTGTTTTAGCTGTCTGCTTTGCTAGTACACTACTACTTATAAAGTGTTTTATGGCATATACTATTCCTTGGAGATCTTTACAATATTGTATGTTCAACAACTTTCGTTGTTTATTATTGAGAAGGGTTTATCTGATAGAGGCATTTGTGCTGTACTGTTGTTGTTTATGTTTGTAATCTCTTAAGTTTATACCACTATTTTTATATATATGCATTTTATCACATCTTTCATAATGCCTCAGTGGGTTTAACTCCACATTTGTTTCATGATCTGAACCTTTTTTTTTGGTTTAGAATAGGACGTCAACAATCTTGGTTGGGGAATAGGGGGATAAGGCTTTATCCATGAGAAAAATGGAAAAATCACTTGGCAAGTCCTGGTGGAATTTGAACACGGGACTCTGCAGAACCTTGAGCCTAATGGCACAGAGCCGCAGACAATGACCATAAGTTACCATCATTTAAAATTTGGTGACCCATTAGATGTGACATAATTTTGGACGCCCCCTCAAATGTTGCATCTGCTTCTATCACAATAATTTCAATTTTAGTAAAACAAAAAGTCACAAGAATTGAACTTGTAGATTATTAAGTAACATTGTTATTATATCTTTTATGATAGAAATCTGTGATCAGTGCAAATGTCGCTAACTATGCAATGTTGTGCTCAGGAAACAGATGGTTTGTATGAGGCTATGGAAAAAGCTGTAGTGAGAAGTAAGGTACGTTGTGTCTCCTTGACCTTGTATTTTAAAGTTCAGATGTTTGGTTTTATTTATGAAAAGATGAAATTTTAGAGTTTTCTTAAACATAACTTATGAGTATGGGCTCTAGGGGAGAAGACACTAACCTGCCTATTTCCTAAGAAGTTAAATTTTTTTCATTTTGAGAAAATGATTGAGAGCATGCTCCAACCAAATTTGAATTTGAGCCTAAAACATAAGTTATAATCTAAAATAACCTCTACCATCATTTGTATGATCTAAACGTATCTAAAAAGGGTGAGAAACTATTCTACTATTATATGTTGCTACCCACTTTTCTTTATATAGGCACTCTTGCTATGTTCTAACTTCTGAGATAGTTTGCAAGCAATCACACATGGGTTTGATGGTTATGTGGTCAATTCTTAATTTACTTGTGTTTCTCAAAATTGTTTACCAAGTTGTGTTGACTGTTGACACTATTTGGTCAATGTGAAGACTGAGAGCTCTTAATTACACAGTTTTTTTTTTCTAAAGATTGTTTCCCAACATGAAAGGTATTCTGGATTCTAGAACTAGATGTGGAGAGACTACTGGTTACTAGCTTAACAAACATATGTTCTTGTCTTGTGATTTTCTTCTTGGGAAACCATTTGATTTCTAGTTGTCCCTAGAATACTTAAGAGTGGTATTGCAGTTATCCCGGCCAATATTTATTTTGGAATAAAAGAATTTAGGGTTAATTACACTTTTATACCATAATTTATTAATCAAATTTCACCCCTTTCCACCAGAAAGCATTACCCCTAATCTATTTATAATTTTATAGCAAAACAATACTAAGGTAATTCAAAATTGGGTACAAATTGACAAAATATAATAGCAAAAACTCACAAATTATTAATAGAAAACTTAATCAAATGCCCTAAGATCTATGTCTTTAATATTGAACCAAATTCTCACTTATTTCTTCTATTTTTCAGAGTCAAAAAATATATACTCATACAAAGTATTTGTTTTAAGCAATATTCTACAACTTCAAACATGCCTCAACAAGTTTGGAGCACCTTCTGTGATGCCATTTCAGAGGTTTTAAGAGGAGTAGAGAGGGCTGGCATTGTCCAATTCATGCTATCATTTGGTGCATATTATATGGAACCCATGGGCAAGGCAAAATGGTGTAGGGGAGGAAATGTTTGGCTCCAACCATAAACACTAGAGCCCCACAAAAACATCACACTGCCAAAGATCTTTCACTCCTACCTGCCACCAAAGCCTCTAAAAATGATAGTTAAAATAATGGTCTAAAGAGTTTGCTCATAAAAAAAATGACAAAAATCCTAACCCAAAACTGTCAAGCAACTTCAAGGTGTAAAAATGATTATTGTTTGTCTCTGAACTCAAAAAACACATAACACAAACATTTGGATTCTGGAGAAATAGCCTTGTGAGGTCTACAAGTCTGTAGCAGATAATGTGTTTCTATTCTATTGAGTTCTGCTGTCTAAACAAAAAGTCTTCACTCTTAACTTTATTCCTGGTCAGTCTTTTAATTTGCAGTTCGTTAATCCAATAGTGATTTTGAGATTTAATGGTAAACCTTCTTGCATGGTATGCAATCATGGCCTATAAGATTGTAATTAATGCCTTCCCTACTATAGGGGTCATGGTCTTGTTCTTTGAATGCCCCTTCATTTGTGGAGAAGGCCTTAGCTGCAGAATCAAAACTTGAAGATTGGGAAATAGATAGGAGGTTGTTAAAGATAGGAGAAAGAATAACATCTGGATCTTGTGGAGATCTGTAAGTTAGATTGTGTTCTTTATTTCCTATTCTTGGTTGGGTTCTTTTCTCTTCTCTCTTTTTATGCTATTTATCTTTCTTCTTGGTCTAATTGGCTTTGTTGTTCATCCTCAGGTATCGTGGCATTTATCTTGGCCAAGATGTTGCTGTTAAGATTCAAAGATCTGAGCATTTGAATGACGCTTCAAAGGACGAGTTTGCTCAAGAAGTGGCAATTCTGAAGTCAGTATTTTTCTATACATGGTGTAAGATCCATACTCCAAAATTTTGATGTTTCTTTCATACATCTTGCTAAATCATTCACTTGTCAAACATTATCAAACAAATTTTTTTGTAAGTTGTACATTACAATGTATCTATTTCAATGCCTGAATTATTATCTTCTCTCTTTCTCAAGCATTACTTATTTAAATCAGAATAGGAAGAAAGTGAAATATCAAAGTCACATAACAAGTCTGGCAGTAGTCTAAAATTTTCAAAAAGGTAAAAAAGAGAAGAAAAAAAGAGGCATTGTTTTTCATCCACCAATCATCTTCTATTTATTATCACATATGCAATACATACCGATAAACTATTTGGTGGCTTCCCTTGATCTGTTCACTTATCTAACAACTCTTTTAATTTAGAATGTCACTTTGCTATAAACTTTTTAGTTTCACAACTGAATTCAGTTTCTAAGGCCTTGACCATCTTTATAATAAAAACATCCTTGTATTTTTTTTCTTTTCATAATTTTGAAAAATGGATTATGAATTCAACATTCATTTAACTTGGGGCGACAAAATGCAATCTGTACAAGTTTTCTATGTTTGAATTTTTCCATCTAATATCAATTTCAACTTGTCATTGCTTTTGCTTGCCTTATTTGAAGTCTTGCAAGGATTTTATACCTTAAGGATAAATTTTAGGGTCATTTACACCACTCATTTTTCTCATTTAGGTTCTGACCATCTTCTTTTCTCTAGCCTAAAAGTTTTTTGACTTATTTTTTTTATTGCAGGCAGGTGCATCATAAAAATGTTCGTTTCATTGGTGCATGTACAAAGTCTCCGCATTTGAGCATAGTAACATGTATTTAGTTATATATGCTTTAAACAAACGTTCATTTGGATTTGCAAATATGTAGTCATGTATTATTCAATTTAATGTGTAATTGTTCATAAACTATCCTTTGTTGTGATATGTTTTAAGGAAGTACTATAATGTCGATACTTGGGTTGTACCTGTCTTAATGAATTAAGTTAGAATTATTACTTAAGAGATACACAAGTTGGTTAGAAATGTTATGAAGTGACACACACAAGTTTATTTGACATGATAAATTGATGTAAAAAATCATGAGAAAAAGAAAGAATCACCACACAAGTATTTTTGTGATGTCTTTTTTGAATATCAATATTAAAATTTGATGAAATAACTTACAATATTGAACAAAGAGTAGTCCCCAAGTGATCCTGATTTTATTAGAACCAAGAAACCTTAATTTTATTGCAATTTTATAAATAAAAAAATGAAAGGAAAAGCCCATATTTGACTGGAACTTCTTGTCACCACTTTAATCAACATTCAAGATAATACCTCTCACTTTTTGTTCAAGATTTATAACCTATGTAGCAATGACCTCTGATGAATTTCCCTTTTAATTGTCTTTCAGACAGTGATGTGTTAGAGCATGAAATCTTGTTGATGGAACTTTTTTGCTAATTATGCAGAATCAGCAAGATAATTATAATTATTATTGCTATCTAATTTTTTGGGTTGCTAAGTGGTATTTTTTGTTAATTCTAGTTAAATAATGTATGAACTCCTTCATTATCTAGTAAAATATATTTTTTCATATTTAATATTGTCATAATTAGGTTCCCATGTCTTACACTATCCATCTTGTGATGCAGGTTCCTATAAAAAAATTCATGACACATTTGATCTCTTAACTTATCATGTCCCAGAAGATATTAACAATAGCACCAATAGCAAGTGATTTGTACATAATACTACAAAGTTGCTACTTTATTAGTGAAGAGAAAGAATATGTATAAACCTTTAGTTTTATTAATGCATTGTATATATGAAATTTGTATTGGATTTAGTCTCTTGTTTTATTTTCATGGAACTTGCATGTACTACGTGCCTATTGTCAAATTGTATTTAAACTATGTTTAATCTTGTTCTTATCTATGCTACAACCATATTTTTGGCAAGTACAATAATTTCCTTGTTTTGTGCTCTTTATGTAATTCAGGATGTATCTATACTCACTTTATTTTGTATAAAAAGATCTTTTTTATTTGTACATAAATGTTAAAGAAAAATATTTTATTAATTTCTACATTTCTTTTGATTTCGTTACATATTATCATATTTTTATAACAAATATAGTGCAAATATAAAATAAAAAATAGAAATAATTTTATACTGTCAATTTAAAAATTGTACAAATTTAAATATAAAAAAAGGCTTCAGTGGTGACCTTTCTCAGTTGCCACTGAAACTGGGATTCCGTGTCAACATATGTGGCCACCACAAATTCTGTTGCCATGAAAAAACCATTTTTTGTGGTGACAAATATCGCCACTAAAACCTAATTTTTAGTGGCAATAGAGAAAGGTCACCACCGAAAACCCTTCAGTTGCGACTTAACAAGGTCGCCACTAAAAATCCTTTAGTGGTGACTCAAAATGGTCGCCACTAAAACCCTTCAGTAGCAACTCAAAAAGGTTACCACTGAATAGCCTAAATTCAGCAGTGACTATAGAAGGTCACCACTATTATTAGTTTTCAGTGGCAATTTTTTTGTTTTGGTGGCAATTATTTTCCTTTGGTGGCGACTTATGTCGCCACTGAAAAGCAGTTTCTATGGCACTTAATGTTGTCGCCACTAAAGATCGAATTTTTGGTGGCGACTTGTTTTTGTCGCCATAGAAACCCTTTTGTGACGGTTGGAGAGGCGGCATCTTTTTGGTGACGAAATATTGCAACTAAAAGGGATTAATGGCGATTTGTTGACTTTCAATGGCGAAAAAAGTTGCCACCGAAAGTCAAATTTTTTATATATAATTGTAATAAAAATATTAATTAGAAAAAAATAGTATTTTACTCTTATTTTTTACAAAATTTTGTATATATTTTTATAATTATAAATGATAGTATCATATAATAAGAGTGTTAATCAGGAAAGGAAAAAGTAGTTTACTAAAAAAAATTATATGTAAACATTTTGAGTCAAATAACTTTCAAGAAAGAAAACTTGTTTTTAAAAATAAATCCTCCAAGCAAAGTTTTTGTTTTTATATTTTTAAGACTTTTTTTAGAACAAATTACCTAAGTAATCTTTTTTTGTTTTCCAATCTATATTTAAAATTACTTCAGAAAATAATTTTCCAAAATAACCACAAACAAAAATCAAATCAAACAAAAATTAGTTTTGAAACCAGTTTGTTTTCAAAAAATCTACGTGGATGTTGAACTTGGTCAAAGTAGGATGTTTAAGCTTACTGTCCCCTAGTTAGATTAGATATTATTTTTATTTTAAATACAAATATAAAAAAATCATTCGATTAAAAATGTTATTAAAATTTAATATATATTTGCTTAATATTAAAAGAGATTAAAAATTTTAATATTGTACATTTTTTAAATAAAAAATATATTAAAGTTCTATATATATAGACACACAGGCTCTTCTTTTATTTCAAAGCAATGCTTTAAAAATAGGACCAGTAACTAAGTTAATAGAGTAGTTCACAATTTAGTAATCTAATAGTTATCGAACTTGTAAAATATAATATATTTTTAAATTTTTTATATTATAAAATATGATATATTAAAATTGAAATATAAAAAAAATTAAATAAGTCATTTAAGATAGATATAATTAGATAATACATAATTATATAAAAATTATTTAAATAAGTTATTTTTTTTCATTTATGAAATTTTTTTCTCTTCTTTATCAGAATTTGAGGTTTTAATTGATGTTTTTGAAGATTTACAACTCACTGTCGTTGTAACTACAACAATGATCTTGGCAATATAAGTAGAAGAAAACTATTTAAGAGACAAAAGCCTCAAAGCAATGAGAGAGAGAGAGGGGGGATGGGCCTAGGCTCTTCTTTTATTTCCAAGCAATGCTTTGAAAATAGGACCTGAGTTAATAAAGGGAGTAGTTCAAAATTTATTAATCTAATAGTTATCGAACTTGTAATAAAATATAATATATTTTTTAATTTTTTATATTATAAAATATGATATATTAAAATTGAAATATAAAAAATAATTAAATAATTCATTTAAGATAGATGTAATTAGATAATACATACTTGTATAAAAATTAATTAAATAAGTTATTCTTTTTTATTTATGGAATTTTTTTTTCTCTTCTTTATCAGAATTTGAGGTTTTAATTGATGTTTTTGAAGATTTACAACTCACTATCGTTGTAACTACAACAATGATCTTGGCAATATAGGAAGAAGAAAACTATTTACGAGACAAAAGCCTTAAAGAGAGTCACAAGACGTGTTGTCTCTCAATGAAGGTCTATAGGTCTATAATGGTCTTTGTTTCTATTTTTTTGGGGTAATTATATTGATGAAATTTGTTGCAAACTTTCTTGGAATGTTGTTTAGAGATTATGCTTTGGAAGTTTGTTAACTCTTGGCCTTTGTTTTCTATTTTTGATCCTCAAAAGTGCACATTGGTTGTCAAGTTAGATTTTATTTGTTCGTGCATTGTTAACACTTCTATATCTTGAGGCCGTCGTACATATTAATATATTGATATGAAATATTTTTCTTATAAAATTATATATATTTATATGTTGTTCATTTTTTTAGAACAAAATATTTCATGTCACGCAGTAGAGCTTTTTTTTACTTAAACATATTTCCTGTAATATTTTGTAATTTTTAAATATAATGTTTTACAATAAAAAATATATATTTATTTTAAATGATTATGTTTTGCTTAAAATAATTATATTAGCCTCTAATACATTTTTATTTTATTTTTAAAAATATTCTTTCTTTTATTATGTATAAAAATATTTATTTTTTTATTTGTTTTATTAAAAATTTTATCAAAAAAAGTCATTATTTAAGAGTTCAACTAAAATTTTATAAAAATGTAAATTTTTAGAACTTTGAGATATTTTAAGATGAAAAATAGTACTTATGTGTATATAATAAGAATAATAATAATAAATTTTAAATATTTAATTATTAAATAATAAATAAATAAAAAGAAAGAAAAAAGGGAGAAGGGACGAAAACGAGAAATGCAAACCGATTTTCGTAACCGATGAATAGTGTGAATAGTAACTTTTATTTTTCTCTCTAGATCTGGAGTACCTATTAGCTTTCGATCTCAAAACTGAAAGTACCACTGGATTTAGAACGGAGAATATTATGGTTTTGACTGAATAATTTTTCAAATCAACTGCAGAATCGTCGCAGATCGGAAGTAAAAAATCTCAAAAAATGTAAACTTTGAAACTCTTACTTAGAGACCTCAAATTGAAAATTGAAAATCTGACACTATAAATGGATTCAGGAGTTAGATAAACCTTAAGATATAAATTTTTTCGGCCATCTGACAACTTTTTGTGCACCGTGAACAGTAAATCTGGCGGGTATGAAAAGTGACATCGGCGGTAAATAGTATTTTTCGACCGTGAACAGTGACCAGCATTGACCAAACTCCCGGGATCATTTTTTAAATTTTTGGACTCTCCGGACACGTTTTCAAGGTCTATTTAATCAAATTGAGATTGAAAAAGTGTATTTTAGGGCTATCCTATTTGGGGCCTTTACCTTGTGAGTATATATTTTTTCTATGACATGTCTTATACTCTTCTTGATCTTTAAATGTGTAATTGATTATATTTATAAGTTATTTACACTTTTATATATTTATAAAATGGATTAAATTATCTGAATTGTTTACAATCTGAAATATAGTTCCAAAAGAATATAGTTTTGAAAATAGATTTCTGAACTCATGGTATATCTGATACTACATGTATTTCTCATTAAATGATAAAATGAATATTTATGCACGTGGCATTGATTTATAAAACTATATGATTGCCTCAAGAAAGAGCATGTATATGTGATAAATCCTGATTGGGAAATTTATGACAAATGAGCTGTATTGAGACTGAGATTCTATATTATACTGATGGCTCTATTTTGAATGATATGGAATATGTGTATATGATAATTTTGTGGAGGAATCCTATTAGAAACACTATTTGCTAATAGCAGGTGATGTTAGCCATAATGCATCTTGATATCTCAACTTGCAGGGGTGGTGCTAGCCCCGTGTGAGGGCCAACACACGGAATATGATATGTGATGGAGAGCGGAATGCCTCCTATTTGGGCAAGATGCTAGTTATATGATATGTGATTTGTCTTCCCTTACTTTATGCTTGGAAAATTGCCTATATTAGAGTCCCTTCGCATGTCTTCTTAAATGGTGGTAGGACAAACCTTGATTGAGATGCTAAGTATAGGCAAATCCTACACTAATAAAGTACGGAAGGTATTGAACTCTGATATGGTGGTTCTGATATGGGATCCTCCTAATATTTTTATAAGAAATGTTTTTAATGCATATCAATGTTTGATAAACGATCATAATGTATCATATATGGTTATAGATATCTGAATATGATTTGAACTGAGAATATTTAAAAATACGGGTCCCATATGGATGTACTTCTGAATTTTAATTTCTGATGTGATAAATTTTAATATATAAGTACATCCATATGTTAATATGAGAGGTCATAGGACGTATTATCTACTCACTGAATTGTCAAACTCACTACACAATATTTCTATATTTTATTTTCTGATGAAAATAGAGTTTGATCATTCCCCTTCAGATAGTTGACCAATTGGATGACATGATCTCTCGGTGAGCCTATTTTGTTTCCAATGCTCATAGATTTTGATTTATATTGTACTTGTACTATAGAATATGCTCTATATGCCATAGGCTGTATCCTTACTTCTGCTGTTACTATGATGTTTATGGACTTCTTTGTCTGTATATGGTATATGTATAGGAAACGCTATATATATTTGTTTCTATGATAAATGATTGGAATATTCATGTTTATGAAAAATACATGTTCATAGTATACGTGTTTCACATGCCCTAAAATTAGGGGTGTGACATTACCTTAACAAAATGCTAAATGCAACTAGCTAATAAAAAGTATGCCTTTAAGATCACCCGAAGAGATAATTAGTTTTGGATAAAATCATATCACACCCTTAACCATAATACTCCAAACAAAAGGATAAAAGGATATTACATGTTTGAATATTTATTTTGTCACTTTTGAAAAACAAATACCAACTATATCACTTTTTATATAATGGGAAAGCATTCTTATTATTGACAGAAGTCGTTGAGTTGTTCATGTGCTGTTTAGCTAGCAGTTTGCTAATAGAGTTTTGTTTCTGTTATTGACTAGTTTGATTTTTGTAGCAGCAACTATAGTCTCTAAATAGTTGCTTTGTATACAGCCTCTTGAATAATGGAATACTCTATTTTGCTCTTATATTCTCCGACTTTCTTCTTTCTCAATTTTTCATTAGTATCAGAGCCTCTTCTTCAACAATGAAGAATATCTCTTCATCTCGTGTCACTCCCTAAACTCTTTCACATCCAGTGTCGCTGAAACTAGATAGTAACTATGTAATATCCTTTATTTTTATTTTTAAATAATAATATTTTGTTATAAACAAATATATTTTTATTTGTTTAAAAATGATTATGTTTTGCTAAAAGCAAGTATACTTTTAATTAAAATAATTATTGTTTAACTTAAAATAATTATATTGTCCTCTAATAAAATTTTGTTTTATTTTTAGAAATATTCTTTCTTTTATTATGCATAAAGATATTTATTTTTTGATTTGTTTTATTAAAATTTTATCAAGAAAAGTCATGATTTAAGAGTGCAACTAAAGTTTTATAAGAATGTAAATTTTTAGGATGTTTTAGGATGAAAAATGGTATTTATATGAATATATATAAAATAAAATAAAATTCTAAATATTTAATTATTAAATAATAATAAATAAATAAAATAAAGTAAAATGAAAACGGAGGCAGAGACGCAGAAGGTGCAGTAGAGAAACCTTCTTCTTTCTCTTTCTAGGATTTTCTATTTTTTCTCTTGATCTAGAGTGTCTACAGGTTTTCGATCTCAAAACTAAGGTTACCAATTCAAGATAGAGAATACTACAATTTTGACCAAACAATTTTTCAAATCAACCGCTAAATCGCCGCAGATCGAAAGAAGAAAATCTTAGAAAAAGGTAAACTCTTAAAACCTTACTTAAAGACCTCAAATTGAAAATCAGATACCGTAGATGGATTCAGAAGTTAGATAAACTTTAGGATATAAATTTTTTCGGCCATCTGACAACTTTTTGTGTGGCGATAAATAGTGATTTCCAACCGTAAATAGTACCCAACAGTTGACTAATGTTTACCAAGCTCCCAGATGCGAAATTACATGATTTTGGAGTCATTTCCTAGGTTTTTGGACCCTCCGAACATGTTTTTTAGGTTTATTTGATCAAATTGAGATTGAAAAAGTGCATTTTAAGGCTGTCCAATCTAGAGCCCTTACCTTGTGAGTAGATGATTCTTCCTATGGCTTGCCCTATACTCTTCTTAATCTTTAAGCATGTATATGATTATGTTTATGAGATATTTACACTTTTATATGTTTCTAAAATGCATTAAAATTATCTGAATTGCTTACAATTTGAAATATAGTTCAAGAAGAGTTTAGTTTTAAAACTGGATTTTTGAACCTATGGTATAGCTGATTTCGCATGTATTTCTCATTAAATGATAAAGTGAATATTTATGAATGTGTCATTATTTATAAAGCTATTTGATTGCCTCGAAAAAGGGCATGTATATGTGATAAACCCTGAATGGGTAATTTATGATGGATGATCTGTATTGAGACTAAGATTCTATATTATACTGAAAGCTCTATTTTGAATGATATGGCATATGTGCATATGATAACTTTGTGGAGAAATCCTATTAGAAACACTGTCTACTAATAGCAGGTGATGTTAACCCTGGTGCACCTTGATACCTCAGCTAGCAAGGGTGGTGCTAGCCTCATGTGAGGGTAAACACACGAGATATGATATGTGAAGGAGAGCGGGATGCCTCCTATCTGGGCGAGATGCCAATTATAAGATATGTGATTTGCCTTCTCTTGCTGTGTGCTTAGGAAATACCCATATTAGAGTCCCTTCACGTGTCCTCTTGAATGGTGGTAGGGCAAACTTCAATGGGATGCTGAGTTTAGGCAAATCCTACACCAACAAAGTATAAAAGGACCTGAACTCTGATATGGTGGTTCTGATATGGGATCCTCCTAATATTTTCATGTGAAATATTTTTAATGCATATCAAGTTTGATTAAATATTATATTGTATCATATGTGGTTACAGATATTCAAATGTGATTTGAACTGAGAATATTTGAAATGCGGGTCCCATATGGATGTACTTCTGAACTATAATTTTCAATGTGATAAATTTTAATATATGAGTATATGAGTACATCCATATGTTGACCTAAGAGGTCATAGAAGGTATTATCTGTTCACTGAGTTGTCAAACTCACTACACGATATTTTCACATTTTACAGATAAAGATACCGAGATTGATCCTGCGGCTACGTGATCAGCTAAGTGTCATATTCTCTGGGTGAGCTTACGTTGCTTCCAAGGCTCAAATGTTTAAATAAATTTGTCATTGTAATCTAGAGTTTACTCTGAACGCTACAGGCAGGATCTTTGCTTCCGTTGTATTTTTGTTAAGCGTAGCATTGGCATGTATAATTAGCTATACGAAAAATTTGTAACGTATAATATTTTCCAAATATGTGACAATGTAAAGCCGTATTCAAATATATAAAAGGATAAAGTTATCTATTTATTGTGTTATTCATGTTTCATTAAATTGGGGCGTGATAAGTTGGTATTAGAGCATTAGGTTTCCCTGTAGCTATCAGAGCAAAAGATTCTTTAGTAGGACCTTTAATATGGATATGAGCCAGACATATTTATACTTCAAGTGCTGCTAAGGGAATCTATAGGATATTAACTTCCATTCTATTCCAAGTTTACTTAAGTTCCTAGTGTAAGGTTTGATTAAATATTATGGTATCTTAAAAATGTGTTTTGTTCTGCATAGTCGATGATGCCGCCAAGAACTAGAGCGATTACTAGAGAAGCTGTAGATCATGCACCATCTACAGAAGAGTTTGCACAATCTACAATTCCAGTATAAAGAAGCTGTGGTAGAGGCTGGCCTAGAGGAAAAGGTAGAGGTAGAGGGAGTGCACAGGGTATGAGAACCTCAATACAAGATGAACAGGCCCATGTATATGATAGAGTTCCTGAGGAAAGAGTAGAACCCCCTCAGGAGCCATATGATAGAACAGCTGATATGATTGCTAGTATACATAGGAGTTTAGAGACATTGGCTGAATTTATAATAGAACAGGGTAGAAGGGAAGGCCAACCACCAAAAAATGCTCTTAAAGCGCAAGAACTAGGAAGAACAGCTAAGTAAGAGAACAAGCTTACAGGGATTAAGGTGTCATTATCGTAATTCCTTAAGTTGAAACTTCTGACTTTTTCTTGGTTAGATGTTCAGGAAGACCTATAGATAATTATTAATGTTGTGGAACGAGTACTAAAAGCTTTGGGGTGCTCTAGTAGAAGATCTGTTGAACTAGTGTCTTTTCAACTATCAGATGTGGCTCAAGTTCAGTTTAAAACACTTGTACAAGGAAAGGCAGTTATTTTACCACTAATGGAGTGGGACGAACTTAAGGAAACATTTATGAATCGCTTATTGCCAATGAGTGAAAGAGACAAGAGGGCTAGAGAATTTGAAGAATTAAGACAGACACCGAACATGATAGTTTCTTAATATGACATCTGTTTTACCCAATTGTCCAGATATGCACCATATTTGGTCCCCACTGAAAAAGATATAATTAAGAGGTTTGTCTCGGGATTGATGTGCCCGTTGTTTAAATCGGTAGGTCCTCAGATGAATCATTTTCCAACGTACTCAAAAGCTGTGGATTGTGCTAGAATGATGGAAACATGAGAGCAAACAGACATAGAAGGTCTAAGAAGAAGAAAAAGAGAGCAAGATAGTAATGCTCAAACATGTTATAATCCTAATGTCAGAAGATCAAAATTTCAAAATCCACAGCACTTCACTCAAATAAGAACCAGTAGCTCTAACCAGACATCAGTGAATATCAACAAGTAAAGAATAAATCAAAGAGATATGAGACCTGTTAGCCAACAAGATTCAAGATCAATTCTAACATGTCCTATTCGTGGCAAGCCTCATACTGGACAGTGTCGCCGAGAAACTAGTGCATGTTTTAAGTGTGGACAAATGGGTCATCTGATGAGGAATTGTCCACAATTATGAAGTTTTAGTTAAGAATCGGTACAATTAGCTTCACCCCCTGCATCTGTGCCAGCACGACCAAATAGAGCAACTTTAGTTCAAGCAAGTAGTGGTGGTACTGGTAGAGGATCAAGAAGTCGAGGCTGAGAACAAGCTCGAGTTTTTGCTTTGACATAACAGGATGCTCAGGCTTCAAATGTAGTTATGACAGGAACATTATCAGTATGTTCCCATAAAGCATATATCTTGTTCAATCCTGATTCTACTCATTCTTATATATTACCATGCTTTGCTAGAAGATTGGATAGAGATCCAGTTAGTTTACATTGTTCTTTTATGGTTCTAAATAATGTGTATAAATCATACGAGATTTTGATAAAAGATAAGGAGACTCTTGTAGATTTGATAGTTCTAGATATAGTAGACTTTGATGTTATACTAGGAATGGATTGGTTGTCATCATGTCATGCCATTTTAGACTGTTACCTTAAAGTGATAAAGTTTAATGTCCCTAGAGAATCTTCCTTCTTAATACAAGGAGATTGTAGTAAGGAGTCTAGTAATTTAATTTTAGTTTTAACAACTCATAAACTATTACAAAAAGGATGTCAAGAGTATTTAGCAGTAGTCAAAGATGTTGATATAAAGTATACCAAGGTAGAGCAAGTTCTAGTGGTTAGGGAATTTCCTAATGTGTTTTCTGATAAGTTGTCAGGGTTACCCCCAGCACGAGAAATTGAGTTCAGTATTGATTTACTTCTTGGAACTCAACCAGTGTTTATACCCCTATATAGAATGGCACCGACTGAGTTCAAGGAGTTAAAAACCCAGTTACAAGACTTGATAGACAAGGGATTCATACGCCCTAGTACTTCTCCTTGGAGTGCTCCTGTCCTATTTGTGAAAAAGAAAGATGGATCGTTACGGTTGTGTATTTATTACAGATAGTTGAATAAAGTGACAGTACATAATAAGTATCAATTACCTCATATAAATGATCTATTTGATCAGCTGCAAAGTGCCCAGTGTTTTTCAAAAATTGATTTGAGATATGGGTATCATCAATTAAGGGTAAAGAAGGAGGATATTCTAAAAACTATTTTTAGGACTCGATATAGGCACTATGAGTTCTTAGTAATGCCATTTGGTTTAACAAATGCTCCATCTGCATTCATGGATTTGATGAATAGAGTATTTAAACATTTCCTAGATCAATTTGTCATTGTATTCATAGATGATATCCTGGTATATTCAAAATGTTTAGAGGAGCACAAGCGGCATTTAAGAGTAGCATTGCAAACCCTGAGAGAACACCAACTGTATGCCAAGTTTTCAAATTGTGAATTTTGAATTAGTAGTGTTACCTTCCTAGGGCATGTGGTTACGAAGGATGGTATACAAGTTGATCCTAAAAAGATAGAAGCGGTGCAGAAATGGCCACGCCCTACAACAATTACAAAGATTCATAGTTTTCTTAGCTTAGCAGACTATTACCGCAGATTCGTTAAAGATTTTTCAAAGATAACTACTCCTTTGACGAGGTTGACAAGAAAGGAAATAAAGTTTGACTGGTCAGATGAATGTGAAAGAAGTTTCCAAAAACTCAAAGAATGCTTGACAATGGCGCCAGTATTGGCTATTCCTTTAGGTACTGGAGGATATACAGAATACTGTGATGCATTGAGAATTGGATTAGGATGTGTGTTGATGCAAAATGTTCGAGTCATTGCATATGCATTTAGACAGCTTAAACCGCATAAATAAAACTATCTGACTCATGACCTAGAAATGGCAGTAGTCGTCTTTGCTCTCAAAATTTGGAGGCATTATCTATATGGTGAGACATGCGAAATTTATACAAATCATAAAAGTCTCAAATATATTTTCCAATAAAAAGATCTTAATTTGAGACAAAGACGATGGATGAAATTACTTAAAGATTATGACTGCACAATACTATATCATACAACTAATGCCAATGTTGTGGCTGATGCATCAAGTAGAAAGTTTATGAGTAGTTTGGCTCATATCACAATGGTAAGAAGGCTGTTGGTTAAAGAGATACATAAGCTGAAAGGAGCCTGGAATATTATTAACTCATATACAATTTCAATAATCTTTGATTGAGCAAGTGAAAAAGGTACAGAAAGAGGATGTTTATTTATGTAAGAAAATTGAAGAGGTGAAGAATGGTGGTGAAGTTGAATTTACTGTAGACTCTGAAAGAATTCTGAGATTTGACAAGCAGTTATGTGTACCTGATAAAGAAGAACTTAAAAAGAAAATTTTAGAGGAAACCCATAGATCCATGTATACAATTCATCCTGGAATAACTAAAATGTATAAAGATCTAAAAGAAATTTAGTGGTGGGAAGGTATGAAGAAAGACATAGTGGATTACGTGTCTCGATGTTTAACCTGTCAGCAGGTGAAAGCAGAACATCAAAGGCCTGCAAGACTATATCAGCAGATAGAAATACCTGAATGGAAATGGGAAAGAATAACTATGAATTTTGTTACGGGGTTACCGAGAACACCAAAAGGGCTTAATTCAATATGGGTGATCATTAATAGGTTGACTAAGTCATCACATTTCCTACCAGTGAAAATCATATACAATTTAGCTCAATATGCAAGATTATATTTGAATGAAATAGTGAGGCTTTATGGAGTGTCAATATCAATAATTTCTGATCGAAGACCACAATTCATAGCTCATTTTTGGAGAGATTTCCAAGAAGCTTTGGGCACGAAGTTGAATCTCAATACTGTATTCCATCCTCAAACGGATAGACAATTTGAGCGAACCATTCAAATATTAGAAGACATGCTCCGGGCTTGTGTTTTAGAATTCCAAGGAAGTTGGGAAAGATTTATGTCTTTAGTTGAATTTGCTTATAACAATAGTTATCAAGCCAATATACAAATGGCTCCTTTTGAGGCATTATATGGTAGGCGTTTCCATTCTCCGATTGGATGGTTTAAGATGGGCGAAGCAAAGGTTTTAGGGCCTGATATGGTATAGGATGCACTGGTCAAGGTAAAATTAATTAAGGAAAAGTTATTAGCAGCTCAAAGTAGACAGAAGACCTATATTGATAATAGACATTGACCATTGGAATTTGTCATAGGTGAACATGTTTTTCTAAAAATATCTCCTAGAAATTTTTATAAGAATGTAAATTTTTAGAAATTTTTAGGATATTTTAGAATGAAAAACGATATTTATATGAATATATATAAAATAAAATAAAAATAATTCTAAATATTTAATTATTAAATAATAATAAATAAATAAAATAAAGTAAAATGAAAACGGATGCAGAGACGCAGAAGGTGCAGCAAAGAAATCTTCTTCTTTCTCTCTTTAGAATTCTCTACCTTCTCTCTAGATCTAGAGTGTCTACAGGCTTTCGATCTCAAAACTAAGGTTACCACTGGATTCAGGACAGAGAATACTACGATTTTGACCGAACAATTTTTCAAATCAACCGTTGAATCGCCGTAGATCGGAAGTATAAAATTTTAGAAAAAAGAAAACTCTGAAACCCTTACTTAGAGACCTCAAATTGAAAATCTAACATCGTAGAAGGATTCAGAAGTTAGATAAACTTTATGATATGAATTTTTTCAACCATCTAACAACTTTTTGTGTGGTGATGAATAGTGATTTTCGGCGGTGAATAGTATTTTTCGACTATGAATAGTGCCTAACAATTGACAAGTGTTGACCAAGCTCCCAGATGCCAAATTACACGATTTTGGAGTCATTTCCAAGGTTTTTGGACCCTCTGGACACATTTTTAAAGTCTATTTGATCAAATTGAAATTAAAAAAGTATATTTTAAGGCTGTCTAATTTGGGGCCCTTACCTTGTGAGTAGATGATTCTTCCTATAGCTTACCTTATACTCTTATTGATCTTTAAGCATGTATATGATTATATTTATGAGATATTTACACTTTTATATGTTTCTAAAATGCATTAAAATTATCTAAATTGCTTACAATTTGAAATATAGTTCAAGAAGAGTATAATTTTAAAATTGGATTTCTTAACCCATGGTATAGTTGATTTTGCATGTATTTCTCATTAAATGATAAAGTAAATATTTATGCATGTGGCATTATTTATAAAGCTATTTGATTGTGTAACGCCCTTAATTTACGTTATATAAAATAAACATTTTTTTTACATTATTATTTCCACAATCAGATATTTTCCTTAAAGATACATAATTCAAACAATTCTTTATCATGGGAACATATATATATATATAGGATCTCTCATATATACACAATATATAGATCAAGTCTATAAACTTCAAAGTACATCAGAAACCGAGATTCTGCCTGTAGCATTCAAAGCACTCTAGAATACAAATACAGTATAATTCAAAGACCGTGAGTATTGGAAGCAACGTAGACTCACCCAGAGAATATATCACATATCTACCGAATCAGACTCTGATATTCTTATTTAAAAAATGTGAAAATATTGTGTAGTGAGTTTGACAACTCAGTGAGCAAATAATTCCTCCTATGACCTCTTAGGCCAACATATAGATGTACTTATATTTTAAAATGTGTCACATAGAAAATACAGTTCAGAAGTACATTCATATGAGACCCGTATTTCAAATATTCTTAAATCAAAGGATAATCAGATATCTAAAACCATATGCACCATGGTATAATCATTAAACAAATGTTGTTATGCTCAGCTATATAAGCTATAGTAAAATATTATGATTTAGAGATAAAATCATCAATTTAATGCTCTTGCCTCACTCGGCAATCTGGTCAATGCAATGAAAATATAACTCATTTGCTATATGCATAGTGACCTCGACCATAGTCACAATAAGTGATCAGGGAATGTGAGTACATCACCTTCCTTCCTCCCCAAATTACCATTGTCACTCGGTAGGAGCGGTCTTCCTCCAGCTCACTCAGGCTAATAGGGCGTCCCCTATTTGGTATCGTCACAAGCCATACAACCAGCCGATATTCATCAATACATATAAATACATGTAAAATTATCAAGCAACTCGCCATGAGCTTTACGCTTGTCATATTTATCAAGCAACTCGCCATGAACTTTACGCTTGCTATTCAATCTCATTTATAATATGACATGTATCATTTTCACAAGTATATAGTTTTATAAATCAATGCATCGTGCACATAATATTCAATTTATCAAATAATGATAAATACACGTAAAATCAGATACATCATGAGTTCAGAAATCCATTTTCAAATACTATACTCTTCTTGAATCATATTTCAAATTATAAGTAGTTCAGATCATTTTAATGCATTTCAGAAACATATTAAAGTGTAAATATCTCATAAATATAATCATATATATGCTCAAATATCAAGAAGAGTATAGGGCAAGCCATAGGAAGAATCATCTACTCACAGGGTAGGACTCCTGGTTGGACAGCCCTAAAAATGTACTTTTTTTCAAGTTAAATTTCGCCAATTAGACCTCAAAAACGTGTCCGGAGGATCCAAAGACTTAGAAAATGACTCCAGATAGCTGAAAAAATTTCATATCCTAAAGTTTAACTAACTCCTGAATCCATCTACGGTGTCAGAATTTCAATTGGAGATCTCTAAATAAGAGTTTCAAAATTTACCTTTTTCTAAGATTTTCTACTTCAGATCTTCGGCGATTCAACGACTGATTTGAAAAATTGATCAGTCAAAACTGTAGTATTTTTCGTCCTGAATCCAATAACACCTTCAGTTTTGAGATCGGAAGCCAATAAGCACTCCAGATCTAGAGAAAAAGTTGAAGGTTACTATTCACTCACTATTCATCCGTTTAAAAATTTTTTTCAACTCCCATGCGTTTCTCCCGACCTTCCCTCTTCCCTTTTTATTTTATTTTTTTAATAATTATTATTATTATTATTATTTAGTAATTAATAATATGATTTTATTTTATATAAATTCATTTAAATTCTGTTTTTCATATTAAAATTTCTCAAAAATTTCTAAAAATTTACATTCTCATAAACCTTTGGTTAAACTCTTAAATCATGATTTTTCTTGATAAAAATCATAATAAAACAAATCTCAAAATAAATATCTTTATACATATTAAAAGAAAGTATATTTCTAAAAATACAACAAAAATTCATTAAAGCCAATATAATTATTTTAATTAAAAATTTACTTTCTTTTAGCAGAACATAATCCTTTTTAAACAAATAAAAATATATTTATTTATAACAAAATATTATTATTGAAAAACAAAAATTACGAGATGTTACATATTGCCTCTAAAAAGGGCATGTATATGTGATAAACCCTAAATGGGTAATTTATGATAGATTATCTGTATTAAGATTGAGATTCTGTATTATACTGAAAGCTTTATTTTGAATACTATGGCATATGTGCATATGATAATTTTGTGGAGGAATCCTATTAGAAACAATGTCTACTAATAGTAGGTGATGTTAGCACTGGTGTACCTTGATACCTCAGCTAGTAGAGATGGTGCTAACCTCGTGTAAGGGCCAACACACGGGATATGATATATGAAAGAGAGCAGGATACCTCCTATATGGGCGAGATGCCAATTATATGATATTTGATTTGCCTTCCCTTGCTGTGTGCTTGGAAAATATCTATATTAAAGTCCCTTCGCGTGTCCTCTTGAATGGTGATAGGACAAACCTCAGTGGGATGCTGAGTTTAAGCAAATCCTACACCAACAAAGTATGAAAGGGCCTGAACTCTAATATCATGATTCTGATATGGGATCCTCCTAATGTTTTCATGTGAAATATTTCTAATGCATATCAAGTTTGATTAAATATCATATTGTATCATATGTGGTTACAGATATTCGAATGTGATTTGAACTGAGAATATTTGAAATGCGGGTTCCATATGGATGTATTTCTGAACTATAATTTTTAATGTGATAAATTTTAATATATGAGTATATGAGTACATCCATATGTTGACCTAAGAGGTCATAGGAGGTATTATCTGCTCACTGAGTTGTCAAACTCACTACATGATATTTTCATATTTTACAAATAAAGATACCGAGATTGATCATGCGCTACGTGATCAGCTAGGTGTCATATTCTCTGGGTGAGCCTATGTTGCTTCCAAGGCTCGAATGTTTAAATAAATTTGTCATTGTAATCTAGAGTTTGCTCTGAATGCCACAAGTATGATTTTTGCTTCCGTTGTATTATTGTTAAACGTAACATTGGCATGTATAATTAGCTATACTAAAAACTTGTAACATATGATATTTTTCGAATATGTGACAATGCGAAGCCGTATTCAAATATATAAAAGGGTAAAGTTATTTGTTTATTGTGTTATTCATGTTTTATTAAATTGAGGCGTGACAAACTATATGTGATGGAAACACCAGTTGCTGGCAACCATTAAAGGATATATGAGTTGTAGGATTTTATAATGATTCTGAAGAGATTCCTCAGAATTTCTAATTGCAGGAAGATGAAGCTCTGGGAAGAATTAATCCAAAACTTCACGTACGTTTAGGAGAAGCAAGATCAACTTCTGTTGTCTTGGATGCTCTCTTCAATGTCAGATAGCCTTCTTGCAAGGTTGTTTGGAAGCAATAGTTGCTATGAGGTATGGAAGAAATTAAAATCATATTTTCAACACTAACTGGAGCTAAGACTCGGCAATATAAAGATCATTTAAGAAACTCAAAGAAAGGTAATATGCATATTAGTGAATATTTTCTAAAATAAATCAAGAAAATAGTTGGTACTTTGGCTGTTATTGGTTCTCCCATTTCTACTGTTGATCATATTGAGGCTGTGTTTGATGGATTGCCTGAAGATTACAATGCCTTTATCACAAGTTGCTTCTCATTTAGATCCTTATACAATTGAAGATATAGAAGCCTTACTTATGGCACAAGAGGAAAGGCTTGAAAAATTCAGAAGGAATGTCGATCTTGGCTTAGTTCAAGCAAATCTAGTCACCAATGTAACACCACAAGCAACTGTTGCCAATTTTCAGTCTCAGTTTCAGTACAAAGACAAGAGAAATGGATCAGAGAATCTTTACACCAGAGATAACATTTAATAATTGAGGTAATTTCATAGGTCAATTCAAAGGCAGGAATAAAGGTCGAAACAATTGGAATTCTAAGCCATAATGTTAGGTTTGTGGAAAAATGGGACGCCTAGCTAGGTTGGCAATGCTACCATAGGGATGATCCAAATTTCAATGAAATTTAGAACTTGATCAAGGTTTTAAGCCTTCAGTGAATATGACAGCCTATTCCTTAGATTTTGCATGTGATACTTCTAATGTAGCAAGTCTTGCTAATAAATCGGAGTATGAAGGTAGATAGCAAGTTCAAATGGCTAATGGAATAGATTTGGGTAACACATATTGGTCCCTTTTCTTTTTTTTTGCTTTTTTTTTTGGACTAGTGGAATACCACTATTTAGAAAATATTAATTTATCAAATATTACATTTCAAAATCTCATATATACAACAATACAACATATAAAAAAGAAAGAAAAATTAGAGATGCTTTTAGGAAAGGCGCCACACCTCCCAACTCTCTCTGAGGGTTAGGTCTCTTCGATTTTCTTTTTTCAAATAAATTTATAGTTATAGATTTAATTTTTCTCTACTCAAATTTAAAGGAAAAGTTGTAGATCTAATTTCAAATTTGTAAATTTAGATAAAGATATGCAAAATCTTTAAGTTTTACCACCTCTTGTAGAAAAAAAGAAAACTCTTCCATGTAGGAAATAAAAGAACTCTCCTTATGAGATAAACAAGCTTCCTTAAAAAAAACTAATAAAAACAAAAGGAAAAGGAGAAGAAGAGGAGGAAGAGGCTGCTAGTAACACCTTTGTATATACTCTGTACTCATATTTCATAAGCAATTTTTGGAGTTCTCATATAGAAAAGTCATAAGAACCTTCTAATTTTCCTATCCTCGACTATGACCTAGTTCCAAACTAGGAGTTGTCGATCCTCCCCCAATAGAAATTAGCCCTTATTACCACTTTTAGGGGTTGTTTAGTTCAAAAGAGGGGAGAAATTTTAATAGAGGGGAAGGAAGGGGAGGGAAGAAGAGAGAAAATAAATTTTCTTTGTTTGATTTACTTGGGAAGAGGAGGAGAGAGATAATAATTTTTTTTTGTTTAGTTTATAAAGAGAGGAGAGAAAAAATAAAATAATATGACTATTATACCCTTATTATTTTATTTTTACTAAAAATAAAAAAATTTCTATATTAATTTTTTTATTTAAATTTTAGTTGAAAAGTGTTGGCTTATTATCTTTTTATTTTAAAAAATATATTGTATTTTTTATATCTTTTTTATTTAAAAAAAAAAAAGACAATTTTAAAAATTTGAAATCAGTGCCTCCCCTCCCTTCCAAATCTCCCTATTTTTGGAGGGGAGGGGTTTAGAGAAAGAGGAGGGGTTTTGAGAGAGGAGAAGGATTTTGTCTCTCCATATTTTCTCTCCTCCGTCTCCTCTAACCAAACATACTCTTATGGAGAGTTTAGAAGATGTGGAAAGAAGAGTTAGTTATCAACCGCGCCCTATTTGAAATAGTTTCAAAAGCTTTGAAGTGCTTGTCCTTCTTTAAATTAAAGTAGAGAGAATGTATATCATAATGTATATTTCTTGGCTATGGTAGCCTCCTTCTCCTCGCAGCGCTGGGAAAAAGAGGTTTCGCTGGAGCTCTCTGCTTTCGCTCTCTGGAGTTCTCTGTGGTCCCATTTCTTTTCAATCTCCTATTACCTAGCTATTTTGTGTCCAAATAGTTACTTAATGTTCCTAATATCTCTACGAACTCGAGGAGCGTGCCTCAATTTTTCAATGACAACAATGTTTATTTTGAATTCCGTCCTCATATTTGCCTTGTCAAATCTTAGGCCTCCAGCTTACTTAGGGTTTGATGATTTTAGCCCAAATCCCTATTTCATGGAGTTTGGGGAAAACAGGGGGAAGGGTAGATAAAATGGCGGAAACATAATTTGTCCAACGGGCAAACTAACTCATGCCATGCTGGAGGGTCTTAAGCCATATGGTCGGTCTCCATTAATGATTTGGACAGAGATGCTAACAGAAGGAGTAAGTTGCACAAAGTGGAGAGTTTAAAGGGTCTACAATTAGCTTTTAAAATAAAGCATAGGGGGTTAAATTGCACAAGGACTTAAAGTAGGAGAAAGTAAGTTGCACTTGCCTTAAATTAATGAAGATCGTGATTGTGTAATCTTGATAGCCTTCAAAAATGTAAATTCATCTTTTGTTTCAAAATTATGTAATTTCTCAAGTGGTTCGAAACCACTTAAATTTCTTAAACAAAATCAGAAAGTATAGTGTGGCATTTGCAACGCTAAGTTTCTTAAGAAACTTTTAACATTTAGACATTTTATACAGCAACTAGATATATAAAATAATATTATGATAAAAATAAAAAGTTTTATTCGATATTAGAATTAATGTTTTCCTCCTCAAACAATATGCAACTAGTGAATTTGGGACGATCGACTTTTTCGTCTTAATAATTTTTGTATACGAAATTCTTCCATATCAAAACTTTTTATCTGTTTAGTGATTTTTGTCAAATTTGACAAACAAAACAATGAATTAATATTAGTCAATATACAAAAAAAATTAAAATGCTATAGGAAAGAAAAGGATATGATACTACTAATCAAATTTTAGTCAAAATATTGCTGAAAATAATGGAAGAATCTAGTGAGGTGTTGCTAAACTTTGTCATTAGCAATGATTATTATTTTAGCTTACCTAAAACTTTTCTTATACATGGATTTTTTTTTTATTGTCATGGATGGAAATTAACAGCAATCACAAGTTAATATTAATATTATGGGATTTTGTCAATATATATAATAACTAGCTTTGTGATTAACTGAAGCCTTAAATCTCAGCCATCGCATTTCCTGGCTCATGAAGGAGAGCAGTAAAATATCATAATGTGATTATGCATCATTTTAAAATAGAACAATCTGGCTTCAATAAATATAAATATTTGAATACTTTATCCATCTTGCAGTCCAGTTTAAAGAAGTTTAACGCATTTTAGCTAGAGGTGCTTAAGTAGAAAAGTCAATGGCTCACTAAGAAAGAAGGCCAATGGCTGCATTTCCTTTATTGGGATCTGTAACAAGATTTCAGCTTTTCTTTTATTTTTATTTTTTTGGACCATATATTTTAGCTATTATTCAAAACATATAGCAACTTTATGGGTCTATAACGGAAACATTGGGCTAGGCCCATATTTCACTGGATCTAGTCCTAATTAAAATTCCCAAACATATTATTTGGAGAATGGGATGGATCCAAGATCATGACTCAAATCATTCTTCCTTCCTTTGGAACAGGACATGTAGCAGTTATCCAGCTCAAATAAGATAGAAAGAGGATCCTCAGGAAGAGAATGGTTTGAAGAACCCTAGCAGAGGAGAGCGCCGTGCAGCAGGAAGAAAGGGGTATGCCATAGGAATGCTGTGTGAGGAGGGGGCTGCAGCCCCCTCCTCATCTCTCTCTTTTTCCTTGTATTCTTTCCTTTTGTTCTGTTTCATGGTTATTCTATATTTACTTTCTTTAGGAAAGCTTTTCCTCTCATTAGGAGAGTTTTTTCCTTCCATCAGGGAAGTTTTCTCCTCTTTTGTTTAAAAGAGGTTAAGAGCTTATATGTTTACATCTTTACGTCTAGATCTACAGTATTGGGTTCAGATCTATATATTTGAACTCATATCTGTGTAGAAAAAAGCCAGATCTACAGCATTGTTCTTACAAGGGAGTAGAAGAATATTGAAGAGTGTTATCCTTCAGAGAAGGGAGGAGGTGTGTTGTCTCTCCATTGTTACAGCTCTTTTTTTTCTTTTTTTTAATATGTTGTAATAGCTGTATTTTAGATTATGAAGATGTAATATTTGGTAGACTAGATTTTAAGAGGTGTTGCCTTTTTATTTTCTAGACATAGTACTAGTTTTTTTATATTTTGTCTTCAGAAGCTGTAGGATTTATTAGTCTTACCTTTGTCTTCTGTATGTTGGCCTCAGTGCCTCCTTGATGTATGAATAGTGGTATTCCACTTTGTCCAAAAAAAACAAAAAAACAGGACATGTAGACAACAAAAAAAGGGACCGGTAACCTTCTCTCGATATGGAGAGTTTTCTTCTCTTCTAGGAAGAGATATTCTTTTTGAGCAAACGCTCAAGTTTCCATAAGGGAGAAGAGATTGCTTCATTTAGTCAATAGCTAAACAGAGAGCAAGTCTCTTTCATTCTGCTTCATCTAACAATCAGCGGGTAAACTCTAGGGAGTTCTTAAAACTTTCTTTCAGTGTTATGGAGGACAAAGAATGTGAAGGAACCAGGGAGAGTGGAGGAAAAAGCAAAATGATAGTTGAGGGAGAAGGCACATTGCAGTTAGAAGCTGATGATAAACAGACCCGGATTCTAACACACAGAAGCCTGGTGGGCAAAATAATTGTAGACAAATTGCTCAATAAGAGAACTGTGAAGTCTATGATTCACAAAGGGTGGGGAAATCCAGAAGGGTTAAGTATAGTCGACATGGGGATAAACACCTACTTATTCAACTTTGAAGAAGAGGAAACGGCTAGAAGAATAATGGAAGGCTCACCGTGGAATATAATGGGTTATTTGCTCAACTTACATAGCTGGAACCCGAAGCAAACATTGCAGGAAATGGAATTCAATCGAGGACCATATTGGGTTCAAGCCCATGGCTTAACTTTAGAAAACCTGAATGTGAGAAATGGGCGTATCATTGGGAGTAGTCTGGGAGAAGTCATGGAGGTAGAAGACCCAGTTGTGGAAGAAAGACTAATGAGGCACTTCTTAAGGGTGAGAATTCAAAAAAACCTGAAAGAACCCTTCATATCTAGATTCTGGGTTCCTAGAAAGAACTTGCCCAGTATCTGGATCAGACTAAAATACGAGAGATTGCAGGAGTATTGCTACAAATGCGGGTGCCTGGGTCATGAACAGAGGGACTGCAAGAGGGAGAAGGAGAAGGAGGCCATGGTTGAGGAATCTAGGCCAAGATATGGACCTGGTTTGGGTGTACAATCGACAAAACCTTTGAATGCCATAGTAAGGGAAAGCCTATGGAGGAAGAAAGAGGGTGGCGCACGGTGGAGCTCAGGCGAAGGGGGAATAGACACGGGAACCCAGGAGTTTGGAGGTACACATAATGAAATGACAGGCAGTAGGAGGAGCGTAGGATCAGAAGGGGACATAGACAACAGACAAAAAGAGGGAGAAAACACAAAATGGGTAATCACTGAAATGGAAACTGCAACTCTTGAACAAAGAAAGGATTGGGAGTCAGAACACAGAAAAGGGGGAACCCAGATAGGAGAAAAAGGGGAGTGCTCTAGGGGAGGGCAGGATTTGACAAGGGTTGACTTTATAAATATAGGAGGCCAGGCTGTAAGTGAGAGTTCCAAGAGAACAGAGATTTTAGAAGATACAAGAGATGGGCTGAAAAAAAGTCAAAGGCCCAATGGACCCAATAAATCAGAGCAAAACAGGAGGAAGAGAAGGTTGAAGCCCAGTACGGTTGGATCGGGCCTGTCTGGATGTGCAACTTAGGGCGATAGACACAGCCCATGATGGAAAAAAAGACCACAAACCAACAAGGGAAACCAACCCACAAGCAGGGAAAGGGGAGGCAAAGTCAACTCAGCCTGAAGCCAACGGCTGGGGGAGGAGGGAAGAATGGGAGATGGATGAAAATGAGAGGGGAGTATAGGGTAGAGCAAACTCGGAGCCTGGAAGAAGGAAGTGGAAAAGGAAGGCAAAGGCAGTAGAAACCCACCA
Source organism: Gleditsia sinensis (assembly GCA_037074535.1). Lineage (NCBI taxonomy): Eukaryota > Viridiplantae > Streptophyta > Magnoliopsida > Fabales > Fabaceae > Gleditsia > Gleditsia sinensis. Next base: position 15,810,466 of record CM073463.1, on the reverse strand, counting down.
GGAATATTTTGTGGAGTTACCCAGTGAGGAGGATTCGGATACAGGAAAAGATAACATAAAAAAAATGGCAAACAGGTGGGCCTTAGTGGAGGATGAACTGGCCGTAGCTTTGAGTAACTACCTCAATTTAAAAAGAAGGAGAACTGCTCTAGAGGGGGGAAGAGGGACAATCAGAAGGGCATTAAAGGGATAAAAATCCAGAGGAAGGAGGAATAAATAAAAGTTTAAAAAGGCTAAAATGGAGAAACTTCTCAAGGGCAGAACTGAGGGAAAAAGACAAGGCTGAGGAGGCAAGCTTAACCATGCCCTACCCCTCAAAATGACAACTATAAGCTGGAACTGTCGAGGGGTAGGGGTTGCCTTGACAGTTCGAGAATTAAGAGACTTATGTCTTAAGAACAATCCCTCACTTTTGTTTCTAATGGAAACAAAGGCAAAGGAAAAAAGTTGAACAACTTGAAGAGGAAGCTGGAGGTTTATGTCTAATGTGGAAGGAGGGATGTGAGGTGGAAGTGCTAGGTAAGAGTCACAACTACATTCACACAAGAACCAAGCTGGAGGAAGAGCAGAAGGACAGCTTTAATACTTTTATTTATGGGGATCCAGACCCAAGAAAAAGGAGACAGTTCTGGAGATGTATCAAGGACTTAAATCCAGGTTCTTCATGTGCATGGAGTTGTATAGGGGACTTTAATGAAATTCTGCACCAAAAGGAAAAGGAAGGAGGGAGGCAGCATAATTTTAAAACAGATTGAAGTTTTCAGAAATTTCCTAATGGAAAATGACCTCCAGGATACCCCTGTTAAGGGATGTAGATTTACATGGAACAACATGAGGGAGTTAGGAGGGGTGAAAGAAAGGATTAACATGCACATTGCTAATTTCTCATGGCTTAATAATCACAAGGAGACTAGAGTCACAGCCCTTCCAGCAGTGGGATCAGACCACAGTCCCCTTCTTTTGGAGACCTCTTCGAAACAAACCAAGAGAGAGAGGCTCTTTAGATTTGAGGCATATTGGACAGACCATGAGGAATTCTTTGATGAGGTGGTTAAATGCTGAAACATCAATGGAAGTGTAGACTGTCCAGCGGGTTTTTCTCCTAAATTGAAGAATCTGGCTATACATTTGGAGGAGTGGAAGAAGAGGAGTTTCAAGAGGGCTGATATCCAGATTTCTAAGTTGAAAAGAAAGCTCCAACAAATTCAAAACGGAAAGCATAGCAAAGAGGCAGCAGAGGAAGCAAGGAGAGTTAGGAAAAAAATTAATGACTTGTGGAAGCAGGAAGAGAAGTTTTGGGCACAAAGATCAAGGATTAAATGGCTGAAATGTGGAGACAAAAACACAAATTTTTTCCATTAAACCACCTTACAAAGAAGAAGGAGGAATATGATTGTAAGAATAAAAGATGAAGTAGGGGTTTGGAAAGAGGAGGAAGCCAATATCCAAGACACTTTCCAAAAGCATTTTATCAAATTATATGAGTCCACTCACCCAAGTAACGGTTCGGAAATTTAAGAGATCATCCCAAAAGCTATAACAAAGGAGATGAATGATACTTTGTTAAGGGAAGTGACCGATGATGAGGTGGAAAGGGTAGTTTTCAGCTTGGGGGCAATGAAGGCACCTGGACCGGATGGAATGAATGGTATTTTCTACCAAAAAGCATGGCCTGTGGTGAAAGGGGATGTATGCAGAGTGGTCAAAGGCTTTTTTGAAGATGGAGAGCTGCCTAGGGAGATAAATGAGACACATATAACCTTGATTCCTAAAGTGAAACACCTATAATCTGTTAGTCACTTTCGTCCCATTAGCTGCACAAATTTTATTTACAAAACCATCTCCAAAATTATTGTTAACAAACTCAAGTCTATTTTGAATGGGCTCATATCACACAACCAAAGCGCTTTTGTTAGTGGTAGGCTAATACAAGACAACACCATCCTAGTTCAAGAGGCTTTCCATTTCCTAAAACAGAACAAGAATAAGAAAACCCCATATATGTCCATTAAGCTAGATATGAACAAAGCTTATGATAGACTAGAATGGGATTTCATTAAGAAAGTGTTAGAGACCTATGGCTTTGATGAAAGGTGGATAGGCCTTGTTATGGAGTGTATTACCACTGTAGAGTACAAAATTAAGGTTAATGGGTTGTTGGGACCTACTTTAATTCCCCAAAAAGGATTGAGGCAGGGGGATCCTTTGTCCCCCTATCTGTTTATTATGACAGCTAAAGTTTTATCAAGAAGAATCTCTGAGGAAGCAATAAAAAAGGATATTACGGGGCTCAAAATAGCTAAAGATGCCCCAGAGATTACTCACATCTTCTTTGCAGATGATTCTATTCTTTTTGCAAGTGCTAATGAACAGAATGTAGAGAATATAAGGAGGATTCTAAATGACTATTCTAACTGGTTTGGGCAAATGATAAATCTGGAAAAATCTGGAATTATCTTCAACAAGGCAACCCCGGAAGATACTAAGAAAAAAATCCAAGGAATTTTCAGCATTCCTACTTGGGAGAATCCAGGGAAATACCTAGGCATACCAGCTATATGGGGGAGATCTAAGAGGCAGGCACTAAAGTGGGTAATGGATAGTGTCAAGCAGAGGCGGATCTACGTGCACATGGGCTTGGCTTAGCCTATGGGAAGGAAAGGAGCTGTTGTGTAAACAAGGGATGTGGAAAATAGGTAATGGGGATAGCATTAATATATGGGAGGACATGTGGATAAGGAGTGGAGTTTTGGTTGAAAACACTTCTAATAGTAGTTTGGAGAAAGTGGCCTCCCTAATAGATCAAGATTCTAAGACATGGAAGGTCCCAATCCTAAGAGAAATGCTACCCACCTAAATTTTAAAGGAGGCTCTGGCTACCCCAATCCCCTACTCTAATCAAGCAGATAAGTTCTTATGGCCAAAGACCAGCGATGGGCAGTATAGAGTGAAGAATTGTTATAAGCTAGCCAGGATGACTGAGCAGGGGGAGAATGGCAATGCCACTTCAACCTCTGCAACAATCAACCCAAGCCTATGGAGGAAGATTTGGGAGACATCCATTCCTACAAAAATCAAAATCCATATTTAGAAGATCATACATAATGCCCTGCCTACTATGGAGAATTTACATAAAAGGAAAATCACCCAGGATAGTATGTGTCCTTTATGCAATGAAGCCCCTGAATCCCTGGAACACCTATTCCTTGAATGCACATGGACTAGACCAGCTCGGTTTGGTGCAAACATCCAGAGCCAGACCAACCAAAGGGTGGGGTACAAGATAAGTGATTGGTTGGAGCACAAAATTCAGACGTATAAGGAAGTACAGGGAGTGGAGGAGAAGGAAGCTATGGCTATGTGTTTCATCATGTTGTGGTTTATATGGAAGGAGAGGAATGCTTTTATGTATGAACAAACGAGTATAGACCCTATGAGTGTAATACAGAAAGCAAAATCCCTAATTGAGAACATCAACAACATACGGAAGGAAAAGCTGCAAGATGACAGTAGTAATAGGGAAGGGGATTAAACCAGACAAAGGAAATGGAAACACCCTCCGGAAGGGTGGCTAAAAATTAACACAGAGGCAGCTTTCCAGACACAAGGAATAGATTGTTACCTAGCAGCAGTGGTCCGCGATGGGTGTGGGAGGGTCTTTATGGGAATTGCCAAACGAAACTCAGCCTACACGGCTTTGGAAGCAGAAGGGAAAGTGATCGAAGAAGCGTTGATGTTAGCCAACAACCTGCAATTAACAAGAGTCACCATTGAGTCGGATTGCAAAGTTATGGTTGAAGTGTGTAATAAGAGAAGACAAGATTGGAGCGTCAACCATATCCACAGATTAATCAAGGAGATTACCTCTGATGGAAAGCAGGTCAGAATCAAGTGGATCCAGAGAGATCAGAACATGGTGGCACACACGGTGGCGAAGCTTCTGGAGAGAAATACTCTCCAGATGAACTGGGTTTTCTAACCTCCGATGAGTTTAAAGAAGATATTAAGGGAAGAAAAGGATCCAGCAAGGGAAATCCCCTAATTTTGGGATCCATGGCACTAGGTTACCGATTTTGATAGGGTTTTCACAGAGTGTGTTGCTCTATTTTTTTCACCCAGTAATCGTGTTGTTTTATCTCTGAGAGCTAGACTTCTGTTTGCTTAACGTGAACCGAGTCTATCACGTCTCTCGGGCTTGGACTTTAGCCCGTTCTATGATTATGATATAGGCTCAGGCCTTATGTTCCAAAAAAAAAAAGGAACGCAACATGTAGATCATTATCTTATTGAAACACTCATTTAATGAACAGGGTAGATGAAAACTAGGCAGAAGAGTGAAAGTAAAGGTTAGACTGTGTGACTGTGAACTTTAAAGCAATCAGAGAGCCTTTCTACAACAATTACTAGAATAGGTACTGATACTGCATTAAACATACAATGAAGAGTTACAGAGAGCTAATGATGTTAGTAATTGAGAGTTAAACATAATTTATAGAATAAAGATGTTATATCTGAGAAATCTGCCCCGTGTTGCCACTTTTTGCTGCTAGTAAGCAAATATAAATGCTTAAAAGTAAGTAATTTTATACTGAAAAATGGTGGTGTCAGAAAGAGACACTTCTGTGAACTATAAACAATTAACATTTTGTGCCCGACGTGCCTTGAGCAGGATTGCCTTCACTAAGTGAAGGAGACCTGTGGGATACCAAAAAAAAAAAACAATAAACATTTAAGCAATAGAGCTGTTTTGGTGCTTTAAATTCATATTAAATAAGATTTAATAGTTTATTTTTAAATTCAATAACATTTAAATTTTTTTATTATGTAAAATTAATTATATAAATTAAACAACACAAAATTTATTATAAATAAATTTAATAAAAAATTATTAATTATTAAATTATTTTTATTAATTTTTTTAATCTTCTTTAACTTCTTTTTATTTTTAATTATCAAATTAATTTTTATTTAATAGAATTTATGTATATCTCTTTTATTCAAACTACTTTAAATAAAATTTTACTATTTTTTTTTACAATAAATACTATTTTTTTTATTTAATGAACTCATTATTAATCATATTCTTTTAATATATTTATACATTCAACATGTCATTCTTATATCAGAAATATTAAATTTATCTTCATTTTATTTTCAACCGTTCAACTTTCAAATAAATCTAAATATTTTATACTTTCAGATATGTATTGCATATCAGGCGCATTGTACGACGCAGCTGAAAGAAACATTATTTAACTGTTGAGGAATTATTTGGTACTGAAATGATATTGACGGTCTTATCGGCATCTTTCACCTCTTGGGTAACTCTGGTGATTGAGTTGAAATTTTGAATAAATGATCGCTAATCAGTTGAATTTAAAACTTTTTACCCTTTTTTTCTTTTAATTTCAATCCAACTATTAATAAGCTGGAATAAGACAAGTTACCATGCTTAGTTTTGCTTCAAGTATAATATAGAGAGAGAAGAGAGGTACTAACATCATTTTCATTAAGAGGAATAAGGCAAAAGAACAGAAAGGGTGAAACATGTTCAAAGGAAATCAAGAAGGACCCCATGACAGAAGATTCACGTGAATATATTTGCATGGCCACCAAAGGAAAGGGAAAAAGAGAAGTCATGAACTAAAGTCATTGACAAGGCAATGTAACTTTCTTTCCAACAGTTCAGAACAAATCTGACCCATCGTGTGGTAGAAAGACAAGAGCTCAGACAACTGCTCCACTGACATTTTTTCCATCACATTTCTTGCCATTCTCTCTCTTTCCTCATTCAGCTTTAGTCTCTCTATGTATGACCCGGCATTCCTAACTGTTGCACCCATCTGCTTTAACCTGTTCTCTTGCTGCACACTCAGGGCAGTGTTTGACTGCAAAATGGATACATAAATCAATGTCAAAACAAAAAAATTAAAGACCCATCATTCTTCTATTATCAGAAAGAGAAAAGTAAACCACTGGGGAAAATTGTCAAACAGTTCATCTTCAATATTATGTCTGTTTGTTCTGTACCTCAAGAAATTTTGCTCCAGCTTCAAGTTCAGACTCTTTGGAAGGTTTCATCCCACGGCCTGTGATGTAAAGATTTTTGGCAAGTGAGAAACTCCGCACTATAATTTTCCTTTTGTTCTCCATTTCCTTGTTAAGCCTAAGAGGCTTTTGGACAGATGTTAAACTATTCAACTTCTTCTGATAAGCGATTACTGCCTTTACAAATTCCTGCACTTTCCATGAAAATCAAATAGAAGTGTTAATTCGATGTGAGAACTCCAAAATTTCCGATTAATTACAGCTGAAAAGAGACCTTTATCAAACCTTATAAGTAAATGGGCATCCTGGGTAATCAAACTCATCTGAATCTGGCTTCCTCATTCGCTCAGGATGAAATTGCAATCCCATAATGAACTTGCCCTCTTCCGGATTATAAGCATCTGGGTCATAAAATCCTTCAATCAAACCATCTGGGGCAAACGCCATAGGAACAAAACGTTGTGCCAATCTCTTAACCCCTTGGTGATGATAGCTATTAACCCAAATCTCCATTTTCCCTTCTTCCAAAGAATCCTTAAACCAATGATGCAAAGGGGTTTTTTCTACCACCTTCACCACATGTCTATGCCCATCATAATCGTCATAGTTGATGTGCATCACTCTCTGGCTTTCTGGGCACTTCCTCAACAGCTCTTTCTCTATATCCTGGTAAAGGGTACCCCCACATGCAACATTGAGGACCTGGGAACCCCTGCAGATTCCCATATAGGGAATGTTCCTTTCAAGGCAAAGTTTCGCGAGCCTCAACTCAATTGAATCTTTTTCTTTATCAATTGCCGTATCACTGGCATGAAGCCTCCTGATTTCTTGCAATTCCTGTTGTGAAAGTCCAGAGGTGTCTTCTTCGTACAAAGAAGGGTCAATATCTTCTCCTTCACAGAGAAGCACGCCATGGATGGGCTCGAAGCTATCTAACAACGTATGCACCCCAGAAACACGAGGGACGATAACGGGCACTGCACCATAGGCTACTATAAGATCAAGATGATATTCCCCTGAAAATCACATATAAAAAAATTCAATTAAAAGGGTAAATCCATACATAAAAGATCAAGGGCTGTACAAATGTAAGTCTCAAAATCATGCTATGCTTCGAAACTACGTATTATATTGATAAAGAAAGCTCCGTTGGACGAAAAGGAAACTTACCCACGAAATCAACGAACTTGTTCTTGCGAACGGTTCGTCTAGAAACGATTAGAACACGAGGAAGAATAACAGAGAGATCGGTGGACATTATGATTGAGTTAGGTGATGCTTCTTGCTCAAAGCAATCGGTAAGAGATCAAAGGGCAGGCTAATGGGCCTGAAGAACTCTGCTTTGGATTTCGATGGCTTCCTTTACCGATATTTATAGGAGAGAGACAGCGAAGACAGGAGCTACGGTCCTGTTAGTTATCTACGACAAATTAGGATATAGGGTGCGAGAAAGGGTCTATCTACGTAGGAAAGAGAAGCAGAGAAATTGAGAGAGAGAAACATGGAAAGTTGAGTCCTGGCGCCGCGTATGTTCCAGAGTTTCAAAGATTAGGGTTTATTTTATTCATCGACACTTGACAACTTAAAGTGGGAACTTTTTTTTTTAATCCTAATTAACGAGTTTCACATGTTTATGCTAGTGGGTAAAAAAAAAAAAAAATTGGTGTCCAATCAGTACTTTTACATCAATTTCTTTTATCTACTCGATTAATGCCATTTTTTTTTTAAATTTTCATATTGGAGTGGAATTGAGTAAAAAGATCTTCGTGAAAACTCTAGGAGGACATAATAGGCGTATTAGATTAATAAGAAAATTGTGTAGTGAGAAATTTCAGGAGAATAGATATATTGCTATTTAACTATTTTGTTTATTTAAATAGGTAGATTAAAATCTTGGTTAAGAAAAAGATGGCATCATTTTTTATCAATATGAATTTAATTCTTTTGGAGAGAGAAACGCTCTAATTTAAAAATATCCTTAATTAATAATAGTAAAATAAATCAATGACAAATAATACCTGGACATATCACATTTTGTATTATATATATTTATTATATTCATGTAAGTTATTAATTAGTTAAGTTTCTACGTTTTTCATGTATACACATGATAGCTTTTGTTCATCTAAATAAGTATATTAAAATCCAAGATAGTTTATCAATTGGTAAAAAGAATGACATTTTTTTATAGTTCAATTTCTCTTGGGAGCATTTTAATTTGAATATAACCATAATAAAGAACCATGGAATAAATTAATGATAAATAATTACGTGGACATGATATTTCTATAGTTGGTTGTTATTGATTTGGTTTTGCCTATCTTAGATAGAGAAGACTTCTTAAGAATTTATTCAATGCAGTTAGTTATGCATAGTGCAAGTTATTTGTTATATAGCTTTTTATTGGTCCAACACACATTTAATTTATTTAAGCCAAGATAATACTAATTAAAACCTTTTTTTCTTTCAACTGTTATAATTAAAATTGGTTGCATATGGGAAGATAAAAAAAATATAAATAAGTTACTTCAATAATATCTCGTTTAAAACGAAAAAAAAAATTAAACACATTTATAAAATTAAATTTATTTGTGTAAATAAATTTTTTTCAACTGACATTATAAAGTAAGAAAAAGTCATTTGTAATGTTGTGAGAGTTGCAAGACTATATACTGTATCAATAGCATTTTTTTTATAGAAAAAAATTTCGAATAACATTACAATTGCATAAATTTTTCTGCTAACAAATCTACAATCAACTATTGTATGACACTTCTCGGTTCATAGAAGTATTCACATATTTTTAAAATATAAAATTAATATCTAAAATTGTCCCATCTCACAAATACTTTTTGGTGAACTCAAATTTCAATCATTGCACTCAAACATATTCACCACTTAAATTTGTGAATACGACTGTATGACTTGAGTTGATTTCACTTTAAAAAAAGAAGAAGTTTTAATTATGCACAGTTAGATTTAGTCATTTATATAATTTGTGAATAATTAGAGAGAGAGAGAGAGAGAGAGAGAGAGAGAGAGAGAGAGAGATATATATATATATATATATATATATATATATATATATATATATATATATATATATATATATATATATATATATATATATATATATATATGCAATTAATAATACTAACGAATTTTTTCCTCTAGATCGTTAGTGTTATACATGATTTTTGAGAGGTATAAAGTTGAGATAGGAGAAATTTTTAGATATATTTCTTACAAAAAGCTAATAAAAAATTTAAATGAATATGTATATAGACTTTAAAATTGAAATAAATACTTTGGTGAGTTGTTATGGATTTTTTTAACAATTAATTATCACATTATATAATTTCAAAAAATTGGTTGAAATTTATATAGTTAAATAATTATTAATTTTGATGTGTTTTTGTGAGGTAACAATTTGGAAGTTTCAAGTTGGGGAGGGGAGAGAAATTGTGGGGACGAGGAGAAAGGCATGCAAGACACGTGGAAAGTGTTGAGCATGCGTGAGTACGTGGAAGACGAGTCAAAATAATAAAGCCTCGGATTCATATAAAATACAGGCACTTACACGTGCAAAGCTGTAGTTATCCAGTTAGTTTTTGCCAGATTCCTGGACGGAGGGGCAGAACGCCTCGTTAAGATTGCAATTTGAAATACACCTCATGCCATGTCACTGCTTACTCAATAACTTTATCCAAACAATTTTTAACTTAATTTGATTTATCAAAAAAAATTAAATATTTCATTGAAAATAATAAATTAATTATGAGTAAACATAATCATTATTAAAAATGAAGTGTGTTTACATATACATTGAAATATATAATTATATATTTATTTATCAAACTGAAATACAAATTGCCAATGTAGATTGTTAAAATCATATGAAAGCTGACACAATAGTTTTTAATAAAATTAAAGACAAAGTTAATCCTAATTTATACAATATAGACTCCCGTTTTATTAAAAATCAATTTGTTATGTTTCTATCACTACAAGAAAAGCGACTTTAACTACAAAGATTTAACTATAGTTAACAAAAATATGGTTAAAATTAGGTTTAACGACGATTTTATAACTGTCATTATTCCAATAGATTTAACGATGATTATAGAGTAGCCGTCATTAATTAACGGCGATTTATCTAACCGTTGTTATAATTTGACTGTTCATAAGAGTTTGTAAAGTTTAACAACAGTTTTGTTCATAATCATTATTATTTAATAGTTATTTTTTAAAACCTTTGTCATTATAATTTGAATGTTCTTAATAGTTTGTAAAGTGTAATGATAGTTTTGCCCATAGCCATTGTTAAATCAACAACATTTTGACAATTTGTCGTGTTCTGTGTCAATTTAATGACGATTTTTAAATAAATCATTGTTAAATGCAAATTTAACAACATTTTATTAAAGAACCGTCATTAAATACCTTTTATTTTCTCTCACCGTGCATTCTTCCTCCATTTTCTTCTTCTCCTTTGTTTGTTCTTTGTCTCTCACAGAAAAATCTCTCGTTTCTTCTCTATTTTTTCTTTCATTTTCCTGGTTAATTTTCTCTCTTAAAGTTATACTCTGTTTGTTCTCCACCATTTTTAGCTCGTAGCTCTTTGTTTTTACTAAAAATATGTAATTTATTTCTTCCAATTTTCTCCATCCATGTTTTTCATATGGTACTTACTTGAATGAGTTTAGGAGATAATAGTTTCAAATGGTCGATGATATATTGTATATACTGGATATATAGCTCTAAAATTGTATTTTTTTTATGATGTATTTCTTCAAGTATAGGATGGATATATTGTCTTCTTATATAATTATAATTATATTATTTTACCATGTATATACGAAGTGTTTATGTTATATAGCTTAAAATAATGATATTATCCTAGATATATTCCATGCTTATAGTAAAATTAGGAGAAAAATGGGGAAGTGAATTTATACTTGTCTCAACATTAATTATTATTATTTTTATGTACAATAAATTTATCAATGTTATATGTTTATTATTTGAACTATTTTTTTTTATTTATAAGAATTGTGGAGATGAAGAAATCTAGATCATCGGTTACAAGCAAGGCGGGTGAATCCAAGTAAGGTAGTCCTCTACCCCGATCGGCTATTAATGAGGGTGGACAACTTAGGGACGTTGATATATTTGACTCTGAGGTTATCCCATTTATATTTTTCCCTCTAGATGCCCAGAAACTTGAGGAGTTTGATATTTATGACCTTTTTACTAATGAGGGAAAAACCCGTTAGCCTGCACAACAGAACCATACAAGATGAAGGAGAAGTTGGTTAGTTGATATTATCTGTAAGTATCCTAACTCTCTTAGTGTCAATTAACAGTATATGATGCTTAAACCCTTTCTCATGGGTAAAAGGTCGTTATCTAGTTCAACAACACAACTAGCCCATTAGAGACAGGGGTAAGCTATTAGGTGTCTTTCTAGGCACCAATGAAAATAATTTCCAATTCTTTCCCATCTCTTGTAGAAACTAGAGAACCATTTCTATAGACTACAAGACCAATGTGTTTAGAAACACTATACAAGTATTGACACTTTTTTTAAAGCGACTTGATTTTGTACTTTTATTAACATTTTTACTTTCTTTTGTAGAAAAAATTTGTAGTGAAGGATGTGTATAAGAAGCTTATTTTGCAATCACTTTGACAAAAATGGAGAACTACACATTACAATCTGTATATGTTAAAAAATGATGGGACTAAGACTAGATAAGAATTGAGTAATGACGTCCCGGAAGGCATCGCTCGTGATCAGTGGACAATTTTCATAGACTATCCTCTCGAGTCAAAGTCTAGGGTAATATTTAGTTATTAAGATATATAAATTTACATATAGTTAGTCTTATTAACTTGTTTATACAATTAATTAGGAAATGAATAAATCAAAAGACGTCAAACGATGCCACGTACCATTGGTTAGAAAAGTGTTGCACGTAATAAAGTTGAGATGGTAAGTTTGTATTTGTCAATAGTCTATATAAAATTTTAATTTATGCTAAACATATGTTACATTATTTGTAAAAAATTTCAATAAACTAAGGTTAGGAGCTCGATTACCCAAGGAGATGTATAGATTGCATCCCATAAAAGGGCTGACGAATTATACATTGATGACAAAGTTAAAGCAATATGTGTAAGTATTTAAATTCTATAGAAATAAAGTATTCTAATCTTATTTGGTTACAATTATACATTTTTAATAAGATTTATTTTTCTCTATTCAAATTCATATAAAAAAAATTATCTCGATTTAGTATGATGACTCTTCTTTCCGAGATTTTTTCACTACTAATTCATTTATTAGAGCTCTAAGAACTAAAGAGCACTCAAGTTGAATTTGAGGACTTGAATTGAGTGTTTTCCTGACCTAAGTCTTTGGCCATTGCTCTACAGGGTCGAATTCGCAATATGGGTCTTCTTAATAAAAGTTGTAAATTGAGGTGTCCTGACTTAAAGTAGCGATGGAGGAATAAGAGATCGAACCACAATGATAAGGGGCTGAACAAGCAGCATGTGAGATTGAACGAAAGGCCAAACGAGTAGTACGTGACGCTGAAATAGTTAGACGACAACAACAGATGAAAATAGCTATAGCTTTCCTACTCTAGAATTTTCAAGGTTAAATTCATCTAAGATTGTATTTATACTGAATTAGGGTCCAAGAGTAATTTTCTAAAATACCAATTAAATTCTAAAAAAAAATATTCATACAATTCATTTTGTATAATTTAATAAAGTATATTTTTTTTAGACCTTAAATGATCATGTTAGTGGACACCAGGCTCCTCAAGACCCACAGAACCCTGGAAGTTAATTTATATTTATATTGTATATTTTTATGTAATTGTTATATAATATACATTGTAATTTAAATTTTCAATGAATATGTTTTTATTGCAAAATTTGATTTGTACTTATTAATTTAATTTTGTTTTAAATATTAATGATAAAATTAGAGAGGAATTGCAAGAGTAAAAATATTTATATACAAAAATATAAAAATATAAAAAAAATATAATAATAATATATATATAAAAATAGATATATAATATATAGAAATATATAAATAAAAATATATTAAAAAATAGTTTAACAAATGATATTGAAAACCATTGTTAAGGCCAAGTCTTAACGATGGTTAAGACTCGTTATTATTTTTTATCCTAACGATAGTTGGACAAACCGTTGCTAAGATTCTTTATGGCAATTGAAATGAAATCTTCGTTGAGTTACGATAGTTTTATGACGGTCTTTAATGACGGTCAATGAAACATTGTTAAGACAAGTTTTAGCAATAATTTTTTTATAGTTTAGTAAAACCGTCACAATGTCTTGAACTCTATGACGATTTTCATGAACCGTTGTTAAGTGCTTTAGTGATTTTTCCACTTAAAAATTGTTGCTAATGATAATTATTTTTGTGGTGTATATAGGTTTTAAACATTTACACTGGCTGTTGACATTCAATATTATACAAACTTAGTTTATATAGATAACTCTGTTATTGTCTTTTTAACAGACTTGATATTGAGATTAAAATGATATGTTTTTTTTTTAAATTATGACTAAATAGCAAATATCTTTGAAGGATCGACTATGTTGATAATACGGGTATTTTTTAAGAATCGGAATGATAATGTACTCCTTTACTTTTGACATGCACATTAGATCATTTTTCATTGCATTGATATAAAAATATTAATTAATTAATTAAATCTATATAAAGAATTTTTATTCAATTCAATTGGTACAACAGAATGTACGAAAACACACAAACAGAATGAATTAGGACCAGAGAATTTTATTGTAATTAATATTTTTACAGTTGATGAATCCTTTCATATGCTAGATTCTGAAAATAAATTTATGAATCTCGCAGAGCAAGAAAAAGAAGAAAGAGACAATTAATGAATATACGAATTATATGTTTCTTTTTAGCATTAACTAAAAACTAAAATTAATTAAATTCATAAACCCTGGCTATTAGCTGCTGCTGCAGTATGAATAATTTACATAATAATTAATATGTAGTTAATTTATATTGTTATTTTGGTAAACAATATATTTCTATCATATATGGTCGCCATTAATATTGTTTAAAGATTTCAATTTTAATATATTTTTCAATGATACGGTGAATTAAACAAAAAATAATTAATTAATTGACGTATGAAATTATTTAAATTAATTTAAACTTCGAATATTATTCATGTTTGATTGCCATTATCTTTAAAATTAACTATTAGAGTTTGGACTCTTACCACTTGTCTTTTAATAGTGGGTTATTTGTAAGTCTTTTATAAATGCTTGTTGAACCCTAGAGGTATGCCTTAATTAACTATGGATTTGAGCACCCTCCTCTCAACTTAAATTATTTTCAATAAAAAAATAATTAACTATTACTAAATTTAATAATAAATTTGGTTATCACGGAATCATCTAGGGATAGTAGTATAGTAACAACCAATATAATTGAAACCCTAATAAAATTATATTTGTAAAAATATAATTCTGTGCAATTTAATTTTAGTGCATGTCTTTTTGTGCATACAAAGTTAATTATGATTAATTTACAATTATTTTATTCTGACTTATTATTACTCAAAAAATTAATATAATATAACAAATAAAACAAGATACCGCTAGATATTAATATTTTTTTATTATAACTTGATTGACTTCTTGATTATATTTTAAGGACCATTATGGTTTAAGAAAATGATTACTTTATTATTGTAGCAATAGTTAATGATAAACATTTTAAAGCATAGTTTTGTCATGTGGCAAATGATGCTTTAAAAAAATTTAGGGATAACTTTTTATCTTGAAATTGATTCATCAAGTTTTTATAACACTAAAAGAAATGTTAAAAATTCTGATTGCCTAAGACTAAGAGGTTATAAAAGCTATCAGAACACCTTGTTTTGACCACTTTATAACCACCTAATTAAGGAGGTCATAAAAATGAGGGTCATAACTTCTAGTTTTGACCTTCATTTGTGAGTTAATATTTATTTAGGTTGCCAAAATAAAATGAAAAAAAAATTATATGTGGTGACAGCTTAATTTAAAAGAAAAAACAATTCAGGGCAACTAGAATTAGCTACCCAGAAATTCGAAGAACAAAAAGTAAAGAAAAATCAGATATCAAACAAACACACTACAACACTCAAATATTCAAATCAACACATTATTCAAACTTAAAATACAAAAACAAAGAGAATTCAATAAAGAATCCAGACATTAATCAAACTTAGCTAGAATGTAGAAACAAATAAAAGAACATATCTTACAAAAATGTTACAATACTATAAACTATGAAAAATTAGAATTAGAAATATTGAAAATCTAACTAAAAATAAAATCAAATGGAATGGAAACTGAGATTATACCTAAACTCGTTGGACTGAAAAATTACATTCTGTGAATAAATAAAAAAACATCAACAAATATTCTAACTGATCATAGCTAAGAAAACAAAAAAAGAGAGAAAGGAGAAAAAAGAAAAGAAAAGAATTAAAATATATATGCGTGTATGTGTCTTTAGACCACTTCGGTCTCTCGTAGTCCAACTAATGGCATAGATATTATCAACATATTAATAGAATCATCCACTTTCATATAGAATAAAATAAATACTCATCACTAATTCTCCATACAAGGATGGAGTGTGGGCTAATGTTAAATGATAAAATAACTACCCATTACTCTTAATTTCTCTGGGTGGATTAATAAAATAAATATCTATTTTGGTGCCATCACTAATTCACTATATGATAAACCCCAGCTAGGTGAACCAGATAATAACCCCTCGGGTATAATCACAAATGGATGAATAGCTTCTTCCATCTTTCAAGTTATATCGTCTAGATTACTTGTCGGGTTAGGCGAGCAGGGTCCGTGGTTTCATTCGAATTCCTGTTCCTACCATTTATTATAGGTGATTAGGTGTAAATAAATTGTTGAGATTCTCATATTAATAATGGGTGAATTATAAGAAAGATGAAGGAATATAAACCGAAGGAAATATTAGAAGGGAAGGGACTTTCTCACTTCTCAAGTGCCGACATTAATTCTTCTGTCGCGAAGGCAATAACAATGGGTTAGGTCAGGTACGAAAACACTCAAGAAAGTGGGTTAATTTGAGTTACCAAATTTAAATTTTTTTCTCAAAATATGAACCAAACTTCGAAATATGATTAGGCGTATCTAGTAAATTATGAAGCAATTTGTTTTTTTAAAGAGACACTTGATTTTAACATTTTTGAAAACAAGTGTAAAATAGATATATATTAAGTAGAAGATCAAGTTTGTGTAGGAATATCTCAACAAAACCTTTTTCTATTAAAATATATTTTTTATAAAATAATACAATAACCTTCACTACAAGAAAAATAAGTTTTAACGACGGTTACAAAAATTATCATAAAATTGATAATTTAATGACAGTTTTAGAACCATGGGTAACCTATTGCTAAACCATATTTAATGACAAGAATCGTCGTTAAATTTATTTTGGCGATAGTATTTTAGCTGCCTTTTTTAGCGACGGTTCAAAACAGCCGCTAAAATTATCTTTTTCTTTAGTGACGGTTTGAAAATCGTCGCTAAACCCTTTTATTTATTCTCTATTTTTTTGAATGAAATCTGTTGACAGTTTGTTTTTATTTTTATTTTTTAATATTATTATAATTTTATCTACAATAATAATAATATTCACACAAAAATAATTAAATAATAAAATATTAATTGAAATTTAGAATTAAAACAGATATTTACATGAAGGGAAGATGAGGGAGAAGCTTTGCTCACAAAAGTTTGAATCAATGTTGTTTCTTTGTACAAAAAAATAGAGAGAAGATGAGGGAGAAACATTATTAACAAAAGCTTGCATCAATATTGTTGCTTTTCGTAGTAAAAATAGAGAGAAAATATAAGAGAGAAACAGTTTTCACAAAAACTCCAATAACACTATTGAAAGGAGAAACCTTCTCTAAATGAAAAATAATTGAGGGAAGATGAGGGAGAAAAATAAAAGAAAGACGTGCGAGAAATATATAAACACTTGAGTATTTAACGATGGTTTTTTAAAAACTATCGTTAAAAACTGATATTTTAAAAGAAGCGCTAGAAATAACATTTTTAGTGACAGTTTTCTAAAAACCATCGCTAAAAACTGACAGCTTTAAAAGGTGAGTCAGAAATAATAATTTTTAGAACGGTTTTTAGAAAACCGTCTCTAAAAGTGGACGATTTTAAAAATAGTAAAAACTAATGATGCTTAACGACGGTTGTTTAAAAAATTGTCGCTAAATAGTGGCCGTTTTTTAAAAATTATCGCTAAATAACCACAGTTTTGAAAACCGTCGTTATTTTATGTTTTAGGAACATTTTTTCTAATTATCGCTAAACTTTTGTCACTAAAACTTAATTTTGTTGTAGTGCTTTGTGTGTGAAAATAAGAAATCAAATATGCTTTGTTTTCTTTAAATGAAGTTCAAGTTTGGAAAACTTCTTTTCAAATATTTTCTTTAAATTGAGATGCTCAAAAATCAGTCTAAGATAATCAAGGTCTTTTTCCAAATAAGTTTGAAATAATTCAACAAATGTGGTAAAGAGTTAGGGATGAAAAGATTAACACTATGACATTTATAGTGGTTCAAATCTCTTTGCAAAGATTCTAATCCATTCTCTAAGAACACAACAAAGGAATTTACATTAATCACAGACAATTACCAACTGTACAAGTTCAGCTCTTGACTTTTACAACTCAGCTTAGACAACCTATCTACACACGTAACTCACTAGATCTTTCTCTTAAGTGTCCAACAAAACTCCTACTAACAAGGAAGCAAAAGAACCTTTACAGCCTCTCTAGAAAACCTTATAGACTTAGCTATTAAGCTTTTCCACCATACCAATAACTTTATAAATAGGGAGGCAAAGATACTTTTATACCACATCCAATTAACCTTCAACTTCCTTAAGTTTTGACAAGATCCTATAACTCAAATGATAGTGACAAGAAAGAGAACACGCTTTCGAATAAGCAAATATCTCAAAAAGATCACAACACTTCTAAAGTGATGATCAAGAACAATATGCAAAAGTAGAGCACAAAGTTTCTATATTTAGAGAACTCTCAAGTGAATAATTTATTCTCTTATTTTCTCTAAGTCTCTTCTTCATATAGCAGAGCTTAAACTTTTATATTCAACTTAAATATGGCCGTTCAAGTATCCAAATTGAATCACACATAGCCCTCAATGTTCAACTTTGCAGCTTCTATAAAATTCAAATTTTGGCTCAACATCGATAGCTTTCTCCATCATATTTTTCTTTCAAATTGGCGTTGTTTCAAAACGAGAACTTATGTGGCATGAAAGCTAAGCTTTGACACCTTGTGTTGCCAACTAGTAATCATTCTAAAAGTTATTTGCTTAGGATTTAAGCTGAGTTGAGCTAACTTTCAAAAAGACTACTCTTTAAGCTTGTAGATATCATCCAATCTTCCCCTTTAAACTTCTTTCAGCCTCTTTTTTCATTGGGTTTCAACTTATACATAGGCTGCCACCATAAAACACACAAATAATAATCTCCAAAATATAAACATGGGCGGCGTTATGGCCCCAAATACAATGTGCTTCATGTTTAATGCATATGTTGTAGTTGTTATTTCAGTAATTACATGATTTATAATTCTAAATAGCTCTTTAAATATACTACTTCCTAAATATAAGTGCTATTTACTCAGCATTTGAGTTGCTATCATTAAAATCATCAAAGTGACTAATAATTTTTCTAAGAAAGATTTAATTAAAATTATAAACCTTACTCTGTTTAAACACAACGACGTTGACATGCAAGGAGTAGGCAACAACAAAGTAGTTATATATATATATATATATATATATATATATATATATATATATATATATATATATATATATATATATATATATATATAGATTGGATATATTACTCTTAAAAATACCTTAAAAGGTATCCAGATCCATTTCTTATCTCTATACCCAAACTTAACCGATAAAATTTAAGATTGCCTTTGGATATAGATATTTTTTCCATCTGTGCACATGGTGGCTTCTTTTGCAATTCCTTCTTGTTTATTTAATTAATTATTTTAGTACCTTTTCAATTCTTTAAACCCCCTTTTGGTTTTTTTACTCTAGAGTTAGTGCTCAATTAAATACAATTATTATAATTAAAGAAAACTTAGTTTTTTAGTGATATAAATTAAGTTAAATTAAAATAATTAATATTTAAATGGATTATTTTGTGATAAATGATCATTAAAAAAGTGACCAAGATGAAATTTAATTAACAAAATATATATATATATATATAGAAGAAAAATTCAAAATAATTTAACTAACATATTCATCAAAATAATATTCTTGGTGGCTAGCAAAGTATTGACTAACATCTTTTTAATTAAAATTCATAATAGGTCGATATACACCAATGTCTTCTTGATTATAGAAGTTGATGTATTATAACAAAATTATGGTTTAACTACGAAATTTTAACGACAGTTATAAAAAATGTCCTTAAAACACAAAATAATGATAGTTTTTTTAACTATAGTTACTTAACAACGAATTTTTTAAAAATTGGTTGTTAAATAACATTTAGAGACGATTTTTTAGAAAACTACCGCTAAATATCATTATTTCTGCATATTTTATACCATTATTAGTTTTTAGCGACAATTTTTGTAAACTGTTGCTATTTAGCCACACTTTTTTAAGTAAACTATTGCTAGATCTCATTATTTATCAGTTCTACTTTCTTTTTTTTCTCTTTTTTTTCCTCTTGTCGTTTTTCTCCACTCTTCCTTTTTTCTTTCTTTCCCACCTCATTTTGTTCCACCATCTCTCTATTTTCTTTCTCTCACCATTTTTTTCTCCTTTATCTTTTTAGCTTTTCCACTAATCAAGTTGTTTCTTCCGTCGATATTTGTTCTCCATCAAGTACTTCACTTTTACTCATCATTTTTTTGTGAATCAGTAAGTTTATTTTTTATATTTTAGTGTATTTTTGCATTTCATTTTTATTAATTTTTTTGTTATTTTTGATCATATCCAAGTTCT
This sequence comes from Gleditsia sinensis, assembly GCA_037074535.1. NCBI lineage: Eukaryota > Viridiplantae > Streptophyta > Magnoliopsida > Fabales > Fabaceae > Gleditsia > Gleditsia sinensis. The sequence continues at coordinate 15,790,262 of CM073463.1, read as the reverse complement.
TCCTATGTTTGCATGTAGCAATGGAGCTTTAAATTTTTGCATTTGAGTAGACTTGAAATTTCAACAGATGAAACTTTATAGCAAGAAGATTTTGGATATGAAAAGAAAAGAGATTTGTTATAGTGATTGAGGAGTAAAATATTTCAATCTTCATTTTGTAATATTAGTTATTTGTGATTTTGTAAATATTGGTTTACACTAAATAAATGATATTTAATTATATTTTAAAAAATCTCAATTCTAAAATTTGCAATTGGATGTATGCTATTTTGAAATATTTTTAAAAAATAAATAATAAATAAATTAAAAAGGATTTAGCTACAAAATTCTCACAGTTTTTCAAAATTGTTACTAAAATGATAATTCTGCGACGGTTTGTGCAACCATCGTTAAGAGGTTTAGCAATAATTAAAATCGTCAGTAAAACCACTTAAAAACTGTCACCAAAACCCCTTTTTTGGTGGTAATGTCTGCTTGCTGACCTCTTAGTTGGACTGACTGAGTTTGCTGGAATGTTTGGCTTGGGACTTAAGTACAGTGTTGGGATGTCTCGCATACTAGCCACTCGTGCATCAAATTTTTGGAACTGCCCAAACCCCAACCCTCTTGTATAGCTTGAATGAATTTTTTTTTCTTATAAATTCTCTCAATTTGTAAATCAAGTCTAGAGGCAGTCTGAGCTAGTATCTACAGTATATCCTACTGCATCTTGATATTGTAAGATTGTGATCCCATTTCGTAAATGATGCACTTCTTTCTTCCCTCAGTTGCTTGCATCTAAAGATTAAGTTCTGATGGTTCTATTTGTGAAACGCTAGACCTACCAGATGCTTAGGAGCTACAGCTAGAGACTTAAGCTCCTTGAACCTTTCCTACGATAAAAACATATAATGTAAATATATTTTAAGTCAAGATTACACTTATATATGTAACTTATGATTTCTTTTTTGTTAGCCTTGCTGTTGTCCTTCTTGTGATGTGTATCCGAAGGATTAATAACACCTCAGCCATGGGGTCTTAACCTAGTTCTTCATAGATAAATAAATAAATTATATAAACACACTTAAAATAATAAATTAAATATATTGAAAATTCATGTTATACCAGTTATTGTCTATAGATGGTGGAGGCAAAAAAGGCCTTCGTGTGTTTTGTCAATCCATGTTCACCGCGGTCTAAGGATGTTTTTATTGCTTGAATCTTTTCTTAAAATTCAAGCTCTTCACAATAAACCTTTAAATCTTCCCATAAGGATTCCACTATGAAGCCTGGATTTTGTTCTCTTTTTGCGTATATTGGACATCCAACCTTTCAGGTGACAGGTAACCTTAACTTCAAAGTTGCACTTGATTTCAAAGTGGTGCTTAGGAATCTATGTGTAATATTTCTCTAGTGACTTTAGTGACGATTTTAATCGTTGTTAATGACATGAGAAGTGTTGAATTATTGATTCATGGGGCTATAGGTATAGGTTGTATGGGTTACCATACTTGATCATACACTAGTGTATTATTAAGTATGGCCTGTAGGTATGGGTTGCCATGAGTAGGTATGAGTTTCCATGAATTGTGTACACAGAGTCTCCTATATATACCCTGTATTTGCTACTTCATAATATATCAAAAATACAGCTTTCTATCTTACGTATCTTCATGGTATCAGAGCGTTCCGATCCAGTGATTGGAAATGCTTGAGAGTTTAAATGAGTTTCACATGATTGGCCTGTTTTTCACAGCTCTTCAACGTGCTGTAAGTCAGGCTTCAAAGCTGCAACCCAATCTCAAATTACAACGTTTTGCACCTGAAAATATAGACGCAGCGTCGTGCCATCGCCTCAAGCCACCCACAACCTCGCCTCACGCAGCCATCGCCCACTCCACAACAGTTCTAGTGGCCTTCGAAAGAAAATCTGTTGGATGATGAAACCTCTCATGGGTTGGTGCCGCTCGCTATGCCAAGCTTTCCTCACGTACTCGTAGTGAGGTTCAGCCAAAAAAAAAAACCAGTCAAACAACAACAATGCAACAGCTGTCCCAAAAAAATGATGCACCTTGAGTTTTTTGAGCTCAGGGGAACTGTATGGAGAAACCAGTACCGGTTTGGGTGACATTCACAGGGCCAAAGTCCTCTAAATCGGAATCAGACCCCATCTCATTGTAGTCATTCCACCCACTGAGGGAATCTTCGTCTTGTCCATTGCTGGTCAGAGGAACCCGCAGTTCAGAAATAGGTACAGGAAGAGGTTCTTCTTTGAAGTACTTGTCATGGAGTAGCTCCATTGCTGTAGCTCTCCTAGCTGGATCATAGCAAACAATTTTTTTTTTACTAGGGAGACTTCATCTCGGGATCGGTTGGGCAAGCAGGCTTCAAGCCCACTAAGAGTGATAAGTTTCTGTTCATCTTTTTTATTTTTTGCATTCCTCATTACAAAAAACAAAAAAACAAAAATAAAAAATGAGTGAAAAAATTGAATCATCTGGTTACAAGTCTTTACCAGTAATTGTCCAATCAGAAGGAGTTTTTAATGCAGGGATCATTCTTACAGAGACCAATTATGACATATGGTCTCAATTAATAAAAATGCAGATTGCTGAAAGAGACAAGATCTCTTATATACATGGCAAAATGAAGCCACCTGCAGAATTAGAAGACGGATATGAGAAATGGTATGCTGAAAACCAGAAATTTAAACGCTGGTTATTAATGTCTATGTCTCCTGAAATTATGAAACGTTATATTCGTGTGCCTACTGCTTGTAAAATTTGGAATGCACTTTCAAAGACATTTTATGATGGAAATGATGAACTCCAAGTTTTTACTTTGAATCAGAAGGCTTTCTCAGCTAAACAACAAGGGAAAACCCTGCCTACTTATTATGGAGAACTCACAGAAATTTTTCAAGAGTTAGATCATCGAGATAAAGTGACCATGAAAAACTCAGAAGATCTCCAATCATACCGTAAGTCTATTAACCGACTATGGGTTCACATATTTCTTGCAGGATTGGATAATGTCTTTGACCAAATTCGAAGAGAGATTTTGTGTAGTACTCCAGTTCCAAACTTAGAGGAGTGTTACTCTTTAATCCGCCAAGAAGCAGTGCATCGTCTAGCCTTGAATGAGTAAACATCTGGATCTTCTGCAATGATCGTCCGAAATCGGTCTATCCAAAATCAACAAGACCGTTCATGACCCAATCATAAGACGACTAATGGTATAGACAAGTCTAGTTACAAATGCACACAATGCAATCGGATTGGACATACTAAAAGTCGTTGCTTTGAGATAGTGGGATATCTGGACTGGTGGGATCCTAACCGTGCAAAGAAGGACCCAAAAAGAATTGTCACAGCTACAACAGTTGAATCAAAGATAGATAATAGTGTTGTTAGAAAAGTCACCGCCTTAGCAACAACAACAGATAATGGAGGTAAGGTATTTAATATTTCTGCACCTGTTTTTAATAGTACATGGATAATTGATTCTGGTGCAACAGATTATGTGACTTTTGATTCTATACGTGTCTCATCTCTTACTCATTCCTCTAAAAAATTTATTTCTACTACTAATAGTACTTTAACTCCAGTAGCAGGGGAATGACCTATTACTCTCACAGACATCTTTAATTTAGATTCTGTTTTAGTTGTTCCATCTTTAAATTATAACATTCTGTCTGTTTCTCAGATAACACAAACTTTATCTTGTGTTGTAATCTTTTGGCCTGAATTTTGTGTGTTTAAGGACATTCAAACCAAAGAGACGATTGGTTATGGTACTAGGCAAGAGAAGTTGTATTACTTATATTTGATACCAAAAAGTTCTGACAAATTACAACAAGCATTGATGGTGACAGATACTAAGGTGGAGGAGAAAAGAAAGGAAATCAGTTTATGGCATCGACGTCTAGGACATACTTCATTTAGATATCTGAAAAAATTATTTCCAAATTTATTTACAAAATTTGACATTTCTAATTTTAAGCGTGATGTTTGTGAACTTGCAAAAAGTCATCGTACTTCATTTCCTTTACGATTGAATAAAAGCTCGCTTCCGTTTTCGATTATACACTATGATGTTTGGGGACCATCCAAAGTTTCTACTATGGGAGGATCACATTGGTTTGTTACATTTATTGATGACTGTACTAGGATGACATGGTTATGCTTGATGAAAACCAAAGGTGAAGTGAGCTCATTATTTCAAAAGTTTCATAAAATGATTGAAACACAGTACAATGCAAAGGTTCAAATCATTCGCAATGATAATGGTGGAGAATATTGCAGTACATAATTTCAATAGTATCTAGAAGCACATGGCATAATCCATCAAACTACTTATTCTGACACACCCCAACAGAAGGGAGTTGCAGAATGCAATAGACACTTACTAGAAGTTGTTCGAGCATCATTGATCAATGCTCATATGCCATTGTCATATTGGGGGAGAAGCAATTACATCCGCAGTATATTTAATTAATAGAGTACCTTACAGCTCTATAGGTTTTCAGACACCATTCTAGACTCTTACAGAAGTAGTTGTTGCCCTAGGAATGCCTAGTCTAACTTCACATATCTTTGGTTGTATAGTCTTTGTACACCTTCATAAGCATCAACGCAACAAGTTGACTCCGCGAGCATTGCGGTGTGTTTTTGTTGGGTATGCTACTCATCAAAAGGGATATCGATGCTATTACCCTCCCACAAAAAGAATGTTTATCACAATGGATGTTATTTTTCATGAAGAATCCATGTATTTTTCTAAGCCCTGAATCTCAGGGGGAGAAACAAAAGGAAATTCAGACTCTAGACTATGATATCTTAGACATAAACTATGATTTTCCTACTAAATCAATTGAACAGGAGGTGAGCAACTTCGATATAAGTGGTGATTCACAAGTTGGGCTAGTTAATGAAGAAATGAGTGTTTTAAATTCAAGAAGTATAACATTAGACCAAAATGGTGATATGTTCTCAATAAACGAAGAAGTAAATCCAAATTCTTCTGTATTCGACCATCTTGTTGGTCAGTCTGAAGACGAAATGCTACCTCTAGTCGACATACCATACCAATCACCTGAAAATGTTTTTGAACCACATAGAAGGCATCTCCTACAACGTCATACTCGAGGTATACCTAAGCCTACATATGAACCTGAGCTTTCTAGTAAAGTCAAATATCCCATGAATCATTATGTGTCTAAGCATCATTTGTCTGAATCAAATAAGTCATTTGTGAATCAATTATCTTGTGTATCTATTCCTAACAGTGTGCAGGAAGCTTTAGTTGACCCCAGATGGAAAGCAGCTATGAATGATGAAATGAAATCCCTACAGAAGAATGAAACTTGGGATACTCTTCAAAGCAACCAATTCAACTATATTGTGACAATAAAGCAGCATGTGATATAGCTTACAATCCAGTACAGCATGATCGTACAAAACATGTTAAGGTGGATAGATTTTTCATTAAAGAAAATTTAGATGAAAAGATTGTGCAGTTACCCAAGATTAAATCAAAAGATCAACTAGCTGATATCCTCACCAAAGCAGTATCTTATCGAGGGTTCTCAAAATTTTTAGACAAGTTGGGCATGTATGATATCTATGCACCAACTTGAGGGGGAGTGTTGAATTATTGATTCATGAGGCTATAGGTATGGGTTGTATGGGTTACTATACTTGATCATACACTAGTGTATTATTAAGTATGGGCTGTAGGTATGGGTTGCCATAAGTAGGTATGGGTTGCCATAAGTAGGTATGGGTTTCCATGAATTGTGTACACAGAGTCTCCTATATATACCCTGTATTTGCTACTTCATAATATATCAAAAACACAGCTTTCTATCTTACATATCTTCAAGAAGTGTGTGTGTGATGTCATATTAGTCTGTGCGTGCACGTTTGCTCACGATGTCATATCAGTGTGTGTGTGTTGCACATTTAATAATAATTTAAGTGATATAGAACATCAATCATAAACAACAAATACCCAGAGAATATATACAAATTTTAAGACTATATAAAATAATTTTCGCTTTAAAATTCTTCAAATATTTATGTCATATCAAATATTACAATTTTTTTCTAAAATATATTTATCTTTTAATTTAAATATATTTTCTCATATGTTTAGTCTAATTAATGTTAAAATAATGAAAAATTACTTACTTTTTTTTGTGTTTGAGCCCTAAAAGTTGGCTAATAAAATTTTACTTAATGTATTTTTTATTCTAAAGTTAATATAATAAATATTTAGTTAACTCTTTTAAGTACTAAAAATTACATAAAATAATATAATACACACACACACATACTTAATGTCACGCTCAAATTTAATGAAACGTGAAAATACCATTAAGAGATAACTTTACCCTTATATATTTCAATACGGCTTCACATTATTACATATTTAGAAAATATTATATGATACAAGTTTTCAGTATAACTAATTATATATGTCAAAACTACACTTAACAATATTACAACGGAAGCAAAGATCCTGCCTGTGGCGTTCAGAGCATACTCTAAATTACAATGACATAACATTTAAATATTTTGAACCTTAGAAACAACGAAGACTCACCCAGATAATATAACACCTAACTGATCACGTATCTGCAGGGTCAACCTCTGTATCTTTATCTGTAAAATGTAGAAATATCGTGTAGTGAGTTTGTCAACTCAGTAAGCAAATAAAACCCCATATGACCTCTCAGATCAATATATGGATGTACTCATTAGTTAAAATTTATCATATCAGAAAATTATAGTTTAGAAGTGCATCCATATGGGATTCACATTTTTAAATATTCTCTGTTTAAATCAGTTCAAATATCTGTATCCATATATGATACAATATGATCATTAATAAAACAGTGTTATGCATTAAAAACATTTCTTATAAAAATGTTAGGTGGACCCTATATCAGAACCACCATATCAGAGTTCACCCCTTCCGTACTTTGTTGGTGTAGGATTTGCCTATACTTAACATCTTAGTCAAAGTTTGCCCTATCACCATTCAAGAGGACACGCGAAGGGATTCTATTATGGGCTATTCCCCAAGCACAAAGTAAGGGAAGGAAAATTACATCTCATATGACATATTGCCCAAATAGGAGGCATCCTGCTCTCCATCACATATCATATCTCGTGTGTTAGCCCTCACACGAGGTTAGCATCACCCCCTGCTAGTTAGGTTATCAAGGTGCACCAGGACTAACATCACCTGCTGTTAGCAGATAGTGTTTCTAATAGAATTCCTCCACAAAGTTATCATATGCACATATTTTATATTATTTAAAACAGAACTTTTAGAATCTCAATTTTAAAACAGCTCATCTGTCATAAATTACTCATTCAGGGTTTGTCACATATGTAAGCTCTTTCTCAAGGCAATCATATAATTTTTTCCTCATTTGAGTTGCTGAGACCCTTATAATATTTCGGGGGACCTTTCTGCAAAAAATTAATTTTTAGAGGGAGGTCCTTGTTAATTTTTCTTATTTACATTTTGATCTTGAAACTTTTAAGAAATTGCATTTTGACCCTGAAATGTAAATTCTCATATTTTTTTTGTAATTCTTTAACTCATATAGTAAATAAACATATTTTCAACAGTTTTCATCTCCATTTTTAAAATCATCTATTCAATTTCAAATTTTTTTCTTAATTAGAATTTTTCTTAAATTTATAGTTATTACATTTAATATATATTTTTAATAAAAAATACAGCTAATTGTTTTCAAACATAATTTTTTTTTATGATATAAGTTAAAGATCATATATTAATGTGATTTAAAAGTACGTTATAATTTTTTAATAATAACTTATTGATGTCTTATTTTTGTTTTATATAAAAGATATTAAATTAATAATTTTTTGAAAAAAAATTAGTAGATGATCTTATGGCGCCATTTAATTAATTTTTTATCTATAAATTTTGAAAAAAAAATTTATATTAATAATCAATACTCAATTTTTTTTTATGTACAAATAACCGAAAACTAATTCATGGCTTTATGATTATATAAAAATTACTGTATAGACTACAACTAATTTTGAAGTATACGAAGATAATATTCATGCATTACTTACACTAGACATTACAAAACAAAGGTAACTCTCTTACATCTTAAATATACGACACATTTTTATATAAAAGGCACAAAAAATTGTATAACAAAGTTATTAGATTTTTATTTTATTTTATAAAAAACTACATAATTCCATTATTGACGGTCTATTTCACTTAAATACTTTAAATAACAGAAAAAAGTATTGTACGCATACCATCTACTTTATCCAAATATATTAATAAAAAATTAATGCATGCATTAAACTAAATCAAACAGATTATTAATAAATTTTAACATGTAGTTAACATGCTTCTATTTTATAAAAATACATTTTTTAGATATACATATCTTAATTATGCTAACTTGCATAATGAGAAAGTAAAAATATGAAGAAAATAAAATAAATAATTATTTAGATTAGTAAAATCAAAATATCAAAACAGTATAATTACCTTAAATATTGTTTGATGAATATGTGCTTTTTCTTTTTTGAGTTTTTTCACAATCAAGACCACAAAATCTAAAGCCAAGGGGACCACTCCCCCCCCCCCCCCCTCTCTTCCTTTTTCTCCTTCTCTTCTAGTGTTGGCTTTCGGTGAACCACAACAAAGTAGTGGAGCTCAAGGAAGAAAGAGGGAAGGAGGGAAAGGGACTGCTCAACAATCCGTTGATCCTTGGACAAGTGGCTTAAAAATAATTTTAATAAAATTACTATGGTTAATTACAGCCTAACACTTTCTGGCTACTAATCTGTGGTGAAAAAGAAGTGGTCAGAATCTTGGAGATTGTTTTTAATTGAATTTTGGGCAACTGACCACCTTCGATTTTATCAAATATTTTTTTCAAAAGAAAATGGGAGATAAAGAGAGAAAAAGGAGTTAAAGTTATCGACTTTTGGTTGACATTACGTTGAACGCGTGGGAGACAGTACGAAGGTAAAGGTCCAAATAAGAAGGGGGAAGCATTTGGACGAGGAAGGTTCTCAATTAAGTTAGGTACATGCGTGTTTAATTATTTTCACGACACCTCAAACATTATGGCTTAACAACCGCGTGCTTTTTTGTTTTTGTTTTTGTTTTTTTTAGTTAATAAGTTTATAATGTGAATTCTTAATGTAATACCAAAAGACAAAATAAATATTTTTTTAAATTTAAATATCTCAATATATTAATTTATTATAAAAATAATAATTAATTTATTTTTTTAAAGTAATATATATAGACAAGTGATCAAAATAAATTTTTTTAACCTTAATGAAACCATGAAATATAAATTCTTATTTTAATAAAATAATACTAATACCTAATCATAATATTAATAGAATAACCATTCCCTAAGCTTGATAATTATAATTTAACTTAAAATTATCCTCAATTATTTGATTATAAATCCATAACTAATTTAAATAATAAAATAATAATTCTTTTTTTAATCTTTGTTGCATCATTTAGGTAGAGACAAATAATTTGACAGTTGTTAAGAAAGTGGATCCTATTGAGATTGTATTAAAAAATAATGATGTATAATAAGCATTAATAAATAAATAATTTATTTTTTAAGTATAAGTTATATTTTAAAAAATAACCATAAATTAAATTTATAAATTTTGTAAATTATAATTATATTATCCACGTACAGTTTACTGTTTTTTAAAATAAAATTATATACATCTTGGATAATTTTTTTTCAATGCCATCCTTAACTAATAGTTTAACACTTACATGTATCTCATGATTGTCCACGCTCACTAAATGCCAAAATATATAAATAAACTAATGTAGCAGCACCGACAGTATATTAAAACTGTAAATGCAAAAGAAGATCCAAAAAAGAGATAAAAGTTTAGTTGGTAGAGGGATGATTTAAATTAAGGTTACATATAATTGCTATGCAATTGTGGTAGTTATAAAAAAAATTGCATAAAATTATAATCTTTGCAGATTGCAACGAAAAAGTTAATATAATTAAACAATTAATCTCTAAAATAATTGACGTTAAGGTCCTAATTACAATTACCAAACTATAATTTAAAAATCTTGATTATTGGTATAATAGGCTCCCGTTAGTATGGTTATCATCAAATCATGAAATGATAGTATTATAGTAATTAACAAAAAATATAATTTAATCTCTAATCAAATTCTATTTATACTAATATAACATAGTGCAATTTTTTCTGGTTAGAATTAAAAGATATTGTTGTGATGCTAATCCTTTTCAAATCTTAAAGTAATTATAATTTTTAATTTTTTGTACCGTGAATTTTTTTAAGATTTAAATTATTTTTTTAGAACAATAAATCATTTATTATTTTGATAAGTGCATTTAGTTTACGAAAATATTTTTTATTTTTATTTTTTGAAAATATTTTTTATTTTTTATTTTTCATATTTTTTAAAATACGTTTGGCTTGTGTTTTTATTTTTATTATTTTTTTAGTTATATAGTTATATTTTTATTTTTATAACTTTATAATTATTTAAATAGTAAAATATTGTGTATATAATTCGAAATAATTATAAAAATATTATCATTATAATGTATTACAGAATTAAAAATTCTGAAAACGTTCTTTTGACGCTTTTAAAATTTTTTAAAATTTTAAAAATATTTTCTAAAAATAAAAATAAAAAACAATAAATAAATACATTTTCATACTTATTTTTAATTTTTAATAAAAATAAAAATTAAAAACAAACAAAACAAACAAGCCAGTTAAGTGCCCTTTTTTGTATACAAATTTAATTATGATTATTTTAAAATTATTTTACTCTCTTATTATTCTTAAAAAATAATATAATGTTATGAAATCATCTATTATCGTGGATGCCCATTTAGTTTCTCAACTCTCAAAATAATGAATATTATTAAATTTATTATTATTATGAGTATCCTTTTATTTTTCCAACTCCTAATTAAACTATTGAATTTTATTTATATTCTTTAACTTTTGAGTTATCTTCTTTTATGATTGTATGCTTATAAATAGAGGCTCCTATAAATCAATAGAATATAAATGACATTTTTCCTCTATGTGTATTTCTCTCTAAATGCCTTTACATTCTATATTCTCCTTGTATAAAATTTTATTTACAACACGTTATCAGCACGAGTTTGCTCTTGGCTATTCATTTTCAAATCACAAGGAAGAAATCTTATTGTGTCCCCAATGCTATTAAAGTATTTGAAGTTGCTGGAACTATAATTTCAAGGTGATTCAAATATTTTTTCCATGTCTTCATTTAGAAGAAAAATAGAGTTGGTAATATATATTTGAGTTTGTGGGATAATTTTGTTTGAGAGGAATTTTCATTATTATACTTTTTCGAAAAGTATGTGATTTTGTTCTTATTTGACATTGTATTTGCTTATGTGAAAAATAAATTTAATGCTATAGATTTCTATTATGATTTACATATAATTAAGTATGGTTGTTCCATAAAAGGTTTTATTCACACAAAAAAAAAAAAGAAAAATAGTATTTCATGGAGACATCCATATATGCTAAGATAAATTTTTTTTGGTCCTTGCAATTAATTTAGCATAATTGCATTGCCTATGTTAGGATAGTTTTTCGGATATATTATAGTTCCTAAATGTGTAATCAGCGCTGAGACACTTGTGGATATTGGTAAATTGTTAATGCTTGATGGTGCTGCATGAAAGAATGAGAATTATTACTTTTGAATCGCCTCATGTTAATAAGGATTGTTAATTACGTTTCTATTTAATCCTCTATCTACATAAATACCTTGAAAGTTGTTTTAATGTAATTATTCTTAGAAATACTAGAGATGGATTTTTATTTGTCATGGTTTATCATGTTTTCATCCGACCCAAGATAATGAGAAATTTTGTAGAAGTATAATAAAAGGTTCTTGGAAGACTAATAATTCTCTTATGGGTTGGCTTGAATGAGAACTATAACCACTAGAAATTTAATTTTGTGAATTATACATTTATGAGTATTCTGTTTTTAGAATTTATACCCTGTTAAAAACTGAACTACAATTTTCTATAATATAGTTGAATAATCTTCTGTAATAGGACTATAAATTGAGCATGACCTCTAGTTGATATCTATCTATATGTTTTATTTAATTGAATTCTATGTATGGATATACAATTATATTGTATGCGGTTGTAGGCATTTTTGAACTTGGTATGTGGGATATCGTATAGGAGACTAATTAATTGCCTACTTTACTAAATAATTTGTGAAATGTGAAACTCTTCTTGACATTCACTTTATCTCTTTCTAAATTAGCTAGAGCTTATGTTATAGTTATTTATCACTTGCATCAATATAGTGCTATCTTATACCACCCATTTTATAATGTGCCTAGTTACTTGAAAAATAATTTTTTTAATGCATTGTTCACAATTTGCAAATTACTTGAGTTAAGTCTTATATACAAAAAGAAGTATTTGTGAACATATTACAATAAACCAGAAGTTTATTGATTACTATTTGACATGATTAGTTGAGACATCTTGGATCAACAATAATGCGAAAAATTATTGAAAATTCACATGGGCACCTATTAAAAAATCTGAAGATTTTTCAATCTAAAGAATTGTCATGTATTGTTTGTTCTCAAGACAAATTAGTTATTAAGCTATCACTAGCTAAAATTGGAACTGAATCTCCAACATTTTTGAAAAGTATACATGTTGATATATGTGGACCTATTTATCCTAAATGTGGGCCATTTAGATATGGTATTAATAGACACATCCAGTAGATGGTCTCATGTGTGCTTACTATCAACTTGTAATCTAGTGTTTGTAAGATTACTTGCTCAAATAATTCGATTAAGAGCACAATTTACAGATTATACAATTAAATTCATTCACCTTGATAATGCTAGTGAATTTTCTTCACAAGCTTTCAATGACTATTGTATGTCGATTATCATAAATGTAGAATATCATGTAGCTCATGTTCATACACAAAATGGGTTAGCTGAATCATTTATTAAACAATTTCAATTAAGAGTTAGACCCTTACTTATGTGAACAAAGCTCTCTGTTTCTATTTGATGACATACAATTTTATATGCAGTAACACTAGTATACATCAAACCAACAAGTTATCATGAATATTTTTCTTTTATAATTGGCTTATGGTCATAAGTTAAATATTTCTCATATTAGAATTTTTGAGTGTGCAGTATATGTTTTAATAGCCCCACCACAACACATTAAAATGGGTCTTCAACGGAGATTAGGAATATATGTTGGATATGATTCTCCTTCTATTAAAAGATATTTCAAGGCAATGACAAGAGATGTATTTAGGGCATGTTTTGCCGATTGTCATTTTGATGAACTAGTCTTCCCAACATTAGGGAGAGAAAATGAAAAACAGCTGATCAAAAAAATTACATGGAATGCTTTGTTATATCTTGAACCTCACATAAAATAATATGAACTTGAAATTCAAAAGATAATTCACTTACATAGAATAGCAAATCAACTGTCAGATGTATTTACTGATCTAAAGAGAGTGATCAAGTCACATATACTAGTTATAAATACTCATATACAGATTGATGTCCCTGAAAGACAATTCGTTAATGAAATCACTAGCAAGTCTAAAACACGTCAGAAGCGTGATAAACCAATCGGTTTAAAAAATAAAAATCATCGTAAAAAGAAAGAAATAATTATTCAATATCAGAAATAGATGCTCTTGAAGATATTAGAGACATAACAAACAAAGTACTTCTAGAAGAAGTTTAGGTACCTGAAATTGATGAAAATGAAGAAATCTCAATAGATTATGTATCTAAGGGGAAACGATTAAATCGAAAAGAAACAGTTGTCGACAATATTTTTGTGTAAATAGTAGCACTTAATATTTTGATAATGATGATTATAAATCTACATCTGTCGATGAGTGTCGACGTAGATGTGATTGGCTAAAATGGAAAGACGCAATTCAAGCAGAATTGAATTCACTTAAAAAGCTGAGGTATTTGGATATATACAAACACTGAATGTGTAATACCTATTGGATATAAATGGGTATTTGTACATAAAAGAAATGAGAAAAATGAAATTGTGAGGTACATAGCATGACTTGTTGCACAAGGTTTTTCACAAAGACCTGAAATTGATTATAATTTCACATATTCTCATGTGGTAAATGCAATTATATTTCGGTATCTCATTAGTCTGGCAGTACATGAAAAACTTGATATGCGTCTTATGGATATTGTTATAGCCTATTTATATGGCTCACTTGATAGTGACATATATATGAAAATTCTAGAAGAATTTAAGATGCCTGAAGCATATAATTCAAAAATTCTGAGAAGTTTATTCAATTAAATTTCAAAGATCTTTATATGAATTAAAATAGTCTGGACGAATGTGGTATAACTATCTCAGTGAATATTTGTTAAATGATGATTATAAAAATGACCATATATGTCCATGTGTTTTTATAAAGAAAGCAAATTCAGAATTTACTATTGTTATGGTGTATGTTGATAATTTAAATATTATTAGAACTCATGAAGAGATTATAAAGGCAGTAAAATGTTTAAAGAAAGAATTTGAAATGAAATATCTTGAAAAAAATAATTTTCCTATATTACAATTTTATTATTTGAGAAATAAAATTTTTATTTATCAATCAACTTATACAGAAAAAGTCTTAAAAGAATTTTATATGAACAAAGAAAATCTATTTAGTATCATAATAGTTGTTTGCTCACTTGATGTGAAATAATATGTTTTCGACCTTAATATGATAATAAAGAAATTCTTGGTCCTGAAGTACCATATATTAGTACAATTGGTGCACTGATGTATCTTGCCAACAATATAATGCCTGATATAATTTTTGCTATCAGTTTGTTAGCTAGATTTAGCTCTTGTCCAATGCGAAGACATTGGAATATAATTAAATATGTCTTTCGATATCTCTGAGGTACTATTGATATGAGATTGTCATATGCAAATGGATTTAGACCATAACTCATTGGTTATGCAAATACTGAATCTTTATCTAATCCACATAAGGTCCGATCTTAAACATGATATTTATTTATATGTGGTGATACAGCTATATCATGACATTCTATAAAACAAACATTTATTATTACTTCTTCAAATTATATAAAAATTATAGCAGTTCATGAAGCAAATCATGAATGTATTTTGTTGAGATCCATGACTCAACAAATTTGAGAGATATGTAGACTATCTTTTGAAAAGAGGACTCTAACTATACTATATAAAAATAATACTACATATATAGCTTAGTTGAAGGAGGATATATTAAAAGAGATAAAACAAAACATATCTCACCGAAGTTCGTTTTCATTCATAAACTTTAAAAGAAAGGTGATATTGATGTACAAATTCATTCAAGTGGTAATTTGATAGATTTATTTACCAAAGTCTTATCTACTTCAGCATTTGAAAGACTAATATATAAAATTGGGATGCATCGACTAAGAGATATTCAATGATACTGAGAACATGGAGAGTATATAAGGAATGATGTTCTCTTTTTCCTTCACTAGGGATTTTTTCCACTGAGTTTTTTCTAGTAAGATTTTAATGAGGCATATTCTTTGTAAAATGATATTCAAAGGAGAGTGTTATGAAATCATCTATTATTGTGGATAGTTTCTCAACTCCCAAAATAATGAATATTATTAAATTCATTATTATTATGAGTGTCCTTTTATTTTTTCAACTCTTAAAGCCATTGAATCTTATTTATGCTCTTTGATTTTTGGGTTATTTTCTTTTATTATTGTATGCTTATAAATAGAGGTTCTTATAAATCAACAGAATATGAAAGACATTTTTCTCTATGTGTTATTTCTCTTTAAGTGTCTTTACATTCTATATTCTTTTTGTATAAAATTTTATTTATAACATATAACAAATAAAATGTCTTGCATATTATTTTTATATCACGATAAATTGGTAGACATTAATAATTTTTTTATTATAACTTGATTTGACTCATTAATTATATTTTAATCAGTATGAAATTTTAATACTGTGATTAATTTATCATGCGGCAATAATTAACTATAAACATTTTATTGCATACCAGTTACAAATGGCGTTTTTTTATATGAGTATTTTTATATTTTTTTATTAGATATAAGTTTAATTTTATTTGATATATGAAATTTATTTTTTTAAGTATTGTTTTTACAAATCTTTTAATTACTGAATTAAAATTTTTTAAATTTTTAATAAAAATTTGGCCACCCTCAATTTTATAAAATATTTTTTCAAAACAAAATGGAAAAGATAGAGAAAAAAGGGTTATAGACTTGGGCTGACATTGTCGAATGCTGGGGAGACAACAAAAAGTGTAAAGTTCCAAAATAAGGAAGAGGAAACATTTGGAAGAGGATGGTGCCAGTCAGCCAGTGCCATCCACATCGAGGGGAGGTGAGGTCTCAGGGAGGTCGTGTTCAATAATTTACATGACACTTCAAACATTAATTGTTGGCCTAATAACCAAGGTACTAAATTTCGTTTTGAGGTACCGTTTCGGTGACTCTAAAAACAGAAACATTTCGAAACGTTTCAGAAATTTCGAGGAAACGGAAGATTTTTTAAGAAACGTTTCAAATAATTTTAAATAATATTTTTTTTAATTTTAAAAGATTTTAACATAATATTAATGATATAGATATATAAAATTATATTAAAATTAATTTGAATTAATGTCTATAATTGAATAGTAAGTAAACATACTACTACAGTAGGGACTTCAACTCAAATCCTAATAGTATTCAACAACAATCTCTCTATTGCATCTATCTCTCCATCTTCTTCTTAACTCTTTCGTGACATTTATATTTAAATCTCTTTCTCTGTCGACCATAATTCTATCTCTATCTTTAGGTATATTTCTCTCTCTTTGCCTTTCAATATCTCTTTGTATCATTTTTGTAGTTTCCTCTTTAAAATAAAGATAATGAAGGAAAATAATGTCATAAGAATAAAGGGGGAGAGTATAAAGTTAATAAAAATGTTGTGACTTGTGAGAGAAAGTAACTTAGTGTTAGATATGATATAATGCTATTTTCATCTACTTTTATATTGTCAATTTTTTTATTTTTCAAATTAGTTTAGTACTTTTTCATCGAAACAAGAGTATTTCCATCGAAATAATTCGAAACAAGAGTATTTCCATTGAAATAACTCGAAACAAGAGTATTTCTATTGAAACAACTCAAAATAAGAATATTTTCACTAAAATTTCTATTGAAATAAGAGTATTTCTATCGAAATAATTCGAAACAAGAGTATTTCCATTGAAATAACTCGAAACAAGAGTATTTCTATCGAAATAACTTGAAATAAGAGTATTTTTATTGAAACAACTCGAAATACGAATATTATCACAAAAATTTCCATTGAAACAAGAATATTAATATTTCTACCGAAACATTTTAAAACATAGCAATTTTAATTGAAATAGCATAATTTTTTAACAAACATTTTGTTTCGTTTCGATAACTCCGTTTCGCATCGGTGACTCAGGAAACGGAAACGTTTCGGTCATTTCGATGGAAAAGAAAGGAAATTTAGTTCCTTGCTAATAACCGCGTTCTTGTTTTGCTTGTGCTCATAAATTTGTGATGTGAATTAGGAACAGGCGAAAACAACTAAAAACAACTAAAAACACAATTGACTGATTAAGTTGTGATTGTCGTCACATACTTTTTTTCTTATTTACACAATAAAATTTTTCAAAAATTGAATAAAACCACCCCAATATCATTTTCTTATGTGATATTGGCACTATATCTTCTAACTCTTTCAAACAAATTTCTTTACATGTGGTTATTCAATTGAAGAAGTGATAATAAATAAATACATAGAAATTGTTTGTAAATTTTATCCATTAAGTAGTGCATATAAACCATTTTCTTAATAGATTTCAGTCTCTTTTTTTTTTCAATTTTTTATTTGAATAAACGAGAAAGAATGTACACTTGAAAATATTATCAATCCGTTTATGAGGAGTGGCTATTTTATTAAAATTTAATTTATAACACGATCTCATATGAAAATAATTTTTCATTAAAATAATGATTTTTATATTAAAAACTCTTAATAGCATTAAATTTATTAACCACTTCTCTAATATAACCGTTTTAATTTTAAAATATAATTATTTTATTATAAAAACATATTTAATAAAATAATAGATAAAATAAAAAATAAATGAAAATTGTTAAGAAAGTGATTCTATTTAGATTGCATTAAAAAGTAATTATGTGTAATAAGCATTGCAAAATAAATAATTCCTTTTTAAGTGTATTTAAAAAAAAATTAAACATAAAAATAATAATTAATTTAATTTATAAATTTTCTAAATTATGATTATATTATCCAAAGTTTACATTTTTTAAAATAAAAATACATCTTGGATATATATATATATATATATATATATATATATATATATATATATATATATATATATATATATATATATATATATATATATATATTTCACGGTCGTTCTTGACTAACATTCTTGCACTGAACACCCAATCTCACGTGTATCCAGCGTGATTGTCCACGCTGAGTAAACGCCACGGTGTATCAATAAACTGATATAGCAGCACTGACAGTTTAGTAAAATTGCAAATTCTAAAAAAGATAAAGTTTGGTTGGTATTGGGATGATTTAAATTAAGGCTACATATCTGTCCAAAAAACAAAAATTAAGGCTACATATAATTGGATTGCAATTGTCGTGAAAAAATTGTAATTGCAATGAAAAAATTAATATAATATTATAATTAAACAATTAACCACTAAAATAATTGATATTACAGTCGTAATTACAATTACAAACCTATAATTTAAAAATCATAATTATTGTATAACAAGAATCCTAATATAAAGCTAAAGGTCTGTGACAAGGTTGAATTATATGGGAAGGTGGGACTTTGGGAAGGTCTTAACTCTGTAAGCCTACAGTTTCGTGCACTTGACAGCACTCGTGGAGTACTGAACACAATGCAGAAACTGCCATGAATTGACCTGACTTTCCAGAAAGATGCCCACAAAAAAATGAACAGCGGCAAACATTGGGAAGGGAAATGGCTTGAAAAAGGCTTTACTTGGGGTGGACTCAATCTGGGGAAGGTTTGGAGCAAGAGCACGACGAAAAGCTCCGCTCTACAGTATCATTTGATGATAAATGAGAGAAAATAGTATTGATTCAATTTAATTTATATTCTCATTTGTAAATTTTTAAAATTTAAAAATATTATAACTACCAATAAGTGTTTAGTATAATAATAAGTGAGTTACGCTTTTAATACGAGAATACGAGTTTGATATTTGAAATTGGCACTTGTTTTTCATCCAAATAGAGTGTGAGGAAGATTAATTCTAAAGTGCTAATAAGCTGTGAAAATACTTTGAGAAACCAAAAAAAAAAAAAATATTGTAATATCCTTCCCAACATATATATCTATTGCAAAGAACAATCCGTTGTTCAAAATTACCGTTAAACCTGACATGCTTCCAACAAGGTGAAGGGCTATTTCGCATATTGCAGCAAAGGAAAAATCAATTTCGCACGCTTCAGCAAGGGAAAGACTGATTTCACTGCACAATGAAGACCAAAATCATGGGTTACAAGATAGTGAAGTGTACAATCACGACTTAGGAGAGACTTTTGCTTGCGTAGAGAAAAGTAATTCTGTCATGTTGTGTGGCTTGGTGATAGAAATAGTATATGCAACACATGTGATAGTAAGGACCTCAAGGTTAACGACAATTTTGAATGCCAGAATCCTCTCTACAATTGAAATATATATTAATGAGACATTATTGTAATTTTTAGATAAAAACAAAAACTACAATTGAATGTATAAATCAGAGTAAAAAAATATTATTTTTTCTATGAACTATTTAGAACTGTTATGACATATATATTCTTGAAAATTAAGATTAATAAATTGTAGTAATGAAAAAAAATTTAGAGGCATACATAATGGATATGAGCCCTAATAAAATGTTTATAATATGATCAACGAAATTCTTTTTTTATTTTATTTATAGAATAATCAACGAAATTAATAGATACACGTGTTTTATTTAAAATACATAAAAGTAGTCTATAAAAAATATATCAAAGTAAATGTTAGGCACTGACACATTTGTTTTAATAATTTTTTCAGCATAGCAACAACATCAACCAATTCACAAACAATTAGGATTGGGTTAGGTTCACTCCTCTTCGGCACATCTCTCATAATAATATGTGGAAGTTTTGGGTTTTTGGATCAAACTCAAATGGGCCATTGGAAACTAGAGTAATAGGCATTTTATGGACCATTGAATTTGGATAATTTATCCAAAATAATATGTATGTATGTATACATACATACACATATGTATTCTATATAAGCTGAAGGTCCTAGTCTAAATGACAAACAATGCTCTCTTAATCACTCTACATTGTTAGATAATCTATCATATCCATAACCATTCACTAAATTTACCAATAGGGCACTCTTCAGATGCCTTGTTTATAGAAGCATAGTAGAATACATAAATTTCAACAATTTTGTAAATACATTGACTTATTTTAAAGAAAGAGTTATTACAACTCATGCCCTTAAAATAACTGATAAACTATGAAAATTTCTACCAAGAGACCAAGTCAATATAGACTTTTCACATCCCATCTTCCAAAAAAAAAATGATGGTATAGTAAAAACTACCTTTAAGAGTCCAAAGGAAAGCAGTAATAGCAGTTCTCCTTGTTTTTCCTTCTAGATTTATATGATCATTCCTATTGAAGTTTAGGATGAGAAAAAATTAGTATATGCCTTTAGATATGATGAATATTCCATCTTCACAGGCAAAATTGATGATAATTTTATTTGGGATGTCAATCCAAATATGTGTGACCCTAGATGTGACTGCTAGGATATAAATATAGAAAAAGCACAAACCACCACTTCTCTATGTGCTTGCTTTACAAAAAAAAAAAAATTTGTCTCCATGCTTTAACATCCTCCTTCTATGGCCAAAATTTTACATTCTTAAAAAGATAAACATATGAGACTCTGAAGGTCTCATTTACCCCTTATGCCAAACCTTCCATGATTTTAACAAGAGGTACTCCCAAACTAGTTACATTGGCTAAAAAGTTCTCCACTGGCATACTCACAACACTAAAACCCAAAACCATTTCTTGCTAAAGCATATTTCAAGGTAGACAAAGTCACATCTCATGTAATGACCTTTGAAATTTTATACATATATATATATATATATATATATATATATATATATATATATATATATATATATATATATATATATATATATATATATATATATATAACCTATTTTCATTTCAGATGCCATTACTTTATCTTTTAGTTTTGCTATGTTACTGAATAGAATTCAATTGCTAATTAAACTCTTCATTAATAGTGTGATATAATAAAAATAGCAAAGCATGCTGCCATACATAACACTAGATTAGAGATGGCATAAAAGTCATTACATCAGTTTAATCGCTCATGCTGATGTTTATATACAATTCATAGTAATTAGGGTACTATCTGTAATATAAAAAGTAGAAGGGTACTAAGTCACTAATCCAAAATAATATCTTTCCTAGGGTTAGATTAGTACACAAAATCCACACTACACTCCATAGTATATCAGTCGTCTGGATCCCCTAGTACTACTGGTGGCGGCGGCACATGTACCGAAAACTTAGACAAATGGAATACATACAACTCATAAACAATAGGGATATGCCTAAGATATGGCAACTCAACCCAATGGATGACGAACACCAGAGTTATAAAGTATACATGCATGGTGAACTGCTAGTCTGAACCTAATAGGAAACAATAATGATAATGGAAATTCCTAGTAGGTTTTATAGTAATCATGATGCATATAAGGTTTTAAATATCCTATCATGTTCAGTTGTATAAATTACAGAAAACAAGTAGCCATAACCAAAATAATACGTTGATGCATACATATTGTGTACTAATAGCACGAATAATTTTACCAAACTATATTATGTTCATATATATCAAACTCATGATGCATACATAAACATCATAATTTTCTTTGTATCAAAATCTTCTCTTGCTTGGCTAATTTTATTGATTCTGTAATTACGTGAGTTTCGAATCACGGTCACGAGGTCAAATGAGTAACTAACTCACCTTTGGATGTAGCTACAAGCCTACAACACATCATCCAAACATGGCATATAACATTTTTTTAATCTGTGAATAGGGCGTCCCCTATTTTGGTACTAATACAGAGGCTATGAGACCTATCTTAGGTCACCTTGCTACGATAAAGGTCTTCCCATTTTGTTGTATCTTTTCTTTTCTTTTGTGAAACCAATCAAGTTAAGACATGAAATTCACTAATACATCATGATAATATAACCATAT
The DNA here is from genome assembly GCA_037074535.1 of Gleditsia sinensis. NCBI lineage: Eukaryota > Viridiplantae > Streptophyta > Magnoliopsida > Fabales > Fabaceae > Gleditsia > Gleditsia sinensis. The sequence goes on along the minus strand of CM073463.1, from coordinate 15,767,730 downwards.
ATTATTTATGCCACATATGGAAATATTTCATAGGCTTGAAGTATGGTTTGGCCTTGCTTATTTTCACAAAGTCCTCATTTTTTTAAATACATATGACAATACTTCTAATTTTATTTAGTTTTCCCACTTACCATTAGAATAGAGTACTTCTTTATATCTTTCAGATTGTCACCAAGTTTAACTTATATATATATATATATATATATATATATATATATATATATATATATATATATATATATATCTTAGCCAATAAGGAAATCTATTAATCCTTCTCATTTCATAGTCCTCTTTTTAGGATTACTCTTCTCTAATGCTAAGGATTCTAGGATATCTGTTACTTAACGGTATAAAGTTATATTTATCACACTCAATCCCAATTAATAGTTTTATTTCTCACCTTTACTACTCATTCATTAACCAACTTACTTCATAAACCCATACATACATGTATATAATTACTTATAAGTTTGTATTTAGTCAACTTACTTTAATATATCTTTCCCTACCATACCTTGTTGCTTATGAATTATTTTTCCCCTTATTCTTGCCTAAAAATTCAATTTTTAGCCGCAAGGACAATTTGAGCGTGTTCCTAGACATAGTTGTGCTTGAATCCATGCAAACGTGTCTCAAAATACTCAAGATAGCATGGAACATGACCTGGTCATGTCTGCTTTAAGCGTGCACCCACATGAAATATGGCCTAGCCGTGTCCTAAGGCACGACCATGCTTCGTGTCCAATAGCTCATTTTCTCATCTTTTACTTGAAAATGCTATCTTTCAACCCCTCCTTTTGGTTCCTAAGCCCTAAAACCCCATATATGTTCATTTATATATCTTTTAGGATTAGTTTAGCAAATTATCTCGCAAGTTAAAAACTATCATGAGACATCTATAATCATGCTTCTATCATCTCCACCAAGACAACAACCAAACCCATTCCAACTACAACCATACTCATATCGGCAAAGTTGACAACCACATAGTACATAGTATATATAAAAATCAACATAAATATACACATATGGCTATTTTTACAACAAACATGGGAAAACTACTTAAGAGAAAGATAAGGTGAAAGGTTTATGGAAACTCTGGAAGATTTTTCAAGCTTCTATGACCTTAGAAAATACCATAAAACCTACCTTAAAGTTCTCCTAAATGATTCTTCCTCAACCTTCGGTTCAGGCTTCCTCCTTTCCTAGCTTGAATCCACACTCTTTTATTCTTCTTCTTCTCTTCTTTTCTTCTCCATATTTTTGTTGCTTATTTGCCTTTGCTTCCTGTAGTCTTCACCCAGTTGAAGAAGGGAGAAACAAATATCCTTGATCCTTCATAAATGAGCTCCATGAATCATCCCATATAACATAATGACTAAAGAGGTAAGTTAGGTTCCTCTAAGCCTATGTGCATCATGACTTCTGCCAATATTTGTTTTGTTTGTTTATTTTTATTTTATTTTTCTACTAATCCATTTATTTGTCATAACTATTGGGATTTGCATGTATAATTAGAGCAAATTTCTCCTATTTTAACTTCTTATTCCAAAATTAGCCCAACATCCCCTAGTATAACATTTTAATCAATCTCATAATTAAATATTTTCTTAAGAAAAAATATGATAGATGTACTTTATCCTATTTTGTTAAAAATATAATATTTATTCTATCATCAATAAATCCTTATTCTTCCTTAATCTTTTCTCTATATTTTTCTAGAATATTTTTATGCAAATTTTAGAATAATTAAAATCCGAGAATGTTATATTTCTCCCCCCAAAAAGTTAATTTTGTCATTAAAATTTGAATCATTACCTCATTCAAACAAGTACGGATATTTTTGCTTCATCACATTTTCCATTTCCCATGTAGCTTATTTTGATGCCAGTCCTTGCTAAAGCACTTTAACTAATGGGAATGTTTTGTTTCTTAGTTGCTTCAGCTTTGTCAACAATGGTTATATGTTCTAGTTGATAAGTTAAGTTTTTTTTCACTTGGATAGGCTCTTCCCGTATTATGTATGAGGAATCTGAAAGGTATTTTTGTAATTGAGATATATGAATATATCATAGAGATTAGATAAATCGGGCGGTAAAGCAATCTGATATGTTGATGGACCGATTTTCTTAAAGATCTAGTAGGTGCCCAAGAATCGAGGACTCAATTTATTTATTTTAAGAGTTCTACTAATACTAGTGGTAGGAGAAATCTTCAAGAACACATGATCTCTTTTGTCAAATTCTAGATGTTTCCTTCTTTGGTCATAATAACTCTTCTGTTATCTTTGAGCCATGCGCATTTTATCTTAAATCATATGGATTTACTCCGAAATTTGTTGTACCAAATTAGAGCATAATAGCTTTCTTTCCCCTGTCTCAAACCAACATAGAGGAGATATGAATTTTCTACCATATAGTGCTTCGCATGGGACTATACCAATATTTGAATGGTAACTATTATTATAAGCAAATTCTACCAATGGTAGATATTTATTCCATTCTTTATCTTGCTCCATCACACATGCCCTCAACATATCCTTCAAGGTTTGAATTGTTCTCTCTATTTGACCATTCTTTTGAGGATGATACATTATGATGAAGTGTAGCTTGGTGCCAAAAGCCTCTTGTAACGATTTGTGAAACCTAGAGGAAAACCTGGTATCTCTGTCTGATATAACATTGGAAGAAATTCTATGTAATCTAACAATTTTTTGCACAAACAGCTGGCCATCTTGTCTAATGAATAACTAATTTTTATGGGTATAAAGTGTACAAAATTGGTCAATCTATCCACTATTACCCATATAGTATCAAATCCTGTTAAGGTTTTTGGTAACCAACAATAAAATCTATTAAGACACCATCCCATTTCCATTATGAAATTTCAAGTGGTTGAAGTAATCCTAACAATCTTTGATGCTTTATCTTTGGCTTTTGACAAATCAAACACTTTGTTACAAATTCAGCAATATTTTTCTTTGTGTTTTAGGTCATGATACATTTTGGTGATTCCGACATGAATAATGTACTTACTCTATTGAGCTTCCTCCAAAATCTTGTTTCTCAACTCTAAATCCTGAGGTATACACATTCGTCCTTGATGTACTATGATTCCATCTTCTAAGATGGAAAAATTTTCTTGGTACTTGTGATCTTGTAAAAATTTATCTTGTGTTTAGACTTCTTTAATATGAGTTCTCAAATGGCATTCTACACATAACCTACACACCATCACCCTATTTTCAGCTAATGCAATTGTGAGCCTCGTGTCTCTAAAATTCTCTATCAATTTCATTTCATCTATCATCAATCGACTTAGATGTAAGGATTTTTTGCTCAAAGCATCAGTTACAACATTTGTCTTACTAGGATGGTATTTTAATTCAAACTTATAATCATTGATAAACTCCATCCATCTTCATTGTCTCATATTGAGTTTTTTTATTTATCAAAAAGACACTTCAAACTCTTATGATCACTATAGATCTCAAAAATTCCTCTATACAAATAATGTCTCTAAATCTTCAAAGTGAAAACTATTGTAACCAACTCCAAAGCATGAGTAAGATAGCTTTCCTCATGGGATCTAAGTTGTCTAGAAGCATAGGCAACTATCCTTCTTTCTTGCATCAAAACACATCCCAAGCCTTTTTTAGAAGCATCACAAAATACTTCCAATTATCTCGAGGGATTAGGAATTACTAACATATGAGGAGTTGTCAATCTAGTTTTTAGCTCTTGGAAGCTATTTTCACAAACATGGGTCCATTTGAATGAATTTTCCTTTCTAGTTAGACGAGTTAAAGATAGGGGTATATGGGAAAATCCCTGAATGAATCGCCAATAATATCTAGCTAACCTAAGAAAACTCCTAACCTCAATCTCAGTTTTTGATTTTTTCTAGTTAATTACAGATTCAGTTTTACTGGGATCTATTGCTACCCCATCATTAGAAATAACGTGTTTTAGAAATTTCACCTTTTTGAACCAAAAGTCATATTTCTCCAATTTTGCGAGCAACTTATTTTCCTTTAGTATTTGTAACACTGTTTTGAGCCGTTGTTTATGTTCTTCCTTATTTCTGGAGTACACCAAAATATCATTAATGATAACCACCATGAAATGATCCAAATAAGGCCTAAAAATATGATTCATATAGTCTATAAAAAATCGCAGGAACATTAGTCAATCTGAATGGCATCATTAGAAACTCATAATGTCCATATTTAGTTTGGAAGGCAATTTTAGATATATCTTATTTCTTAATTCGAATTTGATGATATCTCGATCGTAAGTATTTTTGAAAAGATAGTAGCCCCCTTTAACTGATCCAATAAGTTATCTATTCTAGGGAGATGATACTAATTCTTAATGGTTACTTTGTTCAACTGCTGGTAGTCTATATATAGTTTCAAACTCCCATCTTTCTTCTTCACAAATAGTATTGGCGCTCCCCAGGGTAACACACTTGGTCTGATAAATTGCTTTTCTAATAGTTCCTTCATTGCTTCTTAGGTTCTTTCAACTTAATATAAGACATCTGGCAAGGTGCCATAGAAATTGGTCTAGTCCGGGTTACTAAATCGTTGGAGAACTCAATTTCTCTCTCAAGTGGTAACTTAGAAATTTTTGATGGAAACACTTTCGAGAACTTGCAGACTACCAGAATCTGACTAAGTTCCCGAGTAACTTCTAGATTGGTAGAGTACAAAAGAACATAGCCTAGCTCCCTATTTTTTATCTCTCTATCAAACTGGTTGGCATTTAAGAAATTCATTCTTGAATTTTTGGAAAAAGAAGTAGGAATTCTATAGTTTTGTTGTAGCAATTCAACAAAACTCAGTTCTCAAATAGCCAATCAAAACCCAGAATAACATCACTTTTCTTCAAAGGCAAACAAATTAGATTTACTTGAAAAGACTTCTCATGTATAGTGATTGGACAATTCATACATACAAAAGAAGTTATAACTCTCTCTCATGTATGAATGAGTGACTAGCACTCGAATCAAACAATACAAGCGAAGGGAAGCTGTAAATATAACATGTACCTTGTATTATATCTGGAAACTTTGCTGCCTCCTTGTCACTTAAGATAAATACTTTGCATCTAGTCTGTGGCCTCTTCTTCACTTATTTTCCTCTGTTCTGAGAATAGTATTGTGTGAAATGTCATTTTTGTCCACAATTAAAGCAAGTAACTTGATCCATCGAACATGGTCTAATCCTATGGTTATGACTACATCTGTTACTCTTAGTTGGGGAAAAATTTATCTAGAATGGTTGGGAACCCATTACTCTAGGCCGTTTACCCCCTCTGTCACCTCTTCCTCTAACATTTCTATTTGTATTAAACATCCCCTGCTTTCTCTTTCATGAAGCTTATCTATGCTTATCATCATCTACTACCTTCAAATCATTCTCAAGTAGTCGGCACTTATTAATCAGTCATATAAACTCTCTGATCTCCATCGCTAGCACTATATTTCTTAGCTTTGAGTTCAATCCTGCTTCAAACTTTACGGCGTTCCACGAATTATCTAGGTTTTGTGTAAAATAGGCATACAATTTTGATAATAGTGCAAACCGATCAGTATATTGATCAATTGTCATATTGCCTTGTCGAAGCTATAAGAATTCATTCTCATTTTTTGCTCATATACTACGTGGAAAGTACTTATTTAGAAAAGTTGTTTAGAATACCTGCTAGGTGATCTATCTATCTTGATAAATTAGCAATTCCCTGGCCCTTCTCTACCAGTGCTCTGCTTCATCTTTCAACATGTATACTACAAATGTCACATTTTGTTCATTAGTGCAGCCCAATACATCAAAAAATTTCTCCAACTCTCATACCTATCTCTCAGCTGCCACCGGATCATATATTCCTTAAAAAGAAGGTATTTCTTTCATAAACTCAGACCATTCATTCTCACTCTCTATATGCCTATTATTTCCTCAGTTCTCTCCATTATTTTTTTTTGGAGTTGATGCAGGATTTTGTTTGTAGTCGCGACTTGCTCACGAATAGCCATAACCATATCATGTAAGGTTTCATTCATGTTATCATCTGAGTTTCTCTTGGGTGATGCCATGTGTTACTATACCAAAACAAAATAAGTTACTATTGAGGTGATCAAACTCAATAGCTAGTTGAAAAATATTTGACAGTAATCATTACACCACTCAAGTATATAAATAGGAAATACAAGTAATTTCTTACATGTACCTATTTATTTAAAATCCTTACATAGTATGACTACTAGCATACTCAAGATCTAATAAGATCGATTTAGGTAACCATCCACCACTGGCCATCTCGAATTGATATGCTTTGATACCAACTTTGTAATGATCTCCAAATTTTTTTTATATACAATCTATTTTCATTTCAGATGCCATTGATTTATCTTTTATTTATGCTATGTTATTGAACATAATTCATTTGCTAATTAAAATCTTCATTAATAATGTAATATAATAAAAATAACAAAGCATGTTGCCATACATAACACTAGATTAGAGGTGGCATAAAAGCCATTACATCAGTTTAATCGCCTAGGCAGATGTTTATACACAATTCATAGTAACTAGAGTACCATTTGTAGTACAAAAAGCAGAAGGGTACCCAGTCACTAATCCAAAAAAATATCTTTCCTGGGGTTAGATTAGTAAACAAAATTCACACTATACTCCATAGTATATCAGTCATCTAGCTCTCCTGGTGATACTGGTAGACAGTGGTGGCAGACCATACATGGAAACTCAGAAAATAGAGTACACAAATAGAGTATATACAACTCTTGTACAACAGGGATATACCCATGATAAGGCAGCTCGACCAAATGGATGATGAACACTAGAGTCAAAAAGTATACATGCATGGTGAACTGCTAGTCTAAACATAATAGAAAACAATCATGAGAATGGAAATTTCTAGTAGGTTTTATAGTAATCATGATGCATATAAGGTCTTAAATATCATATTATGTTTAGCTGTATAAACAAAAAAAAAACAAGTAGCCATAATCAAAATAATATGTTGATGCATACATATTGTGTACTTATAGCACGAACAATTTTACCAAGCTATATTTCATTCATATATATCAAACTTATGATGCATACATAAACATCATAATTTTTCCTGTATCAAAATCTTCTCTTGCTTGGCTAATTTTGCTGATTCTATATCTATGTGAGCTTTGATTCATGGTCACGAGATCAAATGAGTAACTAACTCACCCCTAGATATGGCTACAACAAATCACCCAAGCATGAAATATAGCATATATTTTTTTAATCCGTGAATAGGACATTCCCTATTTTGGTACCAATATGGAGGCTATGAGACCTATCTTAGGTCACCTCACTACGACAAGGGTCATCCCATTTTTCTGTATCTTTTCTTTTCTTTTGTAAAATCAGCCAAGTTAAGATATTGAATTTACTAATACATCATGATAATATAGCCATATATTATTCCTGCCACAGATGAAAATAGTTCATAGGCTTGAAGTATGGTTTGGTCTTGCTTATTTTCACAAAGTTTTCATTTTTTTAATGCACATAACAATGCTTCTCATTTTATTTAGTTTTCCCACTTACCATTAGAATAGAGTACTTCCTTATATCTTTCATATCGTCACCAAGCTTAGCTTATCCTCGTAAGTTTATATCTAATAGATATATCTTAGCCAATAAGAAAATCTATTAGTCCTTCTCATTTCATAGTCCCCTTTTTAGGATTACTTTTCTCTTATTCTAAGGATTCTAGGATATCTGTTACTTAACAGTATAAACTTATATTTATCACACTCAATCCCAATTACTAGTTCCATTTCTCACCCTTACTACTTATTCATTGACCAATTTACTTTATAAACTTATACATATATTTATATACTTACTTATAAGTTTGTATTTTGTCAAATTAATTGAATATATCTTTCCTCACCTTACCTTGTGGCTTATGAATATTTTTTTCCCTTATTATCTTGCCTAAAAAATCAATTTCCAACCTTAATCATAGCTTGGATGTGTTTCAGGACACGACCGTACTTGAATCCATGCAAACGTGTCCCAAAATAACCAAGGTAGCATGGAACATGACCTGCCCATGTATGCTCCAGGCGTGCACCCATACAAAACACAGCCTAGTAGTGTCCTAGGACACTACAGTGTTTCATGCCCAACAACCCTTGTTCTCCTCTTTTACTCGAAAATGCTATCTTTCAACCTCTCCTTTGGTTCCTGAGCCTTTAAACCCCATATATGTTAATTTATATATATTCTATAATTAGTTTAGCAAATTATTTCCTAAGTTAGAAACTATCATGAGACATGTATAATCATGCTTCTATTATCTCCTCCAAGACAACCACCAAATCCCTCCTAACTACAACCACATCTATACCGGTAAGGTTTACAACAACAGAGTGCATATTATATATAAACATCAACATAAATCTATACATATGGCTATTTTCACAACAAGCATGGAAAAATTCTAAGGGAAAGATGAGTTGAAGGGTTTATGGAAATTCTGGAAGAGTTTTCCAGCTTGCATCACCTCAAAAAATAACCATAAATCCTACCTCAAACTTCTCCTAGATGCTCTTTCCTCAACCTTCGATTCAGGCTTCCTCCTTTCTTAGCTTGAATACACACTCTTTTCTTCTCTTCTTCTCCGTGTTTCTGTTGCTTATTTGCCTCTTCTTCTTGTAACCTTCATCCAGCTGAAGAAGGGAGAAACAAAGATCCCTGCTCCCCCATAAATGGGCTCCATGAATCACCCCCTATAACATAATGACTAAAGAGGTGAGTTGGGTTCCCTTAAACCTACGCGCATCATGACTTTTGCTGATATTTATTTTTTTTGTTTATTTTTATTATTATTTCTTTTTCTTTTTCTCTTAATCCATTTATATGTCATAATTATTGGGATTTACATGTATAATTAGAGAAAATTTCTCTTATCTTAACTTCTTATTCCAAAATTAGCCCAACATTCCCTAGTATAATATTTTAATCAATCTCATAATTAAATATTTTCTTAAGCAAAAAATAAGATTAATGTACGTTATCCTATTTTGTTAAAAATATAATATTTATTCTTTCATCAATAAATCCTTATTCTTCCTTAATCTTTTCTCTATAGTTTTCTAAAATATTTTTATGCTAATTTTAGAATAATTAAAATATAAGTATGTTACATCTCATGTTGCCAAATCAAACTCAAAGATTGATACTTTGTCCTACCATGTCCAAACTTTGTACCAAAATCTAGAAATCAGAGTACAATAGATAGACTTTAAACTAAAGTGTCTATTTTAGCTAAAATTTTGGACTAGCCTTCTTTTGAAGAGAAGCTGAAATAAATGCCCTTAAAGCTCAAATCAAACAAATTGAAGAAGATATGGTTAGAAAAGCTCAATATCAACCCGTCCTTGAAAAATCTTATTATTTTTCTACTATATGTTCCACTGTATCCTTTTGCATAGTCCTACTCATAACCTAGTTACTCCTAATTCCTCAAAATGACTTATGAGCTTTTGGTTAAATGTTCTCCTAAACCTTTTCTCAGATTTAGATATGCTGTTGAAAGACCATCATACCCACAAAAAGCATATCTTCAACCTTTGATACAAGAGTTTATGATCCATCTAAAAGAATCACAGAAAAAAAGTAAGGATAAGTAGTCTGCTTACCCTCTGCAACACATGATTTCTCCAACTAATTCTTCTTATGATATTGAAGATGAACCATTTGAAAGTGAATACAAAGAAAAAGAAATTTAGATGAAGATGATAATATTATAGGTATCATGTAACATCCCATAATTTTTTATTTTAAATAATAATGTTTTGTTATAAACAAATATATTTTTATTTATTTAAAAATAATTATGTTCTGCTAAAAGCAAGTATATTTTTAATTAAAATAATTATTATTTTGCTTAAAATAATTATATTGGCCTTTAATAAATTTTGTTGTATTTTTAGAAATATTCTTTCTTTTATTATGTATAAAGATATTTATTTTATGATTTCTTTTATTAATATTTTTATCAAGAAAAGTCATGATTTAAGAGTTTAACTAAAGGTTTATGAGAATGTAAATTTTTAGAAATTTTTGGGATGTTTTAGGATGAAAAACGGTATTTATATGAATATATATAAAATAAAATCCTATTATTCAATTATTAAATAATAATAATAATTATAATAAAATAAATAAATAAAAAGAAGGAAGAAGGGGAGGGGAGAGGGAACTGAGGAACGTCTAAAATTTGATGAATAGTGGAGTGAATAGTGATGTATAGTAACTTTCAATTTCTCTCTAGATCTAGAGTGCCTATTTGTTTTCAATTTCCAAATTGAAGATACCACTGGATTCAGGACAGAGAATATTATGGTTTTGACTGATTAATTTTTCAAATCAGCCGTTGAATCGCCGTAGATCTGAAGTAGAAAATCTCAGAAAAAATGTTTTCTGGTGGTGAATAGTGTTTTTCGGCGATGAATAGTGACCAAGCTCCCGGAGTCATTTTCTAAATCTTTGGATCATCCAAACACATTTTTGAGGTCTAATTGGTCAAATTCGGATTAGAAAAGTACATTTTGGGGTTGTCCAACCAGGAGCCCTACCCTGTGAGTAGATAATTCTTTCTATGACTTGCCCCATGCTCTTCTTAAACTATAAATGTATTATTGTTTCTGTTTATAAATTATTTATGCTATTATAAGTTTATTAAATGTGTTAAAATATCTGTTATACTTACAAACTTGCACATAGTTCAAGAAGAGTAAGGTTTTAGAAATGTATTTTGGAACTCATTGAATATGTGGTTCTAAATGTATTTATCATTATTTGATAAAGTGACTATTATGTGCACGATGCATTGATTTGTAAAGCTATATACTTGTGAAAATGATGCATGTCATATTATAAATGAGACTAAATGGCAAGCGTAAAGCTCATGGCGAGTTGCTTGATAATTTTACATTGTACTTTATGAATATGCATTAATATATATGTATTTATATGTATGGATGAATATCGACGGGTTGTATGACTTGTGACAGTATCAAATAGGAGACGCTTTATTAACCTGAGTGAGCCGGAGGAGGGCCGCTCCAACTGAGTGACAGTGGTAATGTGGGGAGGCAGGAGGGTGATGAACTCACATTCCCTGATCACTGATTGTGACTGTAGTCGATCGGTCACTATGCGTATAGCAAATTGCATTGACCGGATGCCGAATGAGGCATATCATTTTACATTGAGTGTGTGGGTTGACCAGATCGCCGAGTGAGGCAGGTCATTTTTAAATTGAGTGTGTGGGATTGACCAGATCGCCGAGTGAGGCAGGTCATTTTTAAATTGAGTGTGTGGGATTGACCAGATCGCCGTGTGAGGCAGGTCATTTTTAAATTGAGTGTGTGGGATTGACCAGATCGCCGTGTGAGGCAGGTCATTTTTAAATTAAGTGTGCCAGACCGCCGAGTGAGGCAGGTGCATAAAAAGTGATAATTTTATCTCCAAATCATAATATTTTACTATAGCTTATACAACTGAGCATAACAACATTTGTTTAATGATCATACCATGGTGCATATGGTTTTGAATATCTGAATATCCTTTGATTTGAGAATATTTGAAATACAGGTTCCATATGAATGTACTTCTGAATTATATTTTCTATGTGACACATTTTAAAATATAAGTACATCCATATGCTGACCTAAGAGGTCATAGGAGGAATTATTTGCTCACTTCGTTGTCAAACTCACTACACGATATTTCCACATTTTTTTTAGATAAGAATATCAGAGTCTGATTCGGTAGATAGGTGACATATTCTTTGGGTGAGTCTACGTTGTTTCCAAGGCTCAGTTTTTGAATTATACCGTTGTTGTATTCTAGAATGTGCTCTGAATGCTACAGTTAGGATCCCTGTTTCTGCTGTACTATGATGTTTATAGATTTGGTCTGTATATTGTGTATACATGAGAGATCCTATATGTATCTGTTCCCATGATAAAGAATTGAATTATGCACCTTTATGGAGAATATCTGTTTGCAAAAATAATATAAAATAAAAAATGTTTATTTTACGTAACGTAAATTTGGGGCGTTATAAGTTGGTATCAGAGCATTAAGTTTCCCTATGGTTAACAGAGCAAAGAATTCTGTAGTAGGACTTTGAGTATGGGTATGTAACTGCAAACATATTTATACTCACGATGCTGTTGTGGAATTCTTTAGGGTGTCATAATTTTCTTCCTTCTAACTATTTTCCTTAGATATGCGAGGTTTAAACATTTATGCGTATGTCGTAGATGGTACCTTTTGTGTGTGGACTACTAGTTCAGCTTTTGAATTTGTTTTGACGAAAAGTGATAAAGAAAACCCTCTTGGGAAATTAGCTGAAAATAAGAAAATACTATCTGAATACAAAGGAAATGGCTTGTTTGGATGTCAAGAAGGTTTGAATTGATTGTTTGATTTGCTTATGTGAAACAATATGACGAATGGCTAATATAATATTGATAGTGGGTTATGATGTGATCGAGATTGTTAACTCAAAGATAATGATTTGAAATAAATTGTGTAACAACCTTTTTATTATTTTTTATTATACAATATTGAGTTCACATACACGTCATTAATCAAAACGTACATGCAACATATCAAACACATAGATATTTACATCTTGTTTATTTTGGTTGACTAATCTCGGAGATACAGGTGCGGGTGGTTGCACCTTCACTGGGATCTGAGCCAACTCGACCACAAACATCTTATTTGATTCTGAGATCTGCCCAACATAAAGTAACTCGATCCAATGTGCACTAAAAGCCAGAGCCTTAGAAAAAAGCTGCATAACTAATTTTCTGAAGATGATATGGAAATATAGTGAGAATTAAATCCCAGTAAGTTCAACAATAAATCATCATCAATATAGCTCATCATATCATGTTCAACTGTAGAAACTACAGAAAATATCTTTGGTCACATGAATTCATTACATCTATGCATATAAGAATCATACAGTAATGATATGTATGACAAGATTAACTATTTTCAAAATATCATATGATGGCCATCAACTTATTCTCATTTCAAGCTACCCTGGTCAGGGTGAGTATCCTCTACTCTTTGGTACGGACTTTTCTCGCTCCGTCCGACATGGCCCACTTTTTCTTTCTTTTCTCATTAACATGATCATAACCGTTGGTAGGGCGTCCCCTACTGGTACACCACACGGATTGCCATGTGACCGTGCTCATTTCTTTTCTTTTCACAATGATAGCCAAAAATATGCTTTCAATAACAAGTATGTTCATCAAAATATAACTATTACCATAAATTATTGGTAATCATGCCATGAACATAACCATTTCAAATATCACTTTATAAAATATTTCCATGTCAGAATTTTACACTTAAGATGGTAAGAAGTTCATACAATGGCAATGGCTATGACATATACTAGTCATTTATTATTTTCATTTATAAGATTCGTCATCTTTTTTAAATATTAATTTTATTTCTTTATTTTCTTGATGCAGGTTTTCATCACATCTAACCTTCTCTTACTAATCAGAGCATATCTCCCTCAATTTAACTCTGATGTAGGTGATTTTGGTGTCAATTTCAAGACAAAACCATTATCTAAAACGCTTATGTTGAACATTGTAGTGAAATATTAATAAATCAAGGTGATATTACTCCCTCAATGTACATGTTATTTCTTCTCTGATAGGTTCTGACCTCTACCTACTAATCTGTCTATATCTCCCTCATAAGAATTCCAAATTAAGTGATTTCAGTGGCTAAAAATTCGTGACACATATATCTTTAATTATTATGTTAACCATTTATTTTAATTCCCTATAGATAAGTCTCAGAAATTAAAACACAAAAGCTATCCTAACATATTCTTCCCTGATGAACCATTTTCTGAACTTTGACTACTAATCGGCTCATATCTTCCTCATATGGACTCCAATTTGAATTATTCCAGTGGCTAAAAATCCCTGACACATATATCTTTAATTATTATGTTAACCATTTATTTTAATTCCCTATAGATAATTCTCAGAAATTAAAACAAAGAAGCTATCCTAACATATTCTTCTTTGATGAACCATTTTTTGACCTTTGACTAGTAATCGGCTCATATCTTCCTCATATGGACTCCAAATTGAGTGATTCCGGTGGCTAAAAATCCATGACACAGATATCTTTAATTCATATGTTAACCATTTATTTTACTTCTCTACATATAATTACCAGAAATTAAAACACAGAGGCTTAAAATTTTGCCACCCATAGCCATACCTATGCAGAACTTTCTATACCAGCCTAAGTATTCAAACATACATCACATGCAAGATCAATATGTAACATGATATAGAAACATCTATGACCAATCATCAAAGTTCTAAGATCAAAATCTCATATAAATATTATAAGTTTCAAAACTTTTCTTAAAAAAAAATATTGTTAAACTTACTTGGAGCACTTAGTCTTCTAGACTTCTCCTCCTCTTTCTTCCTTTCTTCTTCTCCTTTCTTCACTCTACCTTGCTTCTATTTTTCCTCTCCCTCACTTGGACGAAAATTCTAATGTTGTAAGGGTGGGTTTTGCTTAAATAGATCCTCAAATAATTTACCTTTCATGATCATGGGTCTACCTTATCACAATTAGATTACATTTAGTTGAATTTTTGGAAAACAAACAACTTATGTTCTTGTCTTTCTCTTCCTTAGTCAAGATATGCATAGGAAAAGGAGATTTGTATTTTGAAAATTATGATAATATGTTCTTAAGATATGGGACAAGATCCCTTTGATTTAGGGATTCATTTCCTTTTTCTTTTGTCTTAATCAAGTATGATAGATTTGCCTTTTTAAGTGGCAAATTTCTAGCCCTTGAATCTCCATTATTTGGTTGAAATTATTTGTGTGGGATAAAGATGTTTTGTCATAATGCTATGTATTATTACCCACTTGCTAAAATTATGAGTGTAGGATATTGATGTTTTGTCCTAAATTCTTGTATTATCATACCACTTGCTAAATTTTTGTCTTAATGTCAAATCACCTAAATCTTGATTACACCATTATTCCATCACTTTATTTTTATTTTATTTTCATTTTTCCTCTTGGGTTTGGGCTCATTCTTTCCCATTTTCTTTACTTTGGTTAAAATTCTACCTTTCATAATGGGCTTGGTCACATTTTCATGATTTTTGGGCTATCGGTCGAATTTCTATATCCTAGTCCAAGTCTATGTTTTATTTCTTCATTGGGTTATCCTATTGTCTTGCTAAAAATTTATGTGAAGAAGAAAAACTCTATATGAAGTGTCCATAGGTGAAATTCCAATTTATGGGTGGAGATACTAAACTTAGTAACTTTTACTCTTAAATTAGGAAAAAATTACCCTAATCCAATCTTCTTGAAATTTTAAGACCTTTACTTCACAAAAATTTATCTTCCTTACCTAAGAATTTCACCTTTCTTTAGCATGTTTATTTCTAATATTTCCTCTTAGGTTTTCTTTCTTTTTAAATGCCCTAGTACTTTTATTTGGAGTGCTCCAGTTCTATCTGTGAAAAAGAAAGATGGATCACTATGACTATGCATAGATTATAGGCAGTTGAATAAGGTGACGGTGTAGAATAAAAAACCATTACCTCGTATAGATTACCTGTTTGACCAGTTATAAGGTGTTCAATATTTTTCCAAAAATTGATTTGAGATATGAGTAGTATTAATTAAGGATAAGAGAAGAGGATGTATGAAAATTTTATTTTAGGACTTATTATGGTCATTATAAGTTCTTGGTGATGTCATTTAAATTGACAAATATCTTAGTTGCATTCATAGATTTAATGACTAGTAATTAGGTCATCCTTGGATCAATTTGTTATTATATATATTGATGATATACTAGAATATTTCAAAAGTTCAGAGAATCATAAGCAACATTCAAAGATTGTTTTACCAACTCTAAGGGAATATAGTTGGTAAAGATGGTATCCAAGTAGACTATAAGAAAGTAAAAGTGGTACAACAATGGCTACGTTCTACTACATCTAAAGATGAAGATCCAAATCCAATTTGCGCTTCCTGCATTTGTCTGCCATCCATTCTATTTGAGCCATAGTTGGATCAGGTACATGAACATATGCTTGGAAAGCATCAATCAACTCCTCAGCATTTGAAGCCGAGATGAGAATTCGTCTTGCTGAGTGTGAGATGAACCTTTGTTCCACAGTATGATCAAGAAAAGACAACAAACCATCAAAGAAGTGAGTAACATTTAACAAACCTATCGGTTTATGATGCATATTCAGTTGTGCCCAAGAAATTATTTGGAAAATCTCTTCTAAAGTACCAAAACCACTTGGTAAGGCAATGAAGGCATCAGCATTGCTCATAATTCTAGCCATGCGTTCATGCATGGAAGCTACCCTAAAATCTTCCCCAATTGTCTTTCCTATTATGTTAGATGCAGCTAGAGCTGTAGGAATAATACCTAGAACTTGGCATCCTCCTACATGGGCAGCTGTAGACACACACCCCATTAACCTACGGTTACCTCCACCATAGACTAAATGAATTTTTCTTCTGGCCAGTACCATACCCAGGTTTTGTGCAGCTTTCACATACTATCCATCTTTTCCAGGACTAGAACTACAAAAGAAACAAATATTTCAAAATTGACGAAATGCGATTCCCTCCATAGTTGCACACACCTTGACTTGGAGTATGAAAGTAAAGATATTAATGTGTGCATTTATAGAACTCGGAGAATGGCATACTTATGATAGCTATGCGAATAGGCCGAGAATAATTAGAATAGTTATGTGAGTGATTGGTGGATATCAACTAAATTGAAGGTGAAATTTTTTAAAATGACGGCAAGCATGTATATGTATAGTAGTTATGATAGTCGCTCAAATTAGGCATATAAAGAGAATAAGGTTAAGATATCATCAGAAATTTGTCATTGTTGTCTTTGATGAAGCCTTGATATCTTGATTCTTGTAGAGAAGTTGTAGGTGATAGGCGTAATTGAAAACCAAAAGAAAGTGAAAATGTAAACAAGTAAGTTGTTAAAGAAGGACAATCAAATGATTTATTTGTTTTCTCAATATTTTTGCCAGTCGACTATTCGTATTATTAAGTCGACTAGCTATTTTGAGAAATTTTAATTTGGACTGGTTATTTTACAGTTGATTGATTACATTTATTTTGAAGCAATCAACTGCATCCTACCAGTTAACTACGTATTTTTTTAATTTTCACAGATTTTTATAAGCTCAGAAATGTTTCTTTTTCCATGTGATATCTTTCTACCGAATACTAACAGATTTAAAGTAGATTTTGGCATATATATTCAAACCTTGCGGCCACCGATTTTTGTCGATATAAGAGCTAAATTTTTGTTTTCCGATTTTCAAGAATTATGGCCACCGATTTTAACTCTCTTTAATGTTTTGTCCAAACATTTGACTTTCTGTTTTAGCACCATTCTTGATTATACTTTTCGTCTGTTCTACTGCATTGTCCTACATTAATATTTGGCATTAAATGCAAGATTCTTTTCTTACATTAAAAGAAAAGTTAATTTATTTTCTTTGAAACTCAATTATTATGGTGACTAAGTTGTTAGTAGGTTAAAGTAATGAAAAGTTTGAAAAGAATGGACGGATGATGGTCTTATGGTGTTTTGACGAATGTAATCAAAAGAATTAGTGGTGTTGAAGTTATTGAGGAATAAAATATAGGAAGTAGGATTTAAGTTAGTCTTTGAACTCTTAATTTGGAAATATAGAGAATATTCTGAGAACCATGTCCGAAAATAATGTAAGTGATCAAGATATTTGTGTTAAAGGATTATATCATGCTAAAATTGAGTCTAGTATCTAGGATGTGAATTATGTTGGAATTGAGAATTCATGTATGAGTAATTGTTAGGAAAAATCTTCTTGAAATGATTCAGTGAATTAAATGGGATTGACATAAGCTAGAATGAGGTGCTTTTGGATAGCCATACCTATGCAGAACTTTCTATACTAGCCTAAGTATTCAAACATACATCACATGCAAGATTAATATGTAACATGATATAGCAACATCCATGACCAATCATCAAAGTTCTAAGGTCAAAATCTCATATAAAGATACCAATTATGTAACAGCCTTTCTTTTCTCTTTATTATTATACAATATTGAGTTCACATACACGTCATTAATCAAAACGTACATGCAACATATCAAACACATAGATATTTACATCTTGTTTATTTTGTTTGACCAATTCCGGAGATACAGGTGCGGGTGGTTGCACCTTCACCGGGATCTGAGCCAACTCGATCCGAAGATACAGGAGCGAGTGGTTGCACCTTCAACGGGATCTGAGCCAACTCGACCACAAACATCTTATTTGTCTCTGAGATCTGCCCAACATAAAGTAACTCGATCCAATGTGCACTAAAAGTTAGAGCCAAAGAAAAAAGCCGCATAACTAATTTTCTGAACATGATATGGAAATATAGTGAGAATTAAATCCCAGTAAGTTCAACAATAAATCATCATCAATATAGTTCATCACGTCATGTTCAGCTGTATAAACTACAGAAAATATCTTTGGTCACACGAATGCATTATATCTATGCACATAAGAATCAAATAGTAATGATATGTATGACAGGATTAACTATTTTCAGAATATCATATGATGACTATCAATTTATTCTCATATCAAGCTACTCCAGTCAGGGTGAGTATTTTCTACTCTCCGGTAGGGGCATTTCTTACTCCGTCCGACATGGCACACTTTCTCTTTCTTTTACCATTAACATATTCAAAACCATTGGTAGGGCGTCCCCTACTGGTGCACCACACAGATTGCCATGTGACCATGCTCATTTCTTTTCTTTTCACAATGATAGCCAGAAATATGCTTTCAATAACAAGTATATTCATCAAAATATAACTATTACCAAAAATCGTTGGTAATCATGCCATGAACATAACCAATTCAAATATCACTTTATAAAATATTTCCATGTCAACGTTTCACACTTAAGATGGTAAGAAGTTCATACAATGGCAATGGCTATGTCATATACTAGTCATTTATTATTTTCATTTATAAGATTCTTTTTTTTTTAAATATTAATTTTATTTCTTTATTTTCTTGATACTGGTTTTCATCCTATCTATCCTTCTCTTACTAATCAGAGAATAACTCCCTCAATTTAATTCCGATGTAGGTGATCTTGGTGTCAATTTCAAGATAAAACAATTATCTAAAACTATTATGTTGAAACGTTTAGCGAAATATTAAGAAACCAAGGTGATATTACTCACTCAATGTATAGGTTATTTCTTCTCGGATAGGTTCTGACCTCTGCCTACTAATCGGTCAATATCTCCCTCATAACAATTTCAAATTAAGTGATTCCAGTGGCTAAAAATCCATGACATATATATTTATAATTAATATGTTAATGATGTATTTTAATTCCCTAAAGAAGGCTTCCAAAAATTAAAACACAGAACCTATCCTAACATATTCTTCCCTGATTAACCATTTTCTGACCACTGCTTACTAATTAGACCATATCTACCTCATATGGACTCCAAATTGTGTAATTCCAGTGGCTAAAATTCCGTGACACATATATCTATAATTCTTATGTTAACCGTTTATTTGAATTACTTCCATAATATTTCCATAAATTAAAACACATAAGCTATCCAAAATTATTCTTCCCTGATTAACCAATTTCTGACCGCTGCTTACTAATTGGACCATATCTACGTCATACGAACTCTAAATTAAGTGATTACAGTGGTTACAAATCTGTGAGACATAAATATTCATTTTTTATGTTAACAATTTCTTTAAATTTCTTACTGATTCTTCCCAGAAATTTAAAAACAAAAGCTAAATATTTTGCCACCCATAGCCATACCTATGCAGAACTATCTACACTAGCCAAAGTATTCCAACATACATAATATGTAACATGATATAGCAACATCCATGACCAATCATCAAAGTTCTAAGATCAAAATCTCATATAAATATTATAAGTTTCAAAAGTTTTCTTAAAAAAAAATATTGTTATACTTACTTGGAGCACTTAGTCTTCTAGAGTTCTCCTTCCTCTTTCTTCCTTTCTTCCTCTCCTTTCCTCACTCTACCTTGCTTCTATTTTTCCTCTTCCTCACTTGGACGAAAATTCTAATGTTGTAAGGGTGGATTTTGCTTAAATAGACCCTCAAATAATTTACCTTTCATGATCATGTGTCTACCTTATCACAATTAGATTATACTTGGTTGAATTTTTGGAAAACAAACAACTTATGTTCTTGTCTTTCATTTCCTTAGTCAAGATATGCATAGGAAACGGAGATTTGTATTTTAAAAATTATGATAATATGTTCTTAAGATATGGGACAAGATCCCTTTGATTTAGGGATTCATTTCCTTTTTCTTTTGTAATAATCAAGTATGATAGATTTACCTTTTTAATTGGCAAATTTCTAGCCCTTGAATCTCCATTACTTGGTTGAAATTATTTGTGTGGGATAAAAATGTTTTGTCATAATGCTATGTATTATTACCCACTTGCTAAAATTATGAGTGTAGGATATTGATGTTTTGTCCTAAATTCTTGTATTATTATACCACTTGCTAAATTTTTGTCTTAATGTCAAATCACCTAATCTTGATTACACCATTATTCCATCAATTTATTTTTATTTTATTTTCATTTTTCCTCCTGGGTTTGGGCTCATTGTTGCCTATTTTTTTTACTTTGGTTAAAATTCTACCTTTCTTATTGGGCTTGGTCACATTTTCATATTTTTGGGCTATCGGTCCAATTTCTATATCCTAGTACAAGTCTATATTTTATTTCTTCATTAGGCTATCCTATTGGCTTGCAAAAAATTTATGTGAAGTAGAAAAACTCTATATGAAGTATCGATAGGTGAAAGCGCAATTTATGGGTGGAGATACTAAACTTAGTAACTTTTACTCCTAAATCAGGAAAAAAGTACCCTAATCCAATCTTCTTGAAATTTTAAGACATTTACTTCACAAAAATTTATTTTCCTTACCCAAGAATTTCACCTTTCTTTAGCATGGTTATTTCTAATATTTCCTCTTAGGTTTTCTTTCTTTACCTATTCCATTAATATTAGAACATTTCTATGCATATATGTAAGGTGAAGAATTTATAAGGAAAATATCTAAAAATTACTGGATGTTACATTCTTCCCCCTTAAGAAATTCGGTCCCCGAATTTTAGTCCATCCAACCACATGTAAGGAATGAAATTAAGGCATTATTCAGAGTTACCAACCTTATTACCTAAATAATTAGGGATATCTTTTCTGTATAACATCTTTACTTTTTAATATGTCTATTCACTTGAGTGATTTTTCCATATAACTTAACCATAACGATTTCTTTCACTCATAAGTTCTTCAATTTATATCCTCTAGCTCGCATGGATATATCTATTGGTCAATATTAGAAAACACAAATATAAAGGAACATATTCACCTTCATATTGGGTAACTATCTTTTCTTATTCCAAACTTCTATCAAGTCATTTTTTTGGTTTTCATATATCAACATCATCCCCTGAATATCATCTTCTTAATCTATCATCTATTTTTATCCTCAAATCCTTTAATTAATATGTTAAACATACGTAGCAATAAATCCTTCAAACCTTTAATAACGTGTGCCATTGACACATGTCTAATAATTCCAACTTACCTCATCACAGTAATTCTATACAAGCTTATTAACACCATTAAACTCATTGTCAAAATTTTTAATTATTTCTTCTATCATATCCAAAAGCACCTCTTTCTAGCTTATGTCAATCCCATTTAATTCACCGAATCATTTCAAGAAGATTTTTCCTAACAATTACTCATACATGAATTCTCAATTCCAACATAATTCATATCCTAGATACTAGACTCAATTTAGCATGATATAATCCTTTAACAGAAATATCTTGATCACTTACATTATTTTCGGACATGGTTCTCAGAATATTCTCTATATTTTCAAATTAAGAGTTCAAAGACTAACTTAAATCCTACTTCCTATATTTTATTCCTCAAGAACTTCAACACCACTAATTCTCTTGATTACATTCGTCAAAACACCATAAGACTATCATTCGTCCATTCTTTTCAAACTTTTCATTACTTTAACCTACTAACAACTTAGTCACCATAATAATTGAGTTTCAAAGAAAATAAATTAACTTTTCTTTTAATATAAGAAAAGAATCTTGCATTTAATGCCAAATATTAATATAGGACAATGCAGTAGAACATGTGAAAAGTGTAATAAAGAACGGTGCTAAAATAGAAAGACAAAAGTTTGGACAAAACATTAGAGAGAGCTAAAATCGGTGGCCGTAATTCTTGAAAATTTGAAAACAAAAATTTAGCTGTTATATCGACAAAAATCGGTGGCCGCAAGGTTTGAATATATGTGTCAAAATCTACTCTAAATCTATTGGTATTCGGTGGAAAATATCACATGGAAAAAGAAACATTTCTGAGCTTATAAAATTTTGTGAAAATCAAAGAATATGTAGTTAACTGGTAGGATGCAGTTGTTTGCTTCAAAATAGATGAAATCAATCAGTTGTAAAATAACCAGTCCAAATTAAAATTTCTCAAAATAGCTAGTCGACTTAATAATACGAATAGTCGACTGGCAAAAATATTGAGAAAACAAAATAAATCATTTGATTATCCTTCTTCAACAACTAACTTGTTTACATTTTCACTTTCTTTTGTTTTTCAATTACGCCTATCACCTACAACTTCTCTACAAGAATCAAGATATCAAGGTTTCATCAAAGACAACAAAGATAAATTTCTGATGATATCTTAACCTTATTCTCTTTATATGCCTAATATGAGCGACTATCACAACTACTATACATATACATGCTTGCTGTCATTTTAGAAAATTTCACCTTCAATTTAGTCTCTTGGGCACAACTAAATATGCATCATAAACCGAGAGGTTTGTTAAATGTTAACCACTTCTTTGATGGTTTGTTGTCTTTCCTTGATCATGTTGTGGAACAAAGGTTCATCTTACACTCAGCACGATGAATTCTCATCTCAGCTTCAAATGATGAGGAGTTGATTGATGTTTTACAAGCATATGTTCATGTACCTAATCCAACTATGACTCAAATAGAATGGACGGCAGATAACCGCAGGAAGCGTAAATTGGATTTGGATCTTCATCTTTAAATGTAGTAAAACGTAGCTATTATTGTACTACTTTTACTTTCTTAGAGTCTACTTGGATACAATATTTACCAACCATACTCCTTTAGAGTTGGTAAAACTATCTTTGAATGTTGCTTATGATCCTCTGAACTTTTGAAATATTCTAGTATATCATCAATAAAAACAAACTGATCCAGGGATGACCTAATTACTATTCATTAAATCTATGAATGCAGCTAAAATATTTGTCAATTTAAATGACATCAACAAGAACTCACAATGCCCATAATAAGTCCTAAAATAAAATTTTCGTACATCCTTTTCTCTTATCCTTAATTAATGTTACTCATATCCCAAATGAATTTGTGGAAAAATATTGAACACCTTATAACTAGTCAAACAGGTAATCTATACGAGGTAATGAGTTTTTTTTCTACATTGTCACCGTATTCAACTGTCTATAATCTATGTATAGTCATAGTGATCCATCTTTCTTTTTCATAGATAGAACTGGAGCACTCTGAATAAAAGTACTGGGGTATTTAAATACCTTGTCTAACAAGTCTTGTAACTAATTTTTTTTTTAAATTCAATCGATCTCATTCTATATAGGGATATTGATACTAGTTGGGTTCTAAGGAGTAAATCAATATCAAATTCCCGGATTGCTGTGGCAAGTTTGTGCCGGATTCCTCCTTGGTGGTGCCATTTCCTACTGTGGCAAAAATAAAGTTATGCTGCTATTGAGGTGATTAAGCCCAATAGTTAGTTTAAAAAAACATATTTAACAGCAGTCATAACACCACCTCGGTATATGGATAAGAAACACTAGTAATTTCTTACCTATATGAAATCACTGATCCCCTACACAGTACTACCACAACATACTCAAGATACTATAAGATTGATTCAGATAACCAACCACCCACTGGCCATCTAGGATTGACCTGCTCTGATACTAATTATGTAACAACCTTTTTTTTACTTTATTATTATACAATATTGAGTTCACATACACGTCATTAATCAAAACGTACATGCAACATATCAAACACATAGATATTTACATCTTGTTTATTTTGGTTGACCAATTCCAGAGATACAGGTGCGGGTGGTTGCACCTTCACCGGTATCTGAGCCAACTTGATCCGGAGATACAGGTGCGGGTGGTTGCACCTTCACCGGGATCTAAGCCAACTCGACCATAAACATCTTATTTGATTATGAGATCTGCCCAACATAAAGTAACTTGATCTAATGTGCACTTAAAGCCAGAGCCATAGAAAAAAACTGCATAACTAATTTTCTGAACATGATATGGAAATATAGTGAGAATTAAATCCCAGTAAGTTCAACAATAAATCATCATCAATATAGCTCATCACGTTATGTTCAGCTGTATAAACTACAGAAAATATCTTTGGTCACATGAATGCATTATATCTATGCACATAAGAATCATACAGTAATGATATGTATGACAGGATTAACTATTTTCAGAATATCATATGATGACTATCTATTTATTCTCATATCAAGCAACCCCGGTCAGGGTTAGTATTTTTTACTAGTCGGCACGGGCTTTTCTCGCTCCGTCCGACATGGCACACTTTCTCTTTTTTTTCTCAATATGTAACATGATATAGCAACATCCCTGACCAATCATCAAAGTTCTAAGATCAAAATCTCATATAAATATTATAAGTTTCAAAAGTTTTCTTCAAAAATAAATATTGTTACACTTTCTTGGAGCACTTAGTCTTCTATACTTCTCCTTCCTCTTTCTTCCTTTCTTCCTCTCCTTTCCTCACTCTACCTTGCTTCTATTTTTCCTCTCCCTCACTTGGACGAAAATTCTAATGTTGTAAGGGTGGATTTTGCTTAAATAGACCCTCAAATAATTTACCTTTCACGATCATGGGTCTACCTTATCACAATTAGATTACACTTGGTTGAATTTTTGGAAAACAAACAACTTATGTTCTTGTCTTTCTCTTCCTTAGTCAAGATATACATAGGAAAAGGAGATTTGTATTTTGAAAATTATGATAATATGTTCTTAATATGTGGGACAAGATCTCTTTGATTTAGGGATTCATTTCCTTTTTCTTTTGTCTTAATCAAGTATGATAGATTTTCTTTTTTAAGTGGCTAATTTCTAGGCCTTGAATCTCCATTATTTGGTTGAAATTATTTGTGTGGGATAAAGATGTTTTGTCATAATGCTATGTATTATTACCCACTTGCTAAAATTATGAGTGTAGGATATTGATGTTTTGTCGTAAATTCTTGTATTATCATACCACTTGCTAAATGTTTGTCTTAATGTCAAATCACCTAATCTTGATTACACCATTATTCCATCAATTTATTTTTATTTTACTTTCATTTTTACTCTTGGGTTTGGGCTCATTCTTGCCCATTTTCTTTACTTTGGTTAAAATTCTACCTTTCATAATGGGTTTGATCACATTTTCGTGATTTTTGAGCTATCGGTCCAATTTCTATATCTTATTCCAAGTCTATGTTTTATTTCTTCATTGGGCTATCCTATTGGCTTGCTAAAAATTTATGTGAAGAAGAAAAATTGTAACATCCTGTAATTTTTAAATATTTTCCTTAAAAATTCTTCACCTTACATATATGCATAGAAATGTTCTAATATTAATGGAATAGGTAAAGAAAGAAATCCTAAGAGGAAATATTAGAAATAAATATGCTAAAGAAAGTTGAAATTCTTAGGTAAGGAAGATAAATTTTTGTGAATTAAAGGTCTTAAAATTTCAAGAAGATTGGATTAGGGTAATTTTTCCTAATTTAAGAGTAAAAGTTACTAAGTTTAGTATCTCCACCCATAAATTGGTCATTTACCTATGGACACTTCATATAGAGTTTTTCCCACTTCACATAAGTTTCTAGCAAGCCCATTGGATAACCTAAGCAAGAAATAAAACATAGACTTGGACTAGGATATAGTAATTGGACCAATAGTCCAAAAATTATGAAAATGTGACTAAGCCCTCCAAGAAAGGTAAAATTTTATCCAAAGCAAAGAAAATCGATAGGAATAAGCCCAAATCCAAGAGGAAAAATAAAATAAAATAAATTAGGTGATGATATAATAATGTAATAATAATAAAGATGAGGTTACTTAGCATTAAGACAAAAATTTAACAAGTGGTGTGATTCTACATTCATCATTTTGGCAAGTGGCATGATAATACAAGGCTTTAGGACAAAATCATCTATATCCTACACTCATAATTTTAGCAAGTGGTATGGTAATAGATGGCATTTGGACAAAACATTCCTATCCCACACAAATAATATCAACCAAATAATGGAGATTCAAGGGCTAGAAATTTTCCACCTAAAAAGGCAAACCTATCATACTTGTTTAAGACAAAAGAAAATGGAAATGAATCCCTAAATCAAAGGGACCTTGTCCCTTATCTTAAGAACATATCATCATAATTTTTAAAATACAAATCTCCTTTTCCTATGCATATCTTGACTAAGGAAGAGGAAGACAAGAACATAAGTTGTTTGTTTTCCAAAAATTCAACAAAGGGTATCCTAATTGTGATAAGGTAGACCCATGATCATGAAAGTTGAATTATTTGGTGGTCTATATAAGAAAACTCACCCTTACAACATTAGAATTTCGTCCAAGTGAGGGAGAGGAAAAATAGAAGTAAGGTAGAGTGAGGAAAGGAGAGGAAGAAAGGAAGAAAGAGGAAGGAGAAGTTTAGGGGACTAAGTGCTCCAGGTAAGTTTAACAATATTTCTTTTTGAAGAAAACTTTTGAAACTTATAATATTTATATGAGATTTTGATCTTAGAACTTTGATGATTGGTCATGGATGTTGCTATATCTTGTTACATATTGATCTTGCATGTGATGTATGTTTGAATACTTAGGTTGGTGTAGATAGTTCTGCATGGGTATGGCTATGGTTGGCAGAATTTTTAGCTTCGGTGTTTTAATTTCTGGAAAAATCTATAAGGAATTAAAATAAATGGTTAACATAATAATTAAAGATATATGTGTCACGGATATTTAGCCCCTGGAATCATTCAATTTGGAGTCCATATGAGGTCGATATGGTCTGATTAGTATTCAAAGGTCAGAAAATGGTTCATGAGGGAAGAATATGTTAGGATAGTTTCTGTATTTTAATTTCTGTGAATTATCTGTATGGAATTAAAATAAATGGTTAACATAAGAATTATATCTATGTGTGTCACAGATTGTTAGCCACTGGAATAATTCAATTTAGAGTTCATATGAGGTAGATATGTTCCGATTAGTAAACAAAGGTCAGAAAATGGTTAATCAGGGAAGAATATGTTAGGATAACTTCGGTGTTTTAATTTCTGGGAAAATTATATAAGGAATTAAAATAAATGGTTAACATATGAATTATATATTTATGTGTCATGGATGTTTAGCCACTGGAATTACTTATTGTGGAATTCGTATGTGGGAGATATAGTCAGATTAGTAAGTAAAGGTTAGAACCTACCCGAGAAGCAATAATTTGTAATTTAAGGGAGTAATAACACCAAGATGTATTACTATTTTGCTGATTTGATTAACTTATTAGTTTTAGATAATTGTCTTAGCTTTCCATAGACACCAAGTTCACCTCAATCGGAGTTAAAATGAGGGAGTTAGGCTCTG
Organism: Gleditsia sinensis; assembly: GCA_037074535.1. NCBI lineage: Eukaryota > Viridiplantae > Streptophyta > Magnoliopsida > Fabales > Fabaceae > Gleditsia > Gleditsia sinensis. Next base: position 15,739,727 of record CM073463.1, on the reverse strand, counting down.
ATTAGTGAGCAAAGGTCACAGAGCACGGCCAGGCTGTGTTCTGGGTGCTTCAAGCACGGGCTAGCCGTGTTCGGGACTGTTTTTGAGTAGATTTGAAGTATTTTTAAAGCATGGCCGTGTCCTGAAACATGGCCAGACCGTGTTGGAAGCTGGTTAAGCCTATTTTCAACATTTTTCTACCCTAGATGAACCTCTTTAACTATAGGGTAATAGTAGAAATCAAATTAGAGAAAAATACTCTATCAATTTGTAAGAGTATGTGTTAGAAATGATATAAATAAGAAGAAATTGATTAAAGGGCAAGCATAAAGAAAATGAAGAGATGAAATTAATATTTAAAAATGAAGACGAATCTTATAAATGAAAATAATAAATGACTAGTATATGCAATAGTCATTGCCATTATATGAACTTCTTACCATCTTAAGTGTGAAATTCTGACATGGAAATATTTTATTAAGTGATATTTGAAATGGTTATGTTCATGGCATGATTACCAATGATTTATGGTAAAAGTTATATTTTGATGAACATACTTGTTATTGAAAGCATATTTTTGGCTATCATTGTGAAAAGAAAAGAAATGAGCACGGTCACATGGCAATCCGTGTGGTGTACCAGTAGGGGACGCCCTACCAACGGTTATGATCATGTTAATGAGAAAAGAAAGAGAAAGTGGGCCATGTCGGATGAAGCGATAAAAGTCCGTACCAAAGAGTAGAGGATACTCACCCTGACCAGGGTAGCTTGAAATGAGAATAAGTTGATGGCCATCATATGATATTTTGAAAATAGTTAATCTTGTCATACATATCATTACTGTATGATTCTTATATGCATAGATGTAATGAATTCATGTGACCAAAGATATTTTCTGTAGTTTCTACAGTTGAACATGATATGATGAGCTATATTGATGATGATTTATTGTTGAACTTACTGGGATTTAATTCTCACTATATTTCCATATCATATTCAGAAAATTAGTTATGCAGCTTTTTTCTAAGGCTCTGGCTTTTAGTGCACATTGGATCGAGTTACTTTATGTTGGGCAGATCTCAGAATCAAATAAGATGTTTGTGGTCGAGTTGGCTCAGATCTCGGTGAAGGTGCAACCACTTGCACCTGTATCTCTGGAATTGGTTAACCAAAATAAACAAGATGTAAATATCTATGTGTTTGATATGTTGCATGTACATTTTGATTAATGACGTGTATGTGAACTCAATATTGTATAATAATAGAAAAAAAGGTTGTCACATAAACTCTATATGAAGTGTCCATAGGTGAAATCCCAATTTATGGGTAGAGATACTAAACTTAGTAACTTTTGCTCTTAAATTAAGAAAAATTACCCTAATCCGATCTTTTTAAAATTTTAAGACCTTTACTTACTGCACAAAAATTTATCTTCCTTACCTAAGAATTTCACCTTTCTTTAGCATGTTTATTTCTAATATTTCTTCTTAGGTTTTCTTTCTTTACCTATTCCATTAATATTAGAACATTTCTATACAAACACGTAAGGTGAAGAATTTCTAAGGAAAAATAAATGACTAGTATATGTCATAGCCATTGCCATTGTATGAACTTCTTACCATCTTAAGTGTGAAATTCTGACATGGAAATATTTTATAAAGTGATATTTGAAATGGTTATGTTCATGGCATGATTACCAATGATTTTTGGTAATATTTATATTTTGATGAACATACTTGTTATTGAAAGCATATTTTTGGCTATCATTGTGAAAAGAAAAGAAATGAGCACGGTCACATGACAACTTCGTTTAAGTATTAATTTTTTTTTAAATACCATGAAGTTATTACCTCGTTACAACTTAACTCAATATAACATTTATTTAATTTATACAATACAGAGTTTACATACATGTCATTAATCAAAACATACGTACAACATATCAAACACATAAAAATCTACATCTTATTTATTCTGGTTGACCAATTCCGAAGATACAGGTGCGAGTGGTTGCACCTTCACTGGGATCTAAGCCAACTCGACCACAAACATTTTATTTGCTTATGGGATCTGCCCAACATAAAGTACTCGATCCAACATGCACTAAAAGCCAGAGTTATAGAAAAATCAGCATAGCTAATTTTCTGAACATGATATGGAAATATAGTGAGAATTAAATCCCAGTAAGTTCAACAATAAATCATCATCAATATAGCTCATCACGTCATGTTCAGCAGTATAAACTACAGAAAATATCTTTAGTCACATGAATGCATTATATCTATGCACATAAGAATCATACAGTAATGATATGTATGACAGGATTAACTATTTTTAGAATATCATATGATGACTATCAATTTATTCTCATATCAAGCTATCCCGGTCAAGGTGAGTATTTTCTACTCTCCGGTACGGGCTTTTCTCTCTCCGTCCGACATGCCCACTTTCTCTTTCTTTTCTCATTAACATGATCATAATCGTTTGTAGGGCGTCCCCTACTGGTGCACCACACGGATTGCCATGTCACTGTGCTCATTTCTTTTCTTTTCACAATGATAGCCATAAATATGCTTTCAATAACAAGTATGTTCAACAAAATATAACTATTACAAAAAATCATTGGTAATCATGCCATAAACATAACCATTTCAAATATCACTTTATAAAATATTTTTATGTCAACATTTCACACTTGCGATGGTAAGAAGTTCATACAATGGGAATGGCTATGTCATATACTAGTCATTTATTATTTTTATTTATAAGATTCTTTTTTTTAAAATATTAATTTTATTTCTTTATTTTCTTGATGCAGGTTTTCATCCTATCTATACTTCTCTTACTAATCAGAGAATAACTCCCTCAATTTAACTCCAATGTAGATGATCTTGGTGTCAATTTCAAGAAAAAAAAATTATCTAAAACTATTATGTTGAACAGTTTAGCGAAATATTAAGAAATCAATGTGATATTACTCCGTCAATGTACTGGTTATTTCTTCTCGGATAGGTTGTGACCTCTGCCTACTAATCGGTCCATAGCTCCCTCATAACAATTCCAAATTAAGTTATTCCAGTGGCTACAAATCCGTGACACATATATCTATAATTAATATGTTAATTATGTATTTTAATTCCCTAAAGAATGTTCTTAGAAATTAAAACACAGAAGCTATCCTAACATATTCTTCCTTGACTAAACATTTTCTGACCACTGCTTACTAATCAGACCATATCTACTTCATATGGACTCCAAATTGTGTAATTCCAGCGGCTAAAATTCCGTGACACATATATATATATAATTCTTATGTTAACCATTTATTTGAATTCCCTACATAATGTTCGCAGAAATTAAAACACTGTTGCTATCCTAAAATATTCTTTCCTGATTAACCAATTTCTGACCGCTGCTTACTAATCGGAACATATCTACGTCATACGAACTCCAAATTAAGTGATTCCAGTGGCTACAAATCCGTGATACATATATTTTTAATTCTTATGTTAACCATTTATTTTAATTCCTTACAGATAATTCCCAGAAATTAAAACACAGAAGCTTAAAAAGTTTGCGACCCATAGCCATACCTATGCAGAACTTTCTATACCAGCCAAAGTATTCAAACATACATCACATGCAAGATCAATATGTAACATGATATACCAACATCCATGACCAATCATCAAAGTTCTAAGATCGAAATCTCATATAAATATTATAAGTTTCAAAACTTTTCTTCAAAAAGAAATATTGTTAAACTTACTTGGAGCACTTAGTCCCCTAGACTTCTCCTTCCTCTTTCTTCCTTTCTTCCTCTCCTTTCCTCACTCTACCTTGCTTCTATTTTTCTTCTCCCTCACTTGGACGAAATTCTAATGTTGAAAGGGTGGGTTTTCTTATATAGACCACCAAATAATTCACCTTTCATGATCATGGGTCTACCTTATGACAATTAGATTACACTTGGTTGAATTTTTGGAAAACAAATAACTTATGTTCTTGTCTTCCTCTTCCTTAGTCAAGATATGCATAGGAAAAGGAGATTTGTATTTTGAAAATTATGATAATATTGTCATGGCCCCAAATGATGGAACACATGATCGGCACGACATAAGGGTTTTCCCCTAGCTGTAAGCCTGACACATAGCATGCACAGACATTCAGCACACAATCCAGAGTACATAATAAATATAACTGGCCACATATGCCACATCCAATATCAGAAAATACTGTATCTATATATATATATATATATATATTTATATATATCTCATGAATCCAACATCCGTGATTCAACTTGGCCCATGGCCTCATAATACAAACATCGTTGAAAAACTAAAACAAACCATTTTTCAAACAACACAAGAAGCGAGGATCCTGCCTGTAAGTTCATGGAGATACACTAGACATAAACTTAGACTATACAACCAATACAACGGAGCCTTGCCCAAATTGGGGCTCACCAATGCTATATTTAGCCTCCTATGGAGCTGTAGCTGGATCAATGTTTCTCTGACTATCTGTGGGGAGAAAACAGAAGAGGGGTGAGATTACCACATCTCAATGAATGGGTAAATCATACTATAACAGAAACAGGGCAAACTAAGCACGAGTGTTTTGCAATGAATTAAATAATTGAAATCAAGGTATAGAAAACATTAAACATTTAACCGTAATTTATTGAAAGAATGCTAAACAGTTCAAATGATAAAACATGATTAAATCAATAACTGTAAGCAAATCAATTATGCATGGTAAGTAATAAATGAAGATATTTATGCAATAACAATGATGAATGAGGTATTTTAGAAATATTTAATCTTTAAGAAAAATGCACTAGTTTATTTGAGATCTTTCCTAACAGATCTATCATCTTCCCCAAGCACACAGCAAGGGTAAGGTAATCACTGTAGGCGTAGACATAAGTCCACCCTATATTCCCCAAGCACATAGCAATGGGTATGGCAATCACTGTAGGCGTAGACATAAGTCAACCCTAAATTCCCCAAGCACATAGCAATGGGTATGGCAATCACTGTAGGCGTAGACATAAGTCCACCCTAAATTTTGTGTCTTAGGCAGTCATATGCCCGTCACAATATCCTAGGCCGAAGCCTTAACATGATCATGGTGCACCAGGGCTAGCGCTACCTGCAGCTAGCTAACACTGATCTAAAAGGATTCCTCCAATAGCAAATATTTAAAAATATGCCAGTCTAAGAGTTTAAAGTAAAATATTTCAATAAAGTTATAATTCTCCATCTAGCTCTTTTCATGCATAAAATTCCGTTCTAAAATATATCTTATCCATGAATTCCCATGGAGACCTTTATAATTATAAACTTTCCCTTTTTAAACATAGATCGTCCGTAAACGTTACATAGATGCTTATCATGCATCAAATCCTTTCATGGCTAACTTAGTTCATTTCTATGACTAAGTTTGCATTTCTATAAATCTAGCTCAAATGGAGAATTATTAGTCTAGATGCTTGCCCTGCATACCTAGGGTTCAACTAGGATTGAAATTTACAATTTCTAACATAGTTGGAACATATTGGTTTTCAAAGCGGTAAAACAATTTAGCATACATTCCAACTAGTTAAAATCATATGAAAGAGTTATAAACTGAATTCATAAAAAAAATGCACTATAGTATGAAAAACCCACTCACCTTACTAGGAGTCCAACAACGAGAATTTCACCTCGTGATGGTTCAACAACCTAGAAAATATAGACATAACATGAGAATTGGAAAACTCTAAACGTCACTATTCATGCCGAAAAATACTATTCACTCGCCGGAAACACTATTCACTCCGAAACCTAAAAACCCTATATTCTGGCATAGAAACTAATTCTAAGACTATCTATGGAAAGAAATTCGGTAAAAACGAAGCCTAAAACGCGATTAGACGGAATTTTACCTTGGAGGTTACTATTCACGCGATTTTCCGGCAACTTTCCGACCGTTTTCCGGCGAAACTAATCGGTGGGTTTTGAAGTACTCGTTGCCACGAGTTTAATGGTACCTTGGTAGTTCGAATCGGTTGGCTGGATGGTGAGATATCGTAGAGAGAAGGCAGAGAAAATATTTTAGAGAGAGAGAGGGAGAGGCAGAATGTCAGAGTGAGGGAGAAGGGAGGGGATGCTGCAGAAATACGAAAAACCAGCTAGAAGCACGGCCTGGCCGTGTCCTGGAGCACGGCCGTGCTTTGTGGCTATAGTGCACCATTATGTTGGCCGAATGTGACAAAATGTTCAACATGCAAGTTGTAGCCCTTTCTCTTAGCTTTCATTAACCACTTGAATCACCTAATTGGAAGTTCATATGAGAGAGTTATACATAAAATAGTGAGCAAAGGTCCATACCACACTGTGCTTCGGTTTTTGCCTTTTATAACTATATGATTACGGAATTAGAAAAAGTGCCCAACATCAAAGTTGTAGATATATGTCTTATCTTTCAACAGAAATTGGAATCACTTAATTTGGATTTCATATGAGAGATTTATACTTATATGAGTGAAGATAGGTCAGAAAAAGAGTCAAAACACTCTAAAATTTTACATTGTTCTCAACTTTCTTTGTTTCAAATGATTTGTACTTAACCTTCAAAGGTTTTTATTAGTTGAGGGTTATTACAAATATGTTTTTAAGATATGGGACAAGGTCCCTTTGATTTACGGATTCATTTACTTTTTCTTTTGTTTTAATCAATTATGATAGGTTTGCCTTTTTAAGTGGAAAATTTCTAGCCCTTCAATCTCCATTATTTGGTTGAAATTATTTGTGTGGGATAGAAATGTTTTGTCCTAATGCTATGTATTATCATACCACTTGCTAAAATTATGAGTGTAGGATATAGATGTTTTGTCCTAAAGCCTTGTATTATCATACCACTTGTTAAATTTTTGTCTTAATACCATATCACCTAATCTTGATTACACTATTATTTCATCACTTTAATTTTATTTCTATTTATATTTTTTCCTCTTGGGTTTGGGCTCATTCTTGCCCATTTTCTATACTTTGGCTAAAATTATACCTTTCATAATGGGTTTGGTCACATTTTCATGATTTTTGGGTTATTGGTCCAATTTCTTTTTCTTAGTCCAAGTCTATGTTTTATTTCTTCATTGGGCTATCCTATTGGCTTGCTAAAAATTTATGTGAAGAAGAAAAACTCTATATGAAGTGTCCATAGGTGAAAGCCCAATTTATGGGTGGAGATACTAAACTTAGTAACTTTTTCTCTGAAATTAAGAAAAATTACCCTAATCCGATCTTCTTGAAATTTTAAGACCTTTACTTACTTCACAAAAAATTATCTTCCTTACCTAAGAATTTCAACTTTCTTCGGCATGTTTATTTCTAATATTTTCTCTTAGGTTTGCGTTCTTTACATATTCTATTAATATTAGAACATTTCTATGCATATAGGTAAAGTGAAGAATTTATAAGGAAAATATCTAAAAATTACGGGATGTTACATTCTTCCCCCCTTAAGAAATTTGGTCCCCGAATTGTAGTCCATCCTACCACATGTAGAGAATGAAATTAAGGCATTATTCTGAGTTACCAACCTTATTAACAAATAATTAGGGATATTTCTTTTTGAAATTTTTTTTTGAGACTTATAATATTTATATGAGATTTTGATCTTAGAACTTTGATGATTGGTCATGGATGTTGCTATATCATGTTACATATTGATCTTCCATGTGGTGTATATTTGAATACTTAGGCTGGTATAGAAAGTTCTGCATAGGTATGGCTATGGGTGTCAAAATTTTCAGCTCGGTGTTTTAATTTTTGAGAATTATCTGTAGGGAATTAAAATACATGGTTAACATAAGAATTAAAGATATATGTGTCACAGATTTTTAGCCACTGGAATCACTCCATTTGGAGTCCATATGTGGAGGATATGAGCCGATTACTAGTCAAAGATCAAAAAATAGTTCATTAGGGAAGAATATGTTAGGATAGCTTCTGTTTTGTAATTTCTGAGAATTAGCTGTAGGGAATTAAAATAAATGGTTAACATACGAATTAAATATATATGTGTCACGGATTTTTAACCACTAGAATCATTCAATTTGGAGTCCATATGAGGAAGATATGAGTCAATTAGTAGTTAAAGGTCAGAAAATGGTTCATCAGGGAAGAATATGTTAGGATAGCTTTTGTGTTTTAATTTCTGAGAATTATCTGTATTGAATTAAAATAAATGGTTAACATAATAATTAAAGATATATGTGTCACAGATTGTTAGCCACTAGAATCATTCAATTTAGAGTTCATAGAAGGTAGATATGTTCTGATTAGTAGAAAAAGGTCAGAAAATGGTTAATCAGGGAAGAATATGTTAGGATAGCTTCAGTTTTGTATTTGCTGGGAACATTCTATAAGGAATTAAAATAAATGGTTAACATATGAATTATAGATATATGTGTCACGGATTGTTAGCCACTGGAATCACGTAATGTGGAATTCGTATGAGTTAGATATGGATTGATTAGTAGGTAGAGGTCAGAACCTATTCGAGAAGAAATAACCCATACGTTGAGGGAGTAATATCACCTTGATTTATTAATATTTCGCTACAATGTTCATCATAATAGTTTTATATAATTGTTTTATCTTGAAATTGACACCAAGATCACCTACATTGGAGTTAAATTGAGGGAGTTATGCTCTGATTAGTAAGAGAAGGTTAGGTATGATGAAAATCTGCATAAAAAAAATAAAGAAATAAAATTAAAATTTAGAAAAGAAGACGAATCTTATAAATGAAAATAATAAATGACTAGTATATGCCATAGCCATTGCCATTGTATGAACTTCTTACCGTCTTAAGTGTGAAATGGTGACATGGAAATATTTTATAAAGTGATATTTGAAATGGTTATGTTTTTGGCATGCTTACCAATGGTTTTTGGTAATTGTTAAATTTTGTTGAACATACTTGTTATTGAAAGCATATTTTTGGCTATCATTGTGAAAAGAAAAGAAATGAGCACGGTCACATGGCAATCCGTGTGGTACACCAGTAGGGGACGCCCTACCAACGGTTATGATTATGATTACGAGAAAAGAAAGAGAAAGTTTGCCATGTCGGACGGAGCGAGAAAAGCCCATACTGGAGAGTAGAGGATACTCACCCTGACCGGTGTAGCTTGAAATGCGATAAGTTGATAGCCATCATATGATATTATGAAAATAGTTAATCCTGTCATACATATCATTACTGTATGATTTTTATGTGCATAGATATAATTCATTCATGTGACCAAAGATATTTTCTGTATTTTATATAGCTGAACATGATGTGATGAGCTATATTGATGATGATTTATTGTTGAACTTACTGGGATTTAATTCTCACTATATTTCCATATCATGTTCAGAAAATTAGTTATGGAGCTTTTTTCTATGGCTCTGACTTTTAGTGCACATTAGATCGAGTTACTTTATGTTGGGCAGATCTCTTAGAATCAAATAAGATGTTTGTGGTCGAGTTGGCTCAGATCCCGATGAAGGTGCAACCACCCGCACCTGTATCTCCGAAATTGGTCAACCAAAATAAACAAGATGTAAATATCTAGAAATAGAACCATTCCCCTTGTTAAGTTTTTATGGGAAGGTTTGACTTCGAAAGAAGCAACTTGGGAGCTGGAAGAAGTCATGAGGAAGAAATATCCGCAATTTTTCTTATTAGGTAATTTCTGAAATTTTGAGGAAAAATTTGCCACCAAAAAAGGCAAAACTATCATACTTGTTTAAGACAAAAGAAAATGGAAATGAATCCCTAAATCAAAGGGGCCTTGTCCCTTATCTTAAGAACATATCATCATAATTTTCAAAATACAAATCTCCTTTTCCTATGGATATCTTGACTAAGGAAGAGGAAGACAAGAACATAAGTTGTTTGTTTTCCGAAACTTCAACGAAGTGTATCCTAATTGTGATAAGGTAGACCCATGATCATGAAAGGTGTATTATTTTGTGGTCTTTTTAAGCAAAACCCACCCTTACAACATTTTAATTTCATCCAAGTGAGGAAGAGAGAGAAATAGAAGCAAGGTAGAGTGAGGAAAGGAGAGAAAGAGAGGAGCAGAAATGAAGGAAGAAGAAGGAGAAGTTTAGAAGGCTAAGTACTCAAGGTAAGTTACCTTAATCTCCACTTGAATCCATTTTTCTTCTTCATCCTTAAGGTTCAAAAACTCACCCTCCTTCTCTTACCTAAGCTGCTAGAAAAGCTAAGGGAAGGGAGGAATCTTGCTACTTCTTTTAAGAGGAAACAAGAAAACCAATTCACTAAGTGAGCTTGGGAGATTCTTAGGTAAGTTTAACAATATTTCTTTTTGAAGAAAACTTTTGAAACTTATAATATTTATATGAGATTTTGATCTTAGAACTTTGATGATTGGTTATGGATATTGCTATATCATGCTACATATTGATCCTGCATGTGATGTATGTTTGAATACTTATACTGGTATAGAAAGTTCTGCATAGGTATGGCTATGGATGGCAAACTTTTAAGCTTATGTGTTTAAATTTCTAGGAATTATCTATAGAGAATTAAAATAAAAGGTTAACATAAGAATTAAATATATATGTGTCACAGATGTTAAGCCACTAGAATCATTCAATTTGGAGTCCATATGAGGAATATATGAGTCGATTACTAGTCAAAGGTCAGAAAATGGTTCATCAGGGAAGAATATGTTAGGATAGCTTCTGTGTTTTAATTTTTGGGAATTATCTGTAGGGCATTAAAATACATTGTTAACATAAGAAGTAAAGATATATGTGTCACAGAATTTTAGCCACTGGAATCATTCAATTTGGAGTCCATATGAGGTAGATATGGTCTAATTAGTAAGCAAAGGTCAGAAAATGGCTAATCAGGGAAGAATCTGTTAGGAAAGCTTCTATTTTTGAATTTATGGGACCATTCTGTAGGGAATTAAAATAACTTGTTAACATAACAATTATAGAGATATGTCTCACGGATTTTTAACAACTAGAATCACTCAATTTGGGGTCCATATGAGGTAGATAGTGTCTAATTAGTAAGTAGTGTTCAGAAAATGGTTAATCAGGGAAGAATCGGTTAGGAAAGCTTCTATTTTTGAATTTTTGGGACCAATTTGTAGGGAATTAAAATAACTTGTTAACATAAAAATTATAGATATATGTGTCACGGATTTTTAGCCACTGGAATCACTTAATTTAGAATGTTTATGAAAGAGATATGGATAGCTTAGTAGGTAGAGGTCAGAAACTACCTGAGAAGAAATAACCTGTACATTGAGGGAGTAATATTACCTTGCTTTCTTAATATTTCGCTACACTGTTCAACATAATAGTTTTAGATAATTGTTTTATCTTGAAATTGACACTAAGATAACCTACATCGGAGTTAAATTGAGGGAGTTATGCTCTGATTAGTAAGAGAAGGTTAGATAGGATAAAAACCTGCATCAAGAAAATAAAGAAATAAAATTAATATTTAAAAAAGAAGATGAATCTTATAAATGAAAATAATAAATGACTAGTACAGCCATAGCCATTCTCATTGTATGAACTTCTTATCATCTTAAGTGTGAAATTTTGACATGGAAATATTTTATAAAGTGATATTTGAAATGATTATGTTCATGGCATGATTACCAATGATTTTTGGTAATAGTTATATTTTGATGAACATACTTGATATTTTTGGCTATCATTGTGAAAAGAAAAGAAATGAACACGGTCACATGGCAATCCGTGTGGTGCACCAGTAGGAGATGCCCTACCAACTGTTATGATCATGTTAATGAGAAAAGAGAGAGAAAGTGTGCCATGTCGGACGGAGCGAGAAAAGCCCGTACCGAAGAGTAGAGGATACTCACCCTGACCGGGGTAGCTTGAAATGAGAATAAGTTAATGGCCATCATATGATATTCTGAAAATAGTTAATCCTGTCATACATATCATTACTGTTTGATTCTTATGTGCATAGATATAATGAATTCATGTGACCAAAGATATTTTCTGTAGTTTATACAGCTGAACATGACATGATGAACTATATTGATGGTAAATTATGATTTATTGTTGAACCTTCTGGGATTTAATTCTCACTATATTTCCATATCATGTTCAGAAGAATAATTGTGCAGATTTTCTCCATGACACTTATTGTTTCCGTACGTTGGATCGAGGTGCCTTACCTTGGGCAACTACCAATTTTATCAGATATATCTGTAGTAAATGTGACTGACATTGCGGTGGAGGTGCCGCCACCCGCACTAGTATCCCCAGAAGTAGTCGATGTAGATGATTAAAGCTAATATGTATCTTTGTACAAATGATTGTAAAATAATGGTGTGTATGGAAACTCAGTATTGTATCACTGTTAATAACAATTATGCTTGGTTAAAGTGATTATTATTACGAGTTAAGTGGTTAGAATTAAAGCAGTAATAACTTCATGGAATTTTACAAATATAATTTTTTTTAAATTTACATAAATGGAGTTGTTACATAATTGGAGCTGGAAGAAATCATGGGGAAGAAATATCCGCAATTGTTCTTATTAGGTAATCTCAGAAATTTTGAGGACAAAATTTCTTTTAGGGGGAGAGAAATGTAACATCCCTAATTTCATTTCTTTTATTGATAAAAGTACATAAATATTTAATTAAGGAAATAAAATTTATTAGACAATATTTTAGATATCTAAGGAAATATAATCCTTAGAAATTCTTCACCTTATGTATATGCATAGAAAATGTTTCTAACATTAAGAGAACAAATAAAGAGGGAAAACCTAATAGGAAAAAAAATTAGAAATAACATACTAAAGAGATGCAAAATTCTTGGATAAGGAAGATGAATTTTTAGAAATAAGTAAATGTCTTAAAATTTCAAGAACATTGGATTAGGGTAATTTTTCCTAATTCAAGAACTAGAGTTACTAAGTTTAAAATCTTTACCCATACATTGGGATTTTACCTATGGACACTTCATATAGAGTTTCTCCACTTCACATAAGTTTCTAGCAAGCCCATTGGATAACCTAAGCAATAAATAAAACATAGACTTGGACTAGGATATAGTAATTGGACCGATAGCCCAAAAATTATGAAAATGTGACCAAACCCTCCAAGAAAGGTAGAATTTTATCCTAAGCAAAGAAAATGGGTAGGAATAAGCCCATAATGGGTAGGAATAAGCCCAAATCCAAGAGGAAAAATAAAATAAAATAAATTAGGTGATGATATAATAATGTAATAATAATAAAGATTAGGTTACATGGCATTAACACAAAAATTTAGCAAGTGGTGTGATTCTACATTCATAATTTTGGCAAGTGGCATGATAATACAAGGCTTTAGGACAAAAACATCTATATCCAGATAAATTTTTGTGAAGTAAAGGTCTTAAAATTTCAAGAAGATTGGATTAGAGTAATTTTTTTCCTAATTTAAGAGTAAAAGTTACTAAGTTTAGTATCTCCACCCATAAATTGGGCTTTCACCTATGGACACTTCATATATAGTTTTTTCTTCTTCACATAAATTTTTAGCAAGCCAATAGAATAGCCCAATGAAGAAATAAAACATAGACTTGGACTAGGATATAGAAATAGGACCGATAGCCCAAAAATCATGAAAATGTGACCAAACCCATTATGAAATGTAGAATTTTAACCAAAGTAAAGAAAATGGGCAAGAATGAGCCCAAGCCCAGGAGGAAAAATGAAAATAAAATAAAAATAAATTGATGGAATAATGGTGTAATCAAGATTAGGTGATTTGACATTAAGACAAAAATTTAGCAAGTGGTATGATAATACAAGAATTTAGGACAAAACATCAATATCCTACACTCATAATTTTAGCAAGTGGGTAATAATACATAGCATTATGACAAAACATCTTTATCCCACACAAATAATTTCAACCAAATAATGGAGATTCAAGGGTTAGAAATTTGCCACTTAAAAAGGCAAATCTATCATACTTGATTAAGACAAAAGAAAAAGGAAATGAATCCCTAAATCAAAGGGATCTTGTCCCATATCTTAAGAACATATTATCATAATTTTCAAAATACAAATCTCCTTTTCCTATGCATATCTTGACTAAGGAAGAGAAAGACAAGAACATAAGTTGTTTGTTTTCCAAAAATTTAACCAAGTGTAATCTAATTGTGATAAGGTAGACCCATGATATGAAAGGTAAATTATTTGAGGGTCTATTTAAGCAAAACCCACCCTTACAACATTAGAATTTTTGTCCAAGTGAGGGAGAGGAAAAATAGAAGCAAGGTAGAGTGAGGAAAGGAGAGGAAGAAAGGAAGAAAGAGGAAGGAGAAGTCTAGAAGACTAAGTGCCCCAAGTAAGTTTAACAATATTTATTTTTGAAGAAAACTTTTGAAACTTACAATATTTATATGAGATTTTGATCTTAGAACTTTGATGATTGGTCATGGATATTGCTATATCATGTTACATATTATGTATGTTTGAATACTTAGGCTGGTGTAGATAGTTCTGCATAGGTATGGCTATGGGTGGCAAAATATTTAGCTTCTATTTTTAAATTTCTGGGAAGAATCAGTAAGGAATTTAAAGAAATGGTTAACATAAAAAATTTATATTTATGTCTCACGGAGTTATAGCCACTGGAATCACTCAATTTGGAGTTCTTATGACGTAGATATAGTCCGATTAGTAAGCAACGGTCAGAAATTGGTTAATAAGGTTAGAATATTTTAGGATAGCTTCTGTGTTTTAATTACTGGGAACATTATGTAGGGAATTCAAATAAATGGTTAACATAAGAATTATAGATATATGTCTCATGAAATTTTAGCCACTGGAATTACACAATTTGGAGTCCATATGAGGTAGATATGGTCTGATTAGTAATTAGTGGTCAGAAAATGGTTAATCAGGGAAGAATATGTTAGGTTAGCTTCTGTGTTTTAATTTTTAGGAACATTCTTTAGGGAATTAAAATACATAGTTAACATATGATTATAGATATATGTGTCATGGAGTTTTACCACTGGAATCATTCAATTTAGAGTTCATATGAGGTAGATATGTTCCGATTAGTAAACAAAGGTCAGAAAATGGTTAATCAGGGAAGAATATGTTAGGATAGCTTCGATCTTTTAATTTATGGGAACATTCTATAAGGAATTAAAATAAATGGTTAACATATGAATTATAGATATACGTGGCATGGATTATTAGCCACTGGAATAACTTAATTTGGAATTCTTATGAGGGAGATATGGATAGATTAGTAGGTAGAGGTCAAAATCTATCCGAGAAGAAATAACCTGTACATTGAGGGAGTAATATCAACTTGCTTTATTAATATGTCGGTACAATGTTCAACATAATAGTTTTAGATAATTATTTTATCTTGAAATTGACACAAAGCTTACCTACATCGGAGTTAAATTGAATGAGTTATGCTATGATTAGTAAGAGACGGTTAGATAGGACGAAAACCAGCATCAAGAAAATAAAGAAATAAAATTAATATTTAAAAAAAATGAAGAAGAATCTTATAAATGAAAATAATAAATGACTAGTATATGACATAGCCATTGCCATTGTATGAACTTTTTACCATCTTAAGTGTGAAACTTTCACATGAAAATATTTTATATAGTGATATTTGAAAGGGTTATGTTCATGGAATGATTACCAATGATTTTTGATAATAGTTATATTTTGATGAACATACTTGTTATTGAAAGCATATTTTTGGCTATCATTGTGAAAAGAAAAGAAATGAGCATGGTCACATGGCAATCTATGTGGTGCACTAGTAGGGGACGCCCTACCAACGATTATGAATAAGTTAATGAGAAAAGAAAGACAAAGTGTGCCATGTCGGACGGAGCGAGAAAAGCCCGTACCGGAGAGTAGAAAATACTCACCCTGATCGGGGTAGCTTGATAAGAGAATAAATTGATAGTCATCATATGATTTTCTAAAAATAGTTAATCCTGTCATACATATCATTACTGTATGATTCTTATGTGCATAGATATAATGCATTCATGTGACCAAAGATATTTTCTGTAGTTTATGCAGCTGAACATGACGTGATAAGCTATAAGGATGATGATTTATTGTTGAACTTACTGGGATTTAATTCTCACTATATTTCCATATCATGTTCAGAAAATTAGGTTATGCAGCTTTTTTCTATGGCTCTGGCTTTTAGTGCACATTGGATCGAGTTACTTTATGTTGGGCAGATCTCAGAATCAAATAAGATGTTTGTGGTCGAGTTGACTCATATCTAGGTGAAGGTGCAACCACCCGCACCTGTATCTCTGGATCTAGTTGGCTCAGATCCCGGTGAAGGTGCAACCACCCGCACTTGTATCTCCGGAATTAGTCAACTAAAATAAACAAGATGTAAATATCTATGTGTTTGATATGTTGCTTGTATGTTTTGATTAATGACGTGTATGTGAACTTAATATTGTATAATAATAAAGAAAAAAAAAGGTTGTTACATAATTGGTATCAGAGCAGGTCGATCCTAGATGGCCAGTGGGTGGTTGGTTATCTGAATCGATCTTATAGTATCTTGAGTATGTTGTGGTAGTACTGTGTAGGGGATCAGTGATTTCATATAGGTAAGAAATTACTAGTGTTTCTTATCTATATGTCGAGGTGGTGTTATGACTACTGTTAAATATGTTTTTTTAAACTAACTATTGGACTTGATCACCTCAATAACAGCATAACTTTATTTTTGCCACAGTAGGAAATGGCACCACCAAGGAGGAATTCGACAAACAATGCGGAGGAAATCCTGCATAACCTTGCCACATCAATTCGGGAATTTGATATTGATTTACTCCTTAGAACCCAACTAGTATCAATATCCCTATATAGAATGAGATCGATTGAATTTAAAAAAAATAGTTACAAGACTTGTTAGACAAGGTATTTAAATACTCCAGTACTTTTATTCGTAGTGCTCCAGTTTTATCTGTGAAAAAGAAAGATGGATCACTATGATTATGCATAGATTATAAACAGTTGAATAAGGTGACAATGTAGAATAAAAACCCATTACCTCGTATAGATTACCTGTTTGACTAGTTATAAGGTGTTCAATATTTTTCCACAAATTGATTTGGGATATGAGTAACATTATTTAAGGATAAGAGAAGAGGATGTACGAAAATTTTATTTTAGGACTTATTATGGGCATTATGAGTTCTTGGTGATGTCATTTAAATTGACAAATATTTTAGCTGCATTCATAGATTTAATGAATAGTAATTAGGTCATCCCTGGATCAGTTTGTTTTTATTGATGATATACTAGAATATTTCAAAAGTTCAGAGGATCATAAGCAACATTCAAACATAGTTTTACCAACTCTAAAGGAGTATGGTTGGTAAATATGGTATTCAAGTAGACTCTAAGAAAGTAAAAGTAGTACAATAATAGCTACTTTTTACTACATTTAAAGATGAAGATCCAAATCCAATTTACGCTTCCTGCGGTTATCTGCTGTCCATTCTATTTGAGTCATAGTTGGATCAGGTACATGAACATATGCATGTAAAGCATCAATCAACTCCTCAGCATTTGAAGCTGAGATAAGAATTCGTTGTGCTGAGTGTGAGATGAACATTTATTCCCCAGCATGATCAAGGAAAGACAACAAACCATCAAAGAAGTGGTTAACATTTAACAAACCTATCGGTTTGTGATGCATATTTAGTTGTGCCTAAGAGACTATTTGGAAAATTTCTTCTAAAGTACCAAATCCCCCTGGTAAGGCAATGAAGGCATCAGCATTGCCCATCATTCTAACCATGCGTTCATGCATGGAAGCTACCCTAAACTCTTCCCCAATTGTCTTTCATACGATGTTAGATGCAGCTAGAGCTGTAGAAATAATACCTAGAACTTGGCATCCTCTTACATGGGTAGCTGTAGACACACACCCCATTAACCCACGGTTACCTCCACCATAGACTAAATAAATTTTTCTTCTGACTAGTACCATACCCAGGTTTTGTGCAGCATACTCTCCATCTTTTCCAGGACTAGAACCACAAAAGACAAAAATATTTCAAAATTGACGAAATACGATTCCCTCCATAGATGCACACACCTTGACTTGGAGTATGAAAGTAAAGATATTAACGTGTGCATTTATATAACTCGGAGAATGGCATACTTATTGTAGCTATGTGAATGGGCCGGGAATAATTAGAACAGTTATGTGAGTGATTGGTGGATATCAGCTAAATTGAAGGTGAAATTTTCTAAAATGAAGGCAAGCATGTATATGTATAGTAGTTGTGATAGTTGCTTATATTAGGCATATAAAGAGAATAAGGTTAAGATATCATCATAAATTTATCTTTGTTGTCTTTGATGAAACCATGATATCTTGATTCTTGTAGAGAAGTTGTAGGTGATAGGTGTAATTGAAAAACAAAAGAAAGTGAAAATGTAAACAAGTTAGTTGTTGAAGAAGGACATTCAAATGATTTATTTTGTTTTCCCAATATTTTTGCCAGTCGACTATTGGTATTATTAAGTCGACTAGCTATTTTGAGAAATTTTAATTTGGACTGGTTATTTTACAATTGATTGATTACATCTATTTTGAAGCAATCAACTGCATCCTACCAGTTAACTACGTATTCTTTGATTTTTACAGACTTTTATAAGCTCAGAAATGTTTCTTTTTCCATGTGATATCTTTCCACCGAATACCAATAGATGTAGAGTAGATTTTGGCACATATATTCCAACCTTGTGGCCATCGATTTTTGCCGATATAACAGCTAAATTTTTGTTTTCAAATTTTCAAGAATTACGGCCACCGATTTTAACTATTTCTAATGTTTTGTCCAAACTTTTGACTTTTTATTTGAGCACTGTTGTTTATTATACTTTTCGTCTGTTCTACTGCATTGTCCTACATTAATATTTGGCATTAAATGCAAGATTCTTTTCTTACATTAAAAGAAAAGTTAATTTATTTTCTTTGAAACTCAATTATTATAGTGACTAAGTTGTTAGTAGTTTAAAGTAATGAAAAGTTTGAAAAGAATGGACGGATGATGGTCTTATGGTGTTTTGACGAATGTAATCAAGAGAATTAGTGGTGTTGAAGTTCTTGAGGAATAAAATATAGGAAGTAGGATTTAAGTTAGTCTTTGAACTCTTAATTTGGAAATATAGAGAATATTCTGAGAACCATGTTCGAAAATAATGTAATTGATCAAGATATTTGTGTTAAAAGATTATATCATGCTAAATTGAGTCTAGTATCTAGGATATGAATTATGTTGGAATTGAGAATTCATGTATGAGTAATTGTTAGGAAAAATCTTATTGAAATGATTGGGTGAATTAAATGGGATTGACATAAGCTAGAATGAGGTGCTTTTGGATATGATAGAAGAAATAATTGAAATTTTTGATAATGAGTTTAATGGTGTTAATAAGTTTGTATAGAATTATTGTGATGATGTAAGTTGGAATTATTAGACATGTGTTAATGGTACACGTTAATAATGGTTTGAAGGATTTATTGCTACGTATGTTTAACATATTGATTAAAGGATTTGAGGATAAAAATAGATGATAGATTAAGAAGATGATATTCAGGGGATGATGTTGATATATGAAAATCAAAAAAATGACTTGACAGAAGTTTGGAATAAGAAAGGATAGTTACCCAATATGAAGGTGAATATGTTCCTTTATATTTGTGTTTTCTAATATCGACCCATAGATATATCCATGCGAGCTAGAGGAAATAAATTGAAGAACTTATGAGTGAAAGAAATTCTTATGGTTAAGCTATATGGCAAAATCACTCAAGTGAATAGACATATTAAAAAGTAAAGATGTTATACAGAAAATATATCCCTAATTATTTGGGTAATAAGGTTGGTAACTCTGAATAATGCCTTAATTTCATTCCCTGCATGTGGTAGGATGGATTAAAATTCGTGGACCGAATTTCTTAAGGGGGGAAGAATGTAACATCCCGTAATTTTTAGATATTTTCCTTATAAATTCTTCACCTTACATAAATGCATAGAAATGTTCTAATATTAATGGAATAGGTAAAGAAAGAAAATCTAAGAGGAAATATTAGAAATAAACATGCTAAAGAAAGGTGAAATTCTTAGGTAAGGAAGATAAATTTTTGTGAAGTAAAGGTCTTAAAATTTCAAGAAGATTGGATTAGGGTAATTTTTTTTCCTAATTTAAGAGTAAAAGTTACTAAGTTTAGTATCTCCACCCATAAGTTGGGCTTTCACCTATGGACACTTCATATAGAGTTTTTCTTCTTCGCATAAATTTTTAGCAAGCCAATAGGATAACCCAATGAAGAAATAAAACATAGACTTGGACTAGAATATAGAAATTGGACCGATAGCCCAAAAATCATGAAAATGTGACCAAGCCCATTATGAAAGGTAGAATTTTAACCAAAGTAAAGAAAATGGGCAAGAATGAGCCCAAACCCAGGAGAAAAAATGAAAATAAAATAAAAATAAAGTGATGGAATAATGGTGTAATCAAGATTAGGTGATTTGACATTAAGACAAAAATTTAGCAAGTTGTATGATAATACAAGAATTTAGGACAAAACATCAATATCCTACACTCATAATTTTAACAAGTGGGTAATAATACATAGCATTATGTATGTTTGAATACTTAGGTTGGTGTAGATAGTTCTGCATGGGTATGGCTATGGGTGGCAGAATTTTAAGCTTATGTGTTCTAAATTGACACCAAGATCACCTAAATTGGAGTTAAATTGAGGGAGTTATGCTCAGATTAGTAAGAGAAGGTTAGATAGGATGAAAACTTGCATCAAGAAAATAAAGAAATAAAATTAATATTTAAAAAAAAAGAGTAACATCCCTAATTTCGTTTCCTTTTTGGATAAACATACATAAATATTTAAGGAAATAAAATTTATTAGACAATTTTTAGATACCTAAGGAAATATAATCCTTAGAAATTCTTCAATTTACATGTATGCATAGAAATGTTCTAATATTAATGGAATAGGTAAAGAGAGAAAACCTAAGAGGAAATATTAGAAATAAACATGCCAAAGAAAGTTGAAATTTTTGGATAAGGAAGATAAATTTTTGTGATATAAGTAAAGGTCTTAAAATTTCAAGAAGATTGGATTAGGGTAATTTTTCCTAATTGAAGAGTTAAAGTTACTAAGTTTAGTATCTCCACCCATAAATTGGACTTTGACTTATGGACAATTCATATAGAGGTTTTCCACTTAACTTAATTTTTTTTAGCAAGCCCATTAACCTAAGCAAGAAATAAAACATAGACTTGGACGAGGATATAAAAATTGGACCAGTAGCCCAAAAATCATGAAAATGTGACCAACCCATTATGAAATGTAGAATTTTAACCAAAGTAAAGAAAATGGACAAGAGTTAGCACAAATTCAATAGAAAAAAAAATAAAAAAAAATAAAAATAAAGTGATAAGATAATGGTGTAATCAAGATTAGGTGAAATGGCATTAAGACAAAAATTTAGCAAGTGGTATGATAATACAAGACTTTAGGACAAAACATCAATATCCTACACCCATAATTTTAGCAAGTGGTATGATAATACATGGCATTAGGACAAAACGTTCCTATCCCACACAAATAATTTCAACCAAATAATGGAGATTGAAGGACTAGAAATTTGCCACTTAAAAAGGCAAACCTATCAGAATTGATTAAGACAAAAGAAAAAGTAAATGAATCCCTAAATCAAAGGGACCTTGTCCCATATCTTAAGAACATATTATCATAATTTTCAAAATACAAATCTCCTTTTCCTATGCATATCTTGACTAAGGAAGAGGAAGAGAAGAACATAAGTTGTTTGTTTTCTAAAAATTCAACCAAGTGTAACCTAATTGTGATAAGGTAGACCCATGATCATGAAAGGTGAATTATTTGGTGGTCTATATAAGAAAACCCACCCTTACAACATTAGAATTTCGTCCAAGTGAGGGAGAGGAAAAAAATAGAAGCAAGGTAGAGTGAGGAAAGAAGAGGAAGAAAGGAAGAAAGTGGAAGGAGAAGTCTAGGTGACTAAGTGCTCCAGGTAAGTTTAACAATATTTCTTTTTGAAGAAAAGTTTTGAAACTTGTAATATTTATATGAATCTTATAAATGAAAATAAAAAATGACTAGTAGAGCCATAGCCATTGCTATTGTATGAACTTCTTACAATCTTAAGTGTGAAATTTTGACATGGAAATATTTTATAAAGTGATATTTGAAATGGTTATGTTTATGGCATGATTACCAATGATTTTTGGTAATAGTTATATTTTGATGAACATACTTGTTATTGAAAGCATATTTTTGGCTATCATTGTGAAAAGAAAAGAAATGAGCACAGTCACATGGCAATTCGTGTGGTGCACTAGTAGGGGACGCCCTACCAACGGTTATGAATATGTTAATGAGAAAAGAAAGAGAAAGTGTGCCATGTTGGACGGAGCGAGATAAGCCCGTACCGGAGAGTAGAAAATACTCACCCTGACCAGGGTAGCTTGATATGAGAATAAATTGATAGTCATCATATGATATTCTGAAAATAATCAATCCTGTCATACATGTCATTACTGTACGATTTTCATGTGCATAGATATAGTTCATTCATGTGACCAAAGTTATTTACTGTAATTTATACAGCTGAACATGACGTGATGACTATACTTATAATGATTTATTGTTGAACTTACTGGGATTTAATTCTCACTATATTTCCATGTCATGTTCAGAAAATTAGTTATGCATATTTTTCTATAGCTCTGGCTTTTAGTGCACGTTGGATCGAGTTATTCTATTATGGGTGGATCCTAAATAAAATGTTTGTGGGCGAGTTGGCACAGATCCCGGTGAAAGTGCAACCACCCGCACCCGAATTTCCAGAATTGATCAACCAGAATAAATAAGATGTAGATATTTATGTGTTTGAAATGTTGTACGTACGTTTTGATTAATGATGTGTATGTGAACTTTATATTGTATAATAATAATAAAAAAGTTGTTACATAATTGGTATCAGAGCAGGTCGATCCTAGATGGCCAGTAGGTGGATGGTTATCTGAATCGATCTTTTAGTGTCTTGAGTATGTTTGTGGTTGTGCTGTGTAGGGGATCAATGAATTCATATAGGTAAGAAATTATTAGTGTTTCCTATCTATATGCCGAGTTGGTGTTATGATTGCTGTTAAATATTTTTGAACTAACTATTGGGCTTGATCACCTCAATAGCAGCATAATTTTGTTTTTGCCATAGTAGGAAATGGCACCACCAAGGAGGAATCTAGCAAACAATGTGGAGGAAACCCTGCACAACCTGGCCACGACAATTCAAGACTAAGTCATGACAACTAACCAAATTCTACAATACCTCCAAAATGCTAACAACTCGAATGGTGCTAACAATCGAATGGCTGGAAATGATATCGGCATATCCGAGTTCTTGAGGATTAGGCCACCTTGTTTTCAAGGCGGCTTTGAACCAATTGTAGCTGAAAGTTGGATAAGGTAGTTAGAAAAAATCTTTGAAGTGATGGGCTGTACTGAGGAGCAACAAGTAATCTTCACTGCATATATGCTAAAAGATGAAACAGAATACTGGTGGCAGGTGTTCAAAGACACCTTTTTGGAAAAATACTTTCCAAGTACTGTGTGGGTAGAGAAGGAAATCGAATTTCTCCAACTCAGGCAAGGCAGCATGACCATAGACCAGTACATCGCGAGATTTGAGGAGTTGTCTAAGTTCTCCTCTTACTTGCGATTTAACCCAGATGAAGCATGGAAGGCTGTTAAGTTTGAAGCGTGACTGAACACAGAGATAAAGAATGCTGTTATAGCTATGGAGATCAGGGAGTTTGTACCTCTGATTAATAAATGCAGACTCCTAGAGAAGAGTTTGAAGGCAGTGTAGGATGAGAAACAAAGATGAAAATTTTGGAAAAGGAAGAACGGGCAACAAACTTTTGGCAGAAATGTTAGAAGAAAAGGACAAGGTACTGGCAAGAGGTCAATGACTGTGAGTCCTCGACCCTTCCAACAAGACCTTGCTCCAGTCAATTGTACTAAGTGCGGACTCATGCATGGTAACCGGCCATGCTACATGGGACTAGATGTCTATTTTAAATGTGGACAAAAGGGCTATTTTGCATGGAGCTGCCCACAAAATATGGGAAACCTGCCAGAACAGAAGACTCAGGTGAAAGGAAGGGTTTTCACCCTGAGCGGCCAAGAGGCAGCTCAATCTTCTGAAATGATTCAAGGTACATGCTATATCAATGGATTTGCTCTTATGGTGTTGTTTGACTCTGGTGCTAGTCATTCATTTATATCGGAAGAATATATTAGGAAGTTTCAGTTTCCTATTTCTGAAACTCCCTATGAGCTATCTGTAGTTACCCCCACAGGGGAAAGGGTATTAACTTCCTCTGTATGTAAGGACTGTCAAGTCACCATCCAGGAGAAAACCTTTTCTATAGACCTCGTCTATTTACCTTTAAGAGGTATTGAGGTCATTCTAGGGTTAGACTGGATGTCTAGAAATCGGGTCTTACTGAATTGTTGTGACAAGACCGTTGAATTTATACCTCCTACTCCAAAAGAGGAGGTGCAGTTATTGATGCTTAATGCCAATCAAGTTAATAGGGAGTTGAAGAATGGAGTACTTGGATACATTCTCTTGCACTTATCAAATCTAGAAGTTAAAGCGAAACTTGATGAAATTCCAATAGCCAACGAGTTTCCTGAAGTATTTCCATCAGATATTCCAGGCTTACCTCCCAAGAGAGAGATATAATTTTCTATTGATTTCTTACCAGGGATAGGGCCTATCTCTATTGCACCTTATAGAATGGCCTCGAAAGAACTACAGGAACTCAAGAAACAGTTGGAGGAACTGTTAGATAAGCAATTTGTTAGACCAAGTGTATCACCTTGGGGAGCTCCTATATTGTTTGTTAAGAAGAAAGACGGAAGTCTTAGACTATTCATAGACTATAGACAGCTAAATAAGGTGACTGTCAAAAACAAGTATCCTCTCCTCACATGTGATACGAGATGAACCAATCCAAATAAAGGAGAACATGACATACCAGTTAGTACCAGCATCTATATTGGACACTGACGTGAAGCAATTGCAGAACAAAACTATTCCCCTAGTTAAGGTGTTGTGGGAAGGTTTGACTCCGGAAGAAGCAACTTGGGAGCTAGAAGAAGTCATGAGGAAGAAATATCCGAAATTGTTCTTATTAGGTAATTTCTAAAATTTTGAGGACAAAATTTCTTTTAGGGGGAGAAAAATGTAACATCCCTAATTTCGTTTCATGTATAAATAATAGTACAAAAGTATTCAAAGTAACATCCCTAAACATACATAAATATTTAAGGAAATAAAATTTATTAGACAATTTTTAGATACCTAAGGAAATATAATCCTTAGAAATTCTTCAACTTACGTGTATGCATAGAAATGTTCTAACATTAATGGAATAGGTAAAGAGAGAAAACCTAAGAGGAAATATTAGAAATAAACATGCCAAAGAAAGTTGAACTAGGATATAGAAATTGGGCTTTCACCTATGGGCTTTTATATAAAGTTTTTCTACTTCACAAAAATTTTTAGCAAGCCAATAGGATAGCCGAATGAAGAAATAAAACATAGACTTAGACTAGGATATAGAAATTGGACCGGTAGCCCAAAAATCATGAAAATGTGACCAAACCCATTATGAAAGGTAGAATTTTAGCCAAAGTAAATAAAATGGGCAAGAATGAGCCCAAACCCAAAAGGAAAAAATAAAAAAAGAAAGAAAATTAAAGTGATGAAATAATGGTGTATGGCATTAAGACAAAAAATTAGCAAGTGGTATAATAATACAAGGCTTCAGGACAAAACATCTATATCCTACAGTCATAATTTTAGAAAGTGGTATGATAATACATAGCATTAGGACAAAACATTTCTATCCCGCACAAATAATTTCAACCAAATAATAGAGATTGAAGGGTTAGAAATTTTCCACTTAAAAAGGAAAAACTTTCATAATTGATTAAGACAAAAGAAAAAGTAAATGAATCCCTAAATCAAAGGGACCTTGTCCCATATCTTAAGAACATATTATCATAATTTTCAAAATACAAATCTCATTTTCCTATGCATATCTTGACTAAGGAAGAGGAAGACAAGAACATAAGTTGTTTGTTTTCCAAAAATTCAACCAAGTGTAATCTAATTGTGATAAGGTAGACCCATGATCGTGAAAGGTGAATTATTTGGTGGTCTATATAAGAAAACCCACCCTTTCAACATTAGAATTTCGTCTAAGTGAGGGAGAGAAAAAATAGAAGCAAGGTAGAGTGAGGAAAGGAGAGGAAGAAAGGAAGAAAGTGGAAGGACAAGTCTAGGGGACTAATTGCTCCAAGTAAGTTTAACAATATTTCTTTTTCAAGAAATTTTTTGAAACTTATAAAATTTATATGAGATTTTGATCTTAGAACTTTGATGATTGGTCATGGATATTGCTATATCATGTTACATATTGATCTTGCATGTGATGTATGTTTGAATACTTAGGCTGGTATAGAAAGTTCTGTGTAGGTATGGCTATGGTTTGTAAAATTTTTAGCTTTAATGCTTTAATTTTTGGGAATTATCTGAAGGGAATTAAAATAAATGGTTAACATAAGAATTAAAGATATATGTGTCACGGATTTTTACCACTGGAATCACTCAATTTGGAGTTCATATGAGAAAGATATGAGCCGATTACTAGTCAAAGGTCAGAAAATGGTTCATCGGGGAAGAATATGTTAGGATATCTTCTGTGTTTTATTTTCTGAGAATTATCTATAGGGAATTAACATTAATGGTTAACATAAGAATTAAAGATATATGTGTCATGGATTTTTCGCCACTTGAAGCATTCAATTTAGAGTCCATATGGGGAAGATATAAACCGATTTGTAGTCGAAGGTCAGAAAATGGTTCATCAGGGAAGAATATGTTAGGATAGCTTCTATGTTTTAATTTCTGAGAATTATCTATAGGGAATTAAAATAAATGGTTAACATAATAATTAAAGATATATGTGTCACAAAATTTTAGTCACTGGAATCATTCAATTTAGAGTTCATATGAGGTAGATATGTTCTGATTAGTAAACAACAGTTAGAAACTGGTTAATCAGGGAAGAATATGTTAGGATAGCTTCGGTGTTTTAATTTCTGAGAACATTCTATAAGGAATTAAAATAAATGGTTAATAGAGACCTCAAGTGAAAGGAAGGGTTTTCACCCTGAGCGGCCAAGAGGCAGCTCAATCTTCTGAAATGATTCAAGGTACATGTTATATCTATAGATTTGCTCTTTTGGTGTTATTTGACTCTGGTGCTAGTCATTCATTTATATCAGAAAAATGTATTAGAAAGTTTCAGTTTCCTATTTCTAAAACTCTCTATGAGCTATCCATAGTAACCCCTACAGGGGAAAAGGTATTAACTTCCTCTGTATGTAAGGACTGTCAAGTCACCATCTAGGAGAAAAGTTTTTCTGTAGACCTCATCTGTTTACCTTTAAGAGATATTGAGGTCATTCTAGGGTTAGACTGGATGTCTAGAAATCGAGTCTTGCTGAATTATCGTAACAAGACCGTTGAATTTCTACCTTCTACACCGAAAGAGGAGGTCCAGTTGTTGATGCTTAATGCCAATCAAGTTAATAGGGAGTTGAAGAATGGAGTAGTTGGATACATTCTCTTGTATTTATCAAACCTAGAAGTTGAATCGAAGCTTGATGAAATCCCAATAGCCAACGAGTTTCCTGAAGTATTTCCATTAGATATTCCAGGCTTACCTCCCAAGAGAGAGATAGAGTTTTCTATTGATCTCCTACCTGGGACAGGGTCTATCTCTATTGCACCATATCGAATGGCCTCAAAAGAACTACAGGAACTCAAGAAGCAGTTGGAGGAACTATTAGACAAGCAATTCATTAGACCGAGTGTATCACCTTGAGGATCTCCTGTATTGTTTGTTAAGAAGAAAGACGGGAGCTTAAGACTATGCATAGATTACAGACAGCTGAATAAGGTGACTATAAAAAACAAGTACCCTCTCCCTAGGATAGATGACTTATTGGATCAACTGAAGGGAGCTTCCATCTTTTCTAAAATTGACTTGAGGTCAGGATATCATTAGATTAGGATCAAAGAGGAGGACATACCAAAAACTGCCTTCAGGACTAGGTATGGGCACTATAAGTTTCTCGTAATGCCCTTAGGGTTGACAAATGCACCTACAATTTTCGTGGATTACATGAATCGCATTTTTCGACCATACCTAGATCAATTTGTTGTAGTGTTCATTGATGACATTTTGATATATTCTAAGAGTGAGAAAGAACATGAACAACATCTCCGAATCGTGCTGCAAGTGCTGAAAAAGGAAAAATTATATGCCAAATTGGAGAAGTGTGAATTTTGGCTGTTAGAGGTGAAGTTTCTCAGACATGTCATCTCTAATAGTGGGGTAGCTATAGATCCTAGCAAGATGGAAGCAGTGATTCAGTGGGAGAGACCAAAGACGGTTACGGAAGTCAGAAGTTTCCTGGATTTGGCAAGATACTACAGGAGGTTTATACAAAACTTCTCTCGTATAGCCTTGCCATTGACTAAATTGACCAGGAAGGGAAGTCCTTTCACATGGACTGATCAATGTGAAGCTAGTTTCCAAGGGCTTAAGACAAGACTGACCACCCCGTTCACATACACGTCATTAATCAAGATGTACATGCAACATATCAAACACATAGATATTTACATCTTGTTTATTTTGGTTGACCAATTCCGGAGATACAGGTGTGGGTGGTTGCAACTTCACCTGGATCTGAGCTAACTCGACCACAAACATCTTATTTGATCCTGAGATCTGCCCAACATAAAGAAACTCAATCCAATGTGCACTAAAAGCCAGAGCCATAGAAAAAAGCTGCATAACTAATTTTCTGAACATGATAAGGAAATATAGTGAGAATTAAATCTCAGTAAGTTCAACAATAAATCATCATCAATATAGCTCATCATGTCATGTTTAGCTGTATAAACTACATAAAATATCGTTGGTCACATGAATGAATTATATCTATGCACATAAGAATCATACAGTAATGATATGTATGACAGGATTAAATATTTTCATAATATCATATGATGGCTATCAACTTATTCTCATTTCAAGCTACCTCGGTTAGGGTGAGTATCCTCTACTCTCCGGTACGGGCTTTTCTCGCTTCATCTGACATGGCCCACTTTCTCTTTCTTTTCTCATTAACATGATCATAACCGTTGGTAGGGTGTCCCCTATTGGTGCACCACACGGATTGTCATGTGATGAATTTTAGTCTATTCTACCATATGTAGGGAATGAAATTAAGGCATTATTCAGAGTTACCAACCTTATTACCTAAATAATTAGGGATATCTTTTCTGTTAAACATCTTTACTTTTTAATATGTCTATTCACTTGATTGATTTTGTCATATAACTTAACCATAAGGATTTCTTTCACTCATAAGTTCTTCAATTTATTTATTCTAGCTCGCATGGATATATCTATGGGTCAATATTAGAAAACACACATATAAAGGAACATATTCACCTTCATATTGGGTAACTATCTTTTCTTATTCCAAACTTCTATCAAGTCATTTTTTTGGTTTTCATATATCAACATCATCCCCTGAATATCATCTTCTTAATCTATCATCTATTTTTATCCTTATATCCTTTAATCAATATGTTAAACATACGTAGCAATAAATCCTTCAAACCTTTAATAACGTGTACCATTGACACATGTCTAATAATTCCAACTTACCTCATCACAGTAATTATATACAAACTTATTAACACCATTAAACTCATTGTCAAAAATTTCAATTATTTCTTCTATCATATTCAAAAGCACCTTATTCTAGCTTATGTCAATCCGATTTAATTCACCCAATCATTTCAAGAAGATTTTTCCTAACAATTACTCATACATGAATTCCCAATTCCAACATAATTCAGATCCTATATACTAGACTCAATTTAGCATGATATAATCCTTTAACACAAATATCTTGATCACTTACATTATTTTCGGACATGGTTCTCAGAATATTCTCTATATTTCCAAATTAAGAGTTCAAAGACTAACTTAAATCCTACTTCCTATATTTTATTTCTCAAGAACTTCAACACCACTAATTCTCTTGATTACATTCGTCAAAACACCATAAGACCATCATTCGTCCATTCTTTTTAAACTTTTCATTACTTTAACCTACTAACAACTTAGTCACCATAATAATTGAGTTTCAAAGAAAATAAATTAATTTTTCTTTTAATGTAAGAAAAGAATCTTGCATTTAATGTCAAATATTAATGTAGGACATTGCAGTAGAACAGACGAAAAGTATAATAAAGAACGGTGCTAAAATAAAAAGTCAAAAGTTTGGACAAAACATTAGAGAGAGTTAAAATCGATGGCCGTAATTCTTGAAAATTTGAAAACAAAAATTTAGCTGTTATATCATCAAAAATTGGTGGCCGCAAGGTTTGAATATATGTGCCAAAATCTACTTTAAATCTATTGGTATTCGGTGGAAAGATATCACATGGAAACGGAAATATATTTGAGCTTATAAAAGTCTGTGAAAATCAAAGAATACGTAATTAACTGGTAGGATGCATTTGATTGCTTCAAAATAGATGTAATCAATCAACTGTCAAATAACCAGTCCAAATTAAAATTTCTCAAAATAGCTAGTCGACTTAATAATACCAATAGTCAACTAGCAAAAATATTGGGAAAACAAAATAAATCATTTGATTATCCTTCTTCAACAACTAACTTGTTTACATTTTCACTTTCTTTTATTTTATTTTTTTCAATTACGCCTATCACCTACAACTTCTCTACAAGAATCAAGACATCAAGATTTCATCAAAGACAAATTTCTGATCATATCTTAACCTCATTCTCTTTATATGCCTAATATGAGCGACTATCACAACTACTATACATATACATGCTTGCCGTCATTTTAGAAAATTTCACCTTCAATTTAGCTGACATCCACCAATCACTCACATAACTGTTCTAATTATTCCCGGCCTATTCACATAGCTATCATAAGTATGCTATTCTCCGAGTTCTATAAATGCACACGTTAATATCTTTACTTTCATACTCCAAGTCAAGGTGTGTGCAACTATGGAGGGAATCGTATTTCGTCAATTTCGAAATATTTGTGTCTTTTGTGGTTCTAGTCCTGGAAAAGATGGAGAGTATGTGAAAGCTGTACAAAACCTAGGTATGGTGCTAGTCAGAAGAAAAATTCATTTAGTCTATGGTGGAGGTAACCGTGGGTTAATGGGGTGTGTGTCTACAACTGCCCATGTTGGAGGATGCCAAGTTCTAGGTATTATTCCTACAGCTCTAGCTGCATCTAACATCATAGGAAAGAAAATTGGGGAAGAGTTTAGGGTAGCTTCCATGCATGAGCGAATGGCTAGAATGATGAGCAATGCTGATGCCTTCATTGCCTTGCCATGGGGTTTTGGTACTTTAGAAGAAAATTTTCAAATAGTCTCTTGGGCACAACTAAATATGCATCACAAACCGATAGGTTTGTTAAATGTTAACCACTTATTTGATGGTTTGTTGTCTTTTCTTGATCATGCTGTGAAACAAAGGTTCATCTCACACTCAGCACGACGAATTCTCATCTCAGCTTCAAATGATGAGGAGATGATTGATGCTTTACAAGCATATGTTCATGTACCTGATCCAACTATGACTCAAATAGAATGGACGGCAGATAACCGCAGGAAGCATAAATTGGATTTGGATCTTCATCTTTAAATGTAGTAAAACGTAGCTATTATTGTACTACTTTTACTTTCTTAGAGTCTACTTGGATACCATATTTACCAACCATACTCCTTTAGAGTTGGTAAAACTATCTTTAAATGTTGTTTATGATCCTCTAAACTTTTGAAATATTCTAGTATATCATCAATAAAAACAAACTGATCAAGGGATGACCTAATTACTATTCATTAAATCTATGAATGCAGCTAAAATATTTGTCAATTTAAATGACATCACCAAGAACTCATAATGCCCATAATAAGTCCTAAAATAAAATTTTCGTACATCCTCTTTTCTTATCCGTAATTAATGTTACTCATATCCCAAATCAATTTGTGGAAAAATGTTAAACACCTTATGGAAAAATTTTCGTACATCTTTCTTTTTCACAGATAGAACTGGAGCACTCCGAATAAAAGTACTGGGGTATTTAAATACCTTGTCTAACAAGTCTTGTAACTATTTTTTTTTTAATTCAATCGATCTCATTCTATATAGGGATATTGATACTAGTTGGGTTCTAAGGAGTAAATCAATATCAAATTCCCGAATTGCTGTGGCAAGGTTGCGCAGGATTTCCTCCGCATTGTTTGCCGAATTCCTCCTTGGGGGTGCCATTTCCTACCGTGGCAAAAATAAAGTTATGCTACTATTGAGGTGATCAAGTCCAATAGTTAAAAAAAACATATTTAACAGTAGTCATAACACCACCTCGGCATATAAATAAGAAATACTAGTAATTTCTTACCTATATGAAATCACTGATCCCCTACACAGCAGTAGCACAACATACTCAAGATATTATAAGATCGATTCAGATAACCAACCACCCACTCGCCATCTAGGATCGACCTGCTCTGATACTAATTCTGTAACAACCTTTTTTTTCTTTATTATTATACAATATTGAGTTCACACACACGTCATTAATCAAAACATACACGCAACATATCAAACACATAGATATTTACATCTTGTTTATTTTAGTTGACCAATTCCGGAGATACAGGTGCGGGTGGTTGCACCTTCACCGGGATCTAAGCCAACTCGATTTGGAGATACAGGTGTGATTGGTTGCACCTTCACCAGGATCTGAGCCAACTCATCCACAAACATCTTATTTGATTCTGAGATCTGCCCAACAAAAAGTAACTCGATCCAATGTGCACTAAAAGCCAGAGCCATAGAAAAAAACTGCGTAACTAATTTTCTGAACATAATATGGAAATATAGTGAGAATTAAATCCCAGTAAGTTCAACAATAAATCATCATCAATATAGCTCATCACGTCATGTTTAGCTGTATAAACTACAGAAAATATCTTTGGTGACATGAATGCATTATATCTATGCACATAAGAATCATACAGTAATGATATGTATGACAGGATTAACTATTTTCAGAATATCATATGATGACTAACAATTTATTCTCATATCAAGCTACTCCGGTCAGGGTGAGTATTTTCTACTCTCCGGTACGGGCTTTTCTCACTCCGTCCGACATGGCACACTTTCTCTTTCTTTTCTCATTAACATATTCATAACCGTTGGTAGGGCGTCCCCTACTGGTGCACCACACGGATTGTCATGTGACCGTGTTCATTTCTTTTCATTTCACAATGACAATTATTTAACAACTTTTTATTTATTATTATTATACAATATAAAGTTCACATACACATCATTAATCAAAACGTACGTACAACATTTCAAACACATAAATATCTAGATCTTATTCATTTTGGTTGACCAATTCCGGAGATTCGGGTGCGAGTGGTTACACCTTCACCTGGATCAGTGCCAACTCGACCACAAATATTTTATTTAGGATCCGCCCATCATAGAACAACTCGATCCAATGTGCACTAAAAGCCAGAGCTATAGAAAAATCTGCATAACTAATTTTCTGAACATGACATGAAAATATAGTAAGAATTATATCCCAGTAAGTTCAACAATAAATTAGTATCAATATAGCTCATCACGTCATATTCAGCTGTATAAACTACAGTAAATAACTTTGGTCACATGAATGCACTATATCTACGCACATGAGAATCGTACAGTAATGACATGTATGACAGGATTAATTATTTTCAAAATATCATATGATGACTGTCAATTTATTCTCATATCAAGCTACCCTGGTCAGGGTGAGTATTTTCTACTCTCCGGTACGGGCTTTTCTCGCTCCGTCCAACATGGTTCACTTTCTCTTTCTTTTCTTATTAACATGATCATAATCGTTGGTAGGGCGTCCCCTACTAGTGCACCACACGGATTGCCATGTGACCGTGCTCATTTCTTTTCTTTTCACAATGATAGCCAAAAATATACTTTCAATACCAAGTATGTTCATCAAAATTTAACTATTACCAAAAATCATTGGTAATCATGCCATGAACATAACCATTTCAAATATCACTTTATAAAATATTTTCATGTCAAAACTTTACACTTAAGATGGTAAGAAGTTCATACAATGACAATGGCTATGGCTATACTAGTCATTTATTATTTTCATTTATAAGATTCATCTTCTTTTTTAAATATTAATTTTATTTCTTTATTTTCTTGATGCAGGTTTTCACCCTATCTAATGTTCTCTTACTAATCAGAGTATAAATCCCTCAATTTAACACTGATGTAAGTGATCTTGGTGTCAATTTCAAGACAAAAAAATTATCTAAAACTATTCTGTTGAACATTTTAGCGAACTATTAAGAAATCAAGGTGATATTACTCCCTCAATGTACATGTTATTTCTTCTCGGATAGGTTCTAACCTCTAGCTACTAATCTGTCCATATCTCCCTTAGAAGAATTCCAAATTAAGTGATTCGAGTGGTTAAAAATCTGTGACACGTATATCTATAATTCATATGTTAACCATTTATTTTAATTCCTTATAAAATCTTCCCAGAAATTAAAACATCGAAGCTATCCTAACATATTCTTCCCTGATTAACCATTTTCTGACCTTTGTTTACTATTCAGAACATATCTACCTCATATGAACTGTAAATGGAATGATTCTAGTGCCTTAAAACCCGTGAGACATAAATATACATTTGTTGTGTTAACCATTTTTTTATATTCCCTATATAATGTTCCCAGAAATTAAAACACAGAAGCTTAAAATTCTGCCACCCATAGCCATATCCATGCAGAACTATCTACACCAACCTAAGTATTCAAACATACATAATATGTAACATGATATAGCAACATCCATGACCAATCATCAAAGTTCTAAGATCAAAATCCCATATAAATATTACAAGTTTCAAAACTTTTCTTCAAAAAGAAATATTGTTAAACTTACTTGGAGTACTTAGTCCCCTAGACTTCTCCTTCCTCTTTCTTCCTTTCTTCCTCT
Source organism: Gleditsia sinensis (assembly GCA_037074535.1). Lineage (NCBI taxonomy): Eukaryota > Viridiplantae > Streptophyta > Magnoliopsida > Fabales > Fabaceae > Gleditsia > Gleditsia sinensis. The sequence goes on along the minus strand of CM073463.1, from coordinate 15,704,333 downwards.
CCTTTCTTCACTCTACCTTGCTTCTATTTTTCCTCTCCCTTACCTGGACGAAATTCTAATGTTGTAAGGGTGGGTTTTCTTATATAGACCACCAAATAATTCACCTTTCATGATCATTGGTCTACCTTATCACAATTAGGTTACACTTGATTGAACTTTTGAAAAACAAACAACTTATGTTCTTGTCTTCCTCTTCCTTAGTCAAGATATGCATAGGAAAATGAGATTTGTATTTTGAAAATTATGATACTATGTTCTTAAGATATGGGACAAGGTCCCTTTTATTTAGGGATTCATTTTCTTTTTCTTTTGTCTTAATCAATTATGATAGGTTTGCCTTTTTAAGTGGCAAATTTTTAGCCCTTCAATCTCCATTATTTGGTTGAAATTATTTGTGTGGGATAGAAATGTTTTGTCCTAATGCTATGTATTATCATACCACTTGCTAAAATTATGAGTGTAGGATATAGATGTTTTGTCCTAAAGCCTTGTATTATCATACCACTTGCTAAATTTTTGTCTTAATGCCATACACCATTATTTCATCACTTTAATTTTTTTTCCTCTTGGGTTTGGGCTCATTCTTGCCCATTTTCTTTACTTTGGTTAAAATTCTACCTTTCATAATGGGCTTGGTCACATTTTCATGATTTTTGGGCTACCGGTCTAATTTCTATATCCTAGTCCAAGTCTATGATTTATTTCTTCATTGGGCTATCCTATTGGTTTGCTAAAAATTTATGTGAAGTAGAAAAACTCTATATGAAGTGTGCATAGGTGAAAGCTCAATTTATGGGTGGAGATACTAAACTTAGTAACTTTTGCTCTTAAATTAAGAAAAATTACCCTAATCCAATTTTCTTGAAATTTTAAGACATTTACTTACTTCACCAAAATTTATCTTCCTTACCTAAGAATTTCAACTTTCTTTAGCATGTTTATTTCTAATATTTCCTCTTAGGTTTTCTTTCTTTACCTATTCCTTTAATATTAGAACATTTATATACAAACACGTAAGTTGAAGAATTTCTAAGGAAAAATAAATGACTAGTATATGCCATAGCCATTGCCATTGTATGAACTTATTACCATCTTAAGTGTGAAATTCGGACATGGAAATATTTTATAAAGTGATATTTGAAATGGTTACATTCATGGCATGATTACCAATGATTTTTGGTAATAGTTATATTTTCATGAACATACTTGTTATTGAAAGCATATTTTTGGCTATCATTGTGAAAAGAAAAGAAATGAGCACGATCACATGATAACTCCAGTTAAGTATCAAATTTTTTTTAAATACCATGAAGTTATTACCTCGTTACAACTTAACTCAATATAACATTTATTTAATTTATACAATAGAGAGTTTACATACATGTCATTAATCAAAACATACGTACAACATATCAAACACATAAAAATCTACATCTTATATATTCTGGTTGACCAATTCTGGAGATACAGGTGCGGATGGTTGCACCTTCACCGGGATCTAAGCCAACTCGACCATAAACATTTTATTTGCTTCTGGGATCTGCCCAACATAAAGTACTCGATCCAACGTGCACTAAAGGCCAAAGCTATAGAAAAATTTGCATAACTAATTTTCTGAACATAATATGGAAATATAGTGAGAATTAAATCTCAGTAAGTTCAACAATAAATCATCATCAATATAGCTCATCACGTCATGTTCAGCTGTATAAACTACAGAAAATATCTTTGGTCACATGAATGCATTATATCTATGCACATAAGAATCATACAGTAATGATATGTATGACAGGATTAACTATTTTCAGAATATCATATGATGACTATCAATTTATTCTTATATCAAGCTACCCCAGTCAGGTTGAGTATTTTCTACTCTCCGGTACGAGCTTTTCTCGCTCCGTCCGACATGGCCTACTTTCTCTTTCTTTTCTCATTAACATGATCATAACCGTTGGTAGGGCGTCCCCTACTGGTGCACCACACGGATTGCCATGTGACCGTGCTCATTTCTTTTCTTTTCACAATGATAGCCAAAAGTATACTTTCAATAACAAGTATGTTCAACAAAATATAACTATTACCGAAAATCATTGGTAATCATGCCATAAACATAACCATTTCAAATATCACTTTATAAAATATTTCCATGTCAACATTTCACACTTAAGATGGTAAGAAGTTCATACAATGGCAATAGTTATGTCATATACTAGTTATTTATTATTTTCATTTATAAGATTCTTCTTTTTTTTAAATAATAATTTTATTTCTTTATTTTCTTGATGCAGGTTTTCGTCCTATCTATCCTTCTCTTAGTAATAAGAGAATAACTCCCTCAATTTAACTCCGATGTAGGTGATCTTGGTGTCAATTTCAAGATAAAACAATTATCTAAAACTATTATGTTGAATAGTTTAGCGAAATATTAAGAAATCAATGTGATATTACTCCCTCAATGTACAGGTTATTTCTTCTCAGATAGGTTCTGACCTCTACCTACTAATCGGTCCATATCTCCCTCATAAAAATTCCAAATTAAGTGATTCCAGTGGCTAAAAATTTGTGACACATATATCTATAATTCATATGTTAACTATGTATTTTTATTCCCAAAATAATATTCCTAGAAATTAAAACACATAAGCTATCCTAACATATTCTTCCCTGATTAACCATTTTCTGATCACTGCTTACTAATCAGACCATATCTACCTCATATGGACTCCAGCTTGTGTAATTCCAGTGGCTAATATTCCGTGACATATATATCTATAATTCTTATGTGAACCATTTATTTTAATTCCCTACATAATGTTCCCAGAAATTAAAACACAAATGTTATCCTAAAATATTCTTCCCTAATTAACCAATTTTTGACTGCTGCTTACTAATCGGACCATATCTACGTCATACGAACTCCAAATTGAGTGATTCCAGTGGCTACAAATCTGTGAAACATATATCTTTAATTCCTATGTTAACCATTTATTTTAATTCCCTACAGATAATTCCTAGAAATTAAAACACAGAAGCATAAAATTTTGCCACTCATAGCCATACCTATGCAGAACTTTCTATACCAGCCTAAGTATTCAAGCATACATCACATGCAAGATCAATATGTAACATGATATATCAACATCCATGACCAATCATCAAAGTTCTAAGATCAAAATCTCATATAAATATTACAAGTTTCAAAACTTTTCTTCAAAAAGAAATATTGTTAAACTTACCTGGAGCACTTAGTCCCCTAGACTTCTCCTTCCTCTTTCTTCCTTTCTTCCTCTCCTTTCCTCACTCTACCTTGCTTCTATTTTTCCTCTCCCTCACTAGGACAAAATTCTAATGTTAAAAGGGTGACTTTTCTTATATAGACCACCAAATAATTCACCTTTCATGATCATGGGTCTACCTTATCACAATTATATTACACTTGGTTGAATTTTTGGAAAACAAACAACTTATGTTCTTGTCTTCCTCTTCCTTAGTCAATATATGCATAGGAAAAGGAGATTTGTATTTTGAAAATTATGATAATATGTTCTTAAGATATGGGACAAGGTCCCTTTGATTTAGGGATTCATTTACTTTTTCTTTTGTCTTAATCAATTATGATAGGTTTGCCTTTTATAGTGGCAAATTTCTAACCCTTCAATCCCCATTATTTGGTTGAAATTATTTGTGTGGGATAGAAATGTTTTGTCCTAATGCTATGTATTATCATACCACTTGCCAAAATTATGAGTGTAGGATATATATGTTTTGTCCTAAAGCCTTGTATTATCATACCACTTGCTAAATTTTTGTCTTAATGCCATGTCACCTAATATTGATTACACCATTATTTCATCACTTTAATTTTTTTTCCTCTTGGGTTTGAGCTCATTCTTGCCCATTTTCTTTACTTTGGCTAAAATTCTACCTTTCATAATGGGTTTGGTCACATTTTCATGATTTTTGGGCTACCAGTCCAATTTCTATATCTTAGTCTAAGTCTATATTTTATTTCTTCAGTGGGCTATCCTATTGGCTTGCTAAAAATTTATGTGAAGAAAAAAAACTCTATATGAAGTGTCCATAGGTGAAAGCCCAATTTAAGGGTGGAGATACTAAACTTAGTAACTTTTGCTCTTAAATTAAGAAAAATTACCCTAATCCGATCTTCTTAAAATTTTAAGACCTTTACTTACTTCACAAAAAATTATCTTCCTTACCTAATAATTTCAACTTTCTTTGGCATGTTTATTTCTAATATTTTCTCTTAGGTTTTCTTTCTTTACGTATTCCATTAATATTAGAACATTTCTATGCATATATGTAAGGTGAAGAATTTATAAGAAAAATATCTAAAAATTACGGGATGTTACATTCTTCCCTCCTTAAGAAATTCGATCCCCGAATTGTAGTCCATCCTACCACATGTAGGGAATGAAATTAAGGCATTATTCAGAGTTACCAACCTTATTACCTAATAATTAGGGATATTTCTTTTTGAAGAAAAGTTTTAAAACTTATAATATTTATATGAGATTTTTATCTTAGAACTTTGATGATTGGTCATGGATGTTGCTATATCATGTTAAATATTGATCTTGCATGTGATGTATGTTTGAATACTTAGGCTGGTATAGAAAGTTCTGCATAGGTATGATAATGGGTGGCAAAATTGTAAGCTTCTGTATTTTAAATTTTGGTAATTATTTGTTAGGAATTAAAATAAATGGTTAACATAAGAATTAAAAATGTATGTGTCACGGATTTTTAGCCACTGGCATCACTCCATTTGGAGTCCATATGAGGAAGATATGAGCCGATTACTTGTCAAAGGTCAGAAAATGGTTCATCAGGGAAGAATATGTTAGGATAGCATCTGTGTTTTAATTTTTGAGAATTATCAGTATGGAATTAAAATAAATGGTTAACATAAGAATTAAAGATATATGTGTCACGGATTTTTAGCCACTGGAATCATTCAATTTGGAGTTCATATGAGGATGATATGAGCCTATTAGTAGTCAAAGGTCAGAAAATGGTTCATCAGGGAAGAATATGTTAGGATAGCTTCTATGTTTTAATTTATGAGAATTTTCTATAGGGAATTAAAATAAATGGTTAACATAATAATTAAAGATATATGTGTCACGGATTTTTAGCCACTGGAATAATTCAATTTAGAGTTCATAGGAGGTAGATATGTTCTAATTAGTAAAATAAGGTCAGAAAATGGTTAATCAGGGAAGAATATGTTAGGATAGCTTCAATTTGTAATTTTTGGGAACATTCTATAAGGAATTAAAATACAAGGTTAACATATGAATTATAGATATATGTGTCACGGATTGTTAGCTATTGGAATCACGTAATTTGGAATTTTTATGAGGTAGATATGGATAGATTAGTAGGTAGAGGTCAGAACCTATCCGAGAAGAAATAACCCGTACGTTGAGGGAGTAATATCACCTTGATTTATTAATATTTCATTACAATGTTCATCATAATAGTTTTATATAATTGTTTTATCTTGAAATTGACACCAAGATCACCTACATCGGAGTTAAATTGAGGGAGTTATGCTCTGATTAGTAAGAGAAGGTTAGATGTGATGAAAATCTGCATAAAAAAAAATGAAGAAATAAAATTAAAATTTAAAAAAGAAGACGAATCTTATAAATGAAAATAATAAATGACTAGTATATGCCATAGCCATTGCCATTGTATGAACTTCTTACCGTCTTAAGTGTGAAATGGTGACATGGAAATATTTTATAAAATGATATTTGAAATGGTTATGTTTTTGGCATGCTTACCAATGGTTTTTGGTAATAGTTAAATTTTGTTGAACATACTTGTTATTGAAAGCATATTTTTGGCTATCATTGTGAAAAGAAAAGAAATGAGCACGGTCACATGGCAATCTGTGTGGTACACCAGTAGGGGACGCCCTACCAACGGTTATGATTATGATTATGAGAAAAGAAAGAGAAAGTGTGCCATGTCGGACGGAGCGAGAAAAGCCCGTGCCGAAGAGTAGAGGATACTCACCCTAACCGGTGTAGCTTGAAATGAGAATAAGTTGATAGCCATCATATGATATTATGAAAATAGTTAATCCTGTCATACATATCATTACTGTATGATTCTTATGTGCATAGATATAATTCATTCATGTGACCAAAGATAGTTTAGAAGGCTAAGTACTCAAGATGAGTTACCTTAATCTCCACTTAAATCCATTTTTCTTCTTCATCCTTAAGGTTCAAAAACTCACCCTCCTTCTCTTACCTAAGCTGCTAGAAAAGCTAAGACAAGGGAGGAATCTTGCTACTTCTTTCAAGAGGAAACAAGAAAACCAATTCACTAAGTGAGCTAGGGAGATTCTTAGGTAAGTTTAACAATATTTCTTTTTGAAGAAAACTTTTGAAACTTATAATATTTATATGAGATTTTGATCTTAGAACTTTGATGATTGGTCATGGATATTGCTATATCATGCTACATATTGATCCTGCATGTGATGTATGTTTGAATACTTAGACTGGTATAGAAAGTTCTGCATAGGTATGGCTATGGGTGGCAAACTTTTAAGCTTATGTGTTTTAATTTCTGGGAATTATCTATAGAGAATTAAAATAAAAGGTTAATATAAGAATTAAATATATATGTGTCACAGATGTTAAGCCACTGGAATCATTCAATTTGGAGTCCATATGAGGAATATATGAGTCGATTACTAGTCAAAGGTCAGAAAATGGTTCATCTGGGAAGAATATGTTAGGATAGCTTCTGTGTTTTAATTTTTGGGAATTATCTGTAGGGCATTAAAATAAATTGTTAACATAAGAAGTAAAGATATATGTGTCACATAATTTTAGCCACTGGAATCATTCAATTTGGAGTCCATATGAGGTAGATAAAGTCCAATTAGTAAGCAAAGGTCAGAAAATGGCTAATCAGGGAAGAATCTGTTAGGAAAGATTCTATTTTTGAATTTCTGGGACTATTCTCTAGGGAATTAAAATAACTTGTTAACAAAAAAATTATAGAGATATGTCTCATGGATTTTTACCAACTGGAATCACTCAATGTGGAGTCCATATGAGGTAAATAGGGTCTAATTTGTAAGTAGTGTTCAAAAAATGGATAATCAGGGAAGAATCTGTTAGGAAAGCTTCTGTTTTTGAATTTTTGGGACCATTTTGTAGGGAATTAAAATAACTTGTTAACATAACAATTATAGATATATGTCTCACGGATTTGTACCAACTGGAATCACTTAAGTTGGAGTCCATATTAGGTAGATATGGTTTGATTAGTAAGTAGTGTTCAGAAAATGGTTAATCAAGGAAGAATCTGTTAGGAAAGCTTCTGTTTTTGAATTTCTGAGACCATTATGTAGGGAACTAAAATAACTTGTTAACATAACAATTATAGAGATATGTCTCACGGATTGTTACCAACTAGAATCACTCAATTTGAAGTCCATATGAAGTAGATAAGGTCTGATTAGTAAGTAGTGTTCAAAAAATGGTTAATCAGGGAAGAATCGGTTAGGAAAGCTTCTATTTTTTGAATTTCTAGCACAATTCTGTAGGGAATTAAAATAACTTGTTAACATAACAATTATAGATTAGTAGGTAGAGGTCAGAAACTATCTGAGAAGAAATAACCTGTACATTGAGGGAGTAATATCAACTTGCGTTCTTAATATTTCGCTACACTGTTCAATATAATAGTTTTAGATCATTGTTTTATCTTGAAATTGACACCAAGATAACCTACCTCGGAGTTAAAATGAGAGAGTTATGCTCTGATTCGTAAGAGAAGGTTAGATAGGATGAAAACCTGCATAAAGAAAATAAAGAAATAAAATTAATATTTAAAAAAGAAGATGAATCTTATAAATGAAAATAATAAATGACTAGTATAGCCATAGACATATCCATTGTATGAACTTCTTATCATCTTAAGTGTGAAATTTTGACATGGAAATATTTTATAAATTGATATTTGAAATGGTTATGTTCATGGCATGATTACCAATGATTTTTGGTAATAGTTATATTTTGATGAACATACTTGATATTTTTTGCTATCATTGTGAAATGAAAAGAAATGATCACGGTCACATGGCAATCCGTGTGGTGCACCAGTAGGGGATGCCCTACCAATGGTTATGATCATGTTAATGAGAAAAGAAAGAGAAAGTGGACCATGTCGGACGAAGCGAGAAAAGCCCGTACCGGAGAGTAGAGGATACTCACCCTGACCGGGGTAGCTTGAAATGAGAATAAGTTGATGGCCATCATATGATATTTTGAAAATAGTTAATCCTGTCATACATATCATTACTGTATGATTCTTATATGCATAGATGTAATGCATTCATGTGACCAAAGATATTTTTTGTAGTTTCTACAGCTGAACATGACATGATGAGCTATATTGATGATGATTTATTGTTGAACTTACTGGGATTTAATTCTCACTATATTTCCATGTCATGTTCAGAAAATTAGTTATGCAGCTTTTTTCTATGGCTCTGGCTTTTAGTGCACATTGGATCGAGTAACTTTATGTTGGGCAGATCTCAGAATCAAATAAAATGTTTGTGGTCGAGTTGTCTCAGATCCCGGTGAATGTGCAACCACCCGCACCTGTATCTCCGGATCGAGTTGGCTCAGATCCCGGTGAAGGTGCAACCACCCGCACCTGTATCTCCGGAATTGGTCAACCAAAATAAACAAGATGTAAATATCTATGTGTTTGATATGTTGCATGTACGTTTTGATTAATGACGTGTATGTGAACTAAATATTGTATAATAATAATAAAAAAAAAGGTTGTTACAAAATTGGTATCAGAGCAGGTCGATCCTAGATCATCAGTGGGTGGTTGGTTATCTGAATCGATCTTATAGTATCTTGAGCATGTTGTGATAGTGCTGTGTAGGGGATCAATGATTTCATATAGGTAAGAAATTACTAGTGTTTCTTATCTATATGCCGAGGTGGTGTTATGACTGCTGTTAAAGATGTTATTTTTAATCCAACTATTGGGCTTGATCACCTCAATAGTAGCATAACTTTATTTTTGCCACAGTAGGAAATGGCACCACCAAGGAGGAATCCGACAAACAATGCGGAGGAAATCCTGCACAACCTTCCCACAGCAATTCAAAAATTTGATATTGATTTACTCTTTAAAACCCAACTAGTATCAATATCCCTATATAGAATGAGATCGATTGAATTTAAAAAAAAAATAGTTACAAGACTTGTTAGACAAGGTATTTAAATACCCCAGTACTTTTATTTGGAGTGCTCCAGTTTTATCTGTGAAAAAGAAAGATGGATCACTATGACTATGCATAGATTATAGACAGTTGAATAAGGTGACAATGTAGAATAAAAACCCATTACCTCGTATAGATTGCCTGTTTGACTAGTTATATCGTGTTCAATATTTTTCCACAAATTGATTTGGGATATGAGTAACATTAATTAAGGATAAGAAAAGAGGATGTAGGAAAATTTTATTTTAGGACTTATTATGGGCATTATGAGTTCTTGGTGATGTCATTTAAATTGACAAATATTTTAGCTGCATTCATAGATTTAATGAATAGTAATTAGGTCATCCCTTGATCAGTTTGTTTTTATTGATGATATACTAGAATATTTCAAAAGTTTAGAGGATCATAAGCAACATTCAAAGATAGTTTTACCAACTCTAAAGGAGTATGGTTGGTAAATATGGTATACAAGTAGACTCTAAGAAAGTAAAAGTAGTACAATAATAGTTACGTTTTACTACATTTAAAGATGAAGATCCAAATTCAATTTACGCTTCTTGCGGTTATCTGCCGTCCATTCTATTTGAGTCATAGTTGGATCAGGTATATGAACATATGCTTGTAAAGTATCAATCAACTCCTCAGCATTTGAAGCTGAGATGAGCATTCGTCGCGCTGAGGGTGAGATGAACCTTTGTTCCACAGCAGGATCAAGGAAAGACAACAAACCATCAAAGAAGTGGTTAACATTTAACAAATCTATCGGTTTGTGATGCATATTTAGTTATGCCTAAGAGACTATTTGAAAAATTTCTTCTAAAGTACCAAAACCCCCTGGTAAGTCAATGAAGGCATCAGCTTTGCTCATCATTCTAGCCATGCATTCATGCATGGAAGCTACCCTAAACTCTTCCCCAATTGTCTTTCCTATGATGTTAGATGCAGCTAGAGCTGTAGGAATAATACTTAGAACTTGGTATCCTCCTACATGGGCAGCTGTAGACACACACCCCATTAACCCACGGTTACCTCCAACATAGACTAAATGAATTTTTCTTCTGGCTAGTACCATACCCAAGTTTTGTGCATCTTTCACATACTCTCCATCTTTTCCAGGACTAGAACCACAAAAGACACAAATATTTCGAAATTGACGAAATACGATTCCCTCCATAGTTGCACAGACCTTGACTTGGAGTATGAAAGTAAAGATATTAACGTGTGCATTTATAGAAATCGGAGAATGGCATACTTATGATATCTATGTAAATAGGTCAGGAATAATTAGAATAGTTATGTGCGTGATTGGTGGATATCAGCTAAATTGAAGGTGAAATTTTCTAAAATGACGGCAAGCATGTATATGTATAGTAGTTGTGATAGTCGCTCATATTAGGCATATAAAGAGAATAAGGTTAAGATATCATCAGAAATTTATCTTTGTTGTCTTTGATGAAACCTTGATATCTTGATTCTTGTAGAGAAGTTGTAGATGATAGGCATAATTGAAAAACAAAAGAAATTGAAAATGTAAACAAGTTAGTTGTTGAAGAAGGACAATCAAATGATTTATTTTGTTTTCCCAATATTTTTGCCAGTCGACTATTGGTATTATTAAGTCGACTAGCTATTTTGAGAAATTTTTATTTGGACTGATTATTTTATAGTTGATTGATTACATCTATTTTGAAGCAATCAACTGCATCCTACCAGTTAACTACATATTCTTTGATTTTCACAGACTTTTATAAGCTCAGAAATGTTTCTTTTTCCATGTGATATCTTTCCACCGAATACCAATAGATTTAGAGTAGATTTTGGCACATATATTCCAATCTTGTGGCCATCGATTTTTGCCGATATAACAGCTAAATTTTTGTTTTCAAATTTTCAAGAATTACGGCCACCGATTTTAACTATTTCTAATGTAGTGTCCAAACTTTTGACTTTCTATTTGAGTGCTGTTGTTTATTATACTTTTCGTCTGTTCTACTGCATTGTCCTACATTAATATTTGGCATTAAATGCAAGATTCTTTTCTTACATTAAAAGAAAAGTTAATTTATTTTCTTTGAAACTCAATTATTATGGTAACTAAGTTGTTAGTAGGTTAAAGTAATGAAAAGTTTGAAAAGAATGGACGGATGATGGTCTTATGGTGTTTTGACGAATGTAATTAAGAGAATTAGTGGTGTTGAAGTTCTTGAGGAATAAAATATAGGAAGTAGGATTTAAGTTAGTCTTTGAACTCTTAATTTGGAAATATAGAGAATATTCTGAGAACCATATCCGAAAATAATGTAAGTGATCAAGATATTTGTGTTAAAGGACTATATCATGCTAAATTGAGTCTAGTATCTAGGATATGAATTATGTTGGAATTGAGAATTCATGTATGAGTAATTGTTAGGAAAAATCTTCTTGAAATGATTGGGTGAAATAAATTGGATTAACATAAGCTAGAATGAGGTGCTTTTGGATATGATAGAAGAAATAATTGAAATTTTTGACAATGAGTTTAATGGTGTTAATAAGCTTGTATAGAATTACGGTGATGAGGTAAGTTGGAATTATTAGACATGTGTCAATGGTACACGTTATTAAAGGTTTGAAGGATTTATTGCTACGTATGTTTAACATATTGATTAAAGGATTTGAGGATAAAAATAGATGACAGATTAAGAAGATGATATTCAGGGGATGATGTTGATATATGAAAAAGAAAATTACTTGATAGAAGTTTGGAATAAGAAAAGATAGTTACCCAATATGAAGGTGAATATCTTCCTTTATATTTGTGTTTTCTAATATCGACCTATAGATATATCCATGTGAGCTAGAGGAAATAAATTGAAGAACTTATGAGTGAAAGAAATCCTTATGGTTAAGTTATATGGCAAAATCACTCAAGTGAATAGACATATTAAAAAGTAAAGATGTTATACATAAAAGATATCCATAATTATTTGGGTAATAAGGTTGGTAACTCTGAATAATGCCTTAATTTCATTCCTTGCATGTGGTAGGATGGACTAAAATTCGGGGACCGAATTTCTTAAGGGGGGAAGAATGTAACATCCCGTAATTTTTAGATATTTTCCTTATAAATTCTTCACCTTACATATATGCATAGAAATGTTCTAATATTAGTGGAATAGGTAAAGAAAGAAAACCTAAGAGGAAATATTAGAAATAAACATGCTAAAGAAATGTGAAATTCTTAGGTAAGGAAGATAAATTTTTGTTAAGTAAAGGTCTTAAAATTTCAAGAAGATTGGATTAGGGTAATTTTTTCCTAATTTAAGAGTAAAAGTTACTAAGTTTAGTATCTCCACCCATAAATTGGGCTTTCACCTATGGATACTTCATATAGAGTTTTTCTTCTTCACATAAATTTTTAGCAAGCCAATAGGATAGCCTAATGAAGAAATAAAACATAGACTTGGACTAGGATATAGAAATTGGACCGATAGCCCAAAAGTCATGAAAATGTGACCAAACCCATTATGAGAGGTAGAAGTTTAACCAAAGTAAAGAAAATGGGCAAGAATGAGCCCAAACCCAGGAGGAAAAATGAAAATAAAATAAAAATAAAGTGATGGAATAATGGTGTAATCAAGATTAGGTGATTTGACATTAAGACAAAAATTTAGCAAGTGGTATGATAATACAAGAATTTAGGACAAAACATCAATATCCTACACTCATAATTTTAGCAAGTGGGTAATAATACATAGCATTATGTATGTTTGAATACTTAGGTTGGTGTAAATAGTTCTACATGGGTATGGCTATGGTTGGCAAAATTTTAAGCTTCTGTGTTTTAATCTCTAGGAAAATTATATAGGGAATCTAAACAAATGGTTAACATAACAAATGTAGATTTATGTCTCACGGATTTTTAGCCCCTGGAATCATTCAATTTAGAGTTCATATGAGGTAGATATGTTCCGATTAGTAAACAAAGGTCAGAAAATGGTTAATCAGGGAAGAATGTGTTATGATAGTTTCGGTGTTTTAATTTCTAGGAATATTCTATAAGGAATTAAAATAAATGGTTAACATATGAATTATAGATATATGTGTCATGAATTTTTAACCACTGGAATCACTTAATTTGAAATTTTTATGAGGGAGATATGGATTGATTAGTAAGCAGAGGTCAGAACCTACCCGAGAAGAAATAACCTGTACATTGAGGGAGTAATATCGCCATGGTCTCTTAATATTTCGTTCAAATGTTTAAAATAATAGTTATAGATAATTGTTTCATCTTTAAATTGACACCAAGATCACCTAAATTGGAGTTAAATTGAGGGAGTTATGCTCTGATTAGTAAGAGAAGGTTAGATAGGATGAAAACCTGCATCAAGAAAATAAAGAAATAAAATTAATATTTAAAAAAGAAGAGTAACATCCCTAATTTTGTTTCCTTTATGGATAAACATACATAAATTTTTAAGGAAATAAAATTTATTAGACAATTTTTAGATACCTTAGGAAATATAATCCTTAGAAATTCTTCAACTTACATGTATGCATAGAAATGTTCTAATATTAATGGAATAGGTAAAGAAAGAAAACCTAAGAGGAAATATTAGAAATAAACATGCCAAAGAAAGTTAAAATTCTTGGACAAGGAAGTTAAATTTTTGTGAAGTAAGTAAAGGTCTTAAAATTTCAAGAAGATTGGATTAGGGTAATTTTTCCTAATTGAAGAGTTAAAGTTACTAAATTTAGTATCTCCACCTATAAATTGGGCTTTCACTTATGGACAATTCATATAGAGGTTTTCCACTTAACATAATTTTTCTTAGCAAGCTCATTAACCTAAGCAAGAAATAAAACATAGACTTGGACTAGGATATAAAAATTGGACTGGTAGCCCAAAAATCAGGAAAATGTGACCAAGCCTATTATGAAATATAGAATTTTAACCAAAGTAAAGAAAATAGACAAGAGTTAGCACAAATTCAATTGAAAAAAAAATAAAAAATAAATAAAAAATAAAGTGATAAGATAATGGTGTAATCAAGATTACGTGAAATGCATTAAGACAAAAATTTAGCAAGTGGTATGATAATACAAGACTTTAGGACAAAACATCAATATCTTACACTCATAATTTTAGCAAGTGGTATGATAATACATGGTATTAGGACAAAACATTCCTATCCCACACAAATAATTTCAAACAAATAATGGAGATTGAAGGCCTAGAAATTTGCCACTTAAAAAGGCACACCTATCATAATTGATTAAGACAAAAGAAAAATTAAATGAATCCCTAAATCAAAGGGACCTTGTCCCATATCTTAAGAACATATTATCATAATTTTCAAAATACAAATCTCCTTTTCTTATTCATATCTTGACTAAGGAAGAGGAAGAGAAGAACATAAGTTGTTTGTTTTCTAAAAATTCAACCAAGTGTAACCTAATTGTGATAAGGTAGACCCATGATCATGAAAGGTGAATTATTTAGTGGTCTATATAAGAAAACTCACCCTTACAACATTAGAATTTCGTCCAAGTGAGGGAGAGGAAAAAAAATAGAAGCAAGGTAGAGTGAGGAAAGGAGAAGAAGAAAGGAAGAAAGAGGAAGGAGAAGTCTAGGGGACTAAGTGCTCCAGGTAAGTTTAACAATATTTTTTTTTGAAGAAAAGTTTTGAAACTTGTAATATTTATATGAATCTTATAAATGAAAATAATAAATGACTAGTATAGCCATAGCCATTGCCATTGTATGAACTTCTTACCATCTTAAGTGTGAAATTTTGACATGGAAATATTTTATAAAGTGATATTTGAAATGGTTATGTTCGTGGCATGATTACCAATGATTTTTGGTAATAGTTATATTTTGATGAACATACTTGTTATTGAAAGCATATTTTTGGCTATCATTGTGAAAAGAAAAGAAATGAGCACGATCACATGGCAATCCATGTGGTGCACCAGTAGTGGACGCCCTACCAATGGTTATGAATATGTTAATGAGAAAAGAAAGAGAAAGTGTGCCATGTTAGACGGAGCGAGATAAGCCCGTACCGGAGAGTAGAAAATACTCACCCTAACCGGGGTAGCTTGATATGAGAATAAATTGATTGTCATCATATGATATTCTGAAAATAATCAATCCTATCATACATGTCATTATTGTACGATTCTCTTGTGCATAGATATAGTGAATTCATGTGACCAAAGTTATTTACTGTAGTTTATACAGCTGAACATGACGTAATGACTATACTGATAATGATTTATTGTTGAACTTACTGGGATTTAATTCTCACTATATTTCCATGTCATGTTCAGAAAATTAGTTATGCATATTTTTCTATAGTTCTGGCTTTTAGTGCATGTTCGATCGAGTTATTATATGATGGGTGGATTCTAAATAAAATGTTTGTGGGCGAGTTGGCATAGATCTCGGTGAAGGTGCAACCACTCGCACCTGTATCTCTGGAATTGGTCAACTAGAATAAATAAGATGTTGATATTTATGTGTTTAAAATGTTGTACGTACGTTTTGCATAATGATGTGTATGTGAACTTTATATTGCATAATAATAATAATAAAAAAAAGGTTGTTACATAATTGGTATCAGAGCAGGTCGATCCTAGATGGCCAGTGGGTAGATGGTTATCTGAATCGATCTTATAGTGTCTTGAGTATGATTGTGGTTGTGCTGTGTAGGGGATCAATGAATTCATATAGGTAAGAAATTATTAGTGTTTCCTATCTATATGCCGAGGTGGTGTTATGACTGCTTTTAAATATTTTTGAACTAACTATTGGCTAATAGCAACATAATTTTGTTTTTACGATAGTAGGAAATGGCACCACTAAGGAGGAATCCAGCAAACAATGTGGAGAAAACATTGTACAACCTGGTCACGGCAATTCAAGACCAAGTCATGACCACTAACCAAATTCTACAATACTTCCAAAATGCTAATAACTCGAATAGTGCTAACAACTGGATGGCTGGAAATGATAACGGCATATCCGAGTTCCTAAGGACTAGGCCGCCTTGTTTTCAAGGCGGCTTTGACCCAATTATAGTTGAAAGATGGATAAGGTAGTTAGAAAAAATCTTTGAAGTGATGGGCGGTACTGAGGAGTAACAACTAATCTTCACTGCATATATGCTAAAAGATGAAGCAGAATACTGGTGACGGGGAGCTAGAGAACTTTTAGTTCACCAGGGAAGGCAGATCACTTGGTAGGTGCTCAAAGACACCTTTTTGGAAAAATACTTTCCAAGTACTGTGCAGGTGGAGCAGGAGATCAAATTTCTCCAACTCAGGCAAGGCAGCATGACCATAGACTAGTACATCGTGAGATTTTTGAGGAGTTGTCTAAGTTCTCCTCTTACCTGCGATATAACCCAGATGAAGCATGGAAGGCTGTTAAGTTCGAAGCAGGACTGAACCCATAGATAAAGAATGCTGTTATAGCTATGGAGATCAGGGAGTTTGTACCTCTGATTAATAAATACAGACTCCTGGAGAAGAGTTTGAAGGCAGTGGAGGATGAGAAACAAAGACAGAACTTTTGGAAAAGGAAGAACGGGCCACAAAATTCTGGCAGAAATGTTAGAGGAAAAGGACAGGGTACTGGCAAAAGGCCAATGACTGTGAGTCCTTGACCCTTCCAACAAGACCTTGCTCCAGTCAAGTGCACTAAGTGCGGACGCATGCATGGTAACCGGCCATGCTACATGGGACTATATGTCTGTTTTAAATGCGGAAAAAGGGCTATTTTGCAAGGAGCTGCCCACAAAATATGGGAAACCAGCTAGAATAAAAGCCTCAGGTGAAAGGAAGGGTTTTCACCCTGAGCGGCTAAGAGGCAGCTCAATCTTCTGAAATGATTCAAGGTACATGCTATATCTATGGATTTGCTCTTATGGTGTTGTTTGACTCTGGTGCTAGTCATTCATTTATATCGGAAGAATGTATTAGGAAGTTTCAGTTTCCTATTTCTGAAACTCCCTATAAGCTATCTGTAGTTACCCACACAGGGGAAAGGGTATTAACTTCCTCTGTATGTAAGGACTATCAAGTCACCATCCCGGAGAAAACTTTTTCTATAGACCTCGTCTGTTTACCTTTAAGAGGTATTGAGGTCATTCTAAGGTTAGACGGGATGTCTAGAAATCGGGTCTTGCTGAATTGTTGTAACAAGACCGTTGAATTTCTACCTCCTACTCCAAAAGAGGAGGTGCAATTATTGATGCTTAATGCCAATCAAGTTAATAGGGAGTTGAAGAATGGAGTACTTGGATACATTCTCTTGCACTTATCAAATCTAGAAGTTAAAGCGAAGCTTGATGAAATTCCAATAGCCAACGAGTTTCCTGAAGTATTTCCATTAGATATTCCAGGCTTACCTCCCAAGAGAGAGATAGAATTTTTTATCGATCTCTTACCTGGGACAGGGCCTATCTCTATTGCTCCTTATAGAATGGCCTCGAAAGAACTACAGGAACTCAAAAAAAAATTAGAGGAACTGTTAGACAAGCAATTTGTTAGACCAAGTGTATCACCTTAGGGAGCTCCTGTATTGTTTGTTAAGAAGAAAGATGGAAGCCTTAGACTATGCATAGACTATAGACAGCTAAATAAGATGACTGTCAAAAACAAGTATCCTTTCCCTAGGATAGATGACTTATTGGATCAATTGAAGGGAGCCTCTATTTTTTCTAAGATTGAATTGAGGTCGGGATATCATCATATTAGGATCAAGGAGGAGGATGTACCAAAAACTGCCTTCAGGACTAGGTATGGGCACTATGAGTTTCTCATAATGCCCTTTCGGGTTGACAAATGCACCTGTAATTTTCATGGATTACATGAATCGCATTTTTTGACCCTACCTAGATCAATTTGTGGTAGTGTTCATTGATGACATCTTGATATATTCTAAGAGTGAGAAAGAACATGAACAACATCTCTGAATTGTGCTGCAAGTACTGAAAGAGAAAAAGTTGTATGCCAAATTGGAGAACTGTGAATTTTGGCTGTCAGAAGTAAAGTTTCTCGGACATGTCATCTCAAATAGAGGAGTAGCCGTAGATCCTAGCAAGACGAAAGCAGTAATACAATGGGAGATACCAAAGACGGTTACGGAAGTCAGAAGTTTCTTGGGTTTGGCAGGATACTACAAGAGGTTTATACAAAACTTCTCTCGTATAGCCTTGCCATTGACTAAATTGACTAGGAAGGGAAGTCCTTTCAAATGGACTAATCAATGTGAAGTTAGTTTTCAGGAGCTTAAGACAAGACTGACCACTCCTCCAGTTTTAATTATTCCAGACACCACAAGACATTTTGAAGTGTATAGTGACGCTTCAAAGAAAGGGCTAGGGTGTGTGTTAATGCAAGACAAGAGAGTAGTTGCTTACGCCTCTAAACAACTAAGACCCCATGAAGGAAACTATCCAACCCATGATCTTGAATTGGCGGTGGTGGTGTTTGCTTTAAAGATTTGGCGACATTACTTATACGGAGCAACCTTTGAAGTATATTGCGATCACAAGAGTCTTAAATATCTCTTTGATCAAAAGGAGTTAAATATGAGGCAACGAAGATGGGTGGAATTTCTCAATGACTACAAGTTTGAGATAAAGTATCATCCAGGAAAGGCGAATGTTGTAGCTAATGCCTTAAGTTAAAAATCTCTACACATGGGCCAGATGATGGTGTATGAGATGAAAATGCTAGAGGAGTTTCGGAATTTGAAGCTGGACACTACTTTTTCCTCAAAAAAGCTAATCATTAATGGTTTAAGTATAGGGTGTGACCTAAGAGCCCAGATCAAAGAGGCTCAAGTTCACAACCAATACTTACAGGATCATAAAGATCAAGAAAATTTTTATGTCATGGAAGATGGAACAATCATGTATCAAGGAAGGATTTGTGTCCCTCAAGAACGAGAGTTGAAGACTAAGATCCTACAGGAAGCACATTAGAATAAATATACTGTCCACCCTGGATGCACTAAAATGTACTAGGACTTAAAGAGGATGTATTGGTGGCTAGGGATGAAAATGGATATTGTGGAGTTCGTGGCAAAATGTCTAATTTGTCAAAAGGTGAAGGTGGAGCATCAAAAGCCAGTGGGATTTTTACAACCTCTTGAGATCCCTAAATGGAAATGGGACAGTATCTCGATGGACTTTGTTGTGGGTTTACCTAAGAATTCAGTGGGACATGACTCTATTTGGGTAATAGTTGACAGATTAACCAAATCTGCTCACTTTCTACCCATAAAAATTAACTTTTCACAGGATAAATTGGCTCAATTGTACGTCCAGGAAATAGTTAGACTGCATGGGATTCCCTTAAATATTGTTTCTGATAGAGATCTAAGGTTCACGTTGAGGTTTTGGAAGGCGTTGCAGGAAGTTTTTGGTACTCAGTTGCGGTTCAGTATTGCCTACCATCCTTAGACTGACGGGCAGACATAATGAAGCATTCAAACTCTAGAAGACATGTTAAGGGCCTGTGTGATAGAGCAAGGTAAATGATGGGATAAGTACCTACCTTTAGTAGAGTTTTCTTATAATAATAGTTATCACTTCAGTATTAAGATGGCCACCTACGAAGCTTTATATGGTAGGAAGTGCCGATCTCCACTATGTTGGTTTGAGGTAGAAGAAAAGAACTTGCTGGGTCTTGATCTAGTTCAACAAACCACTGAACAAATCAGGATGATACGAGATAAAATACTCACAGCTTAAAGTTGGCAAAAGAGTTACTATGAAAGAGACATAGACCTCTGGAGTTTGAGGAAGGGGACCATGTATTTCTAAAACTTTCTTCGACCACTGGAGTTGGTAGGACTCTCAAGACCAAAAAGCTACATCCGCGATTTTTAGGACCCTACCAAATTCTGAAGAAAGTAAGGACGTCAGCATATCAAGTTGCTCTCCCACCTAATTTGTCCAACTTACATAATGTTTTCTATGTATCACAGCTCCGAAAGTATCTTCCAGAATCCTCACATTGGATACGAGACGAACCAATCCAAATAAAGGAGACATAACATATCAGCTAGTACCAGCATCTATATTGGACACTGACGTGAAGCAATTGCGGAATAAAACTATTCCCCTAGTTAAGGTGTTATAGGAAGGTTTGACTCCGGAAGAACCAACTTGAGAGCTAGAAGAAGTCATGAGGAAGAAATATCTGAAATTGTTCTTATTAGGTAATTTCTGAAATTTTGAGGACAAAATTTCTTTTAGGGGGAGAGAAATGTAACATCCCTAATTTCGTTTCATGTATTAATAAAAGTACAAAAGTATTCAAAGTAACGTCCCTAAACATACATAAATATTTAAGGAAATAAATTTTATTAGACAATTTTTAGATACCTAAGGAAATATAATTCTTAAAAATTCTTCAACTTACGTGTATGTATAGAAATGTTCTAACATTAATGGAATAGGTAAAGAGAGAAAACCTAAGAGGAAATATTAGAAATAAACATGCCAAAGAAAGTTGAAATTCTTAGGTAAGGAAGATAATTTTTTGTGAAATAAGTAAAGGTCTTAAAATTTCAAGAAGATCGGATTAGGGTAATTTTTCTTAATTTAAGAGCAAAAGTTACTAAGTTTAGTATCTCCACCCATAATTTGGGCTTTCACCTATGGACACTTCATATAGAGTTTTTCTACTTCACATAAATTTTTAGCAAGCCAATAGGATAGCCCAATGAAGAAATAAAACATAGACTTGGACTACGATATAGAAATTGGACCGGTAGCCCAAAAATCATGAAAATGTGACCAAACCCATTATGAAAGGTAGAATTTTAGCCAAAGTAAAGAAAATGGGCAAGAATGAGCCCAAACCCAAGAGGAAAAAATAAAAATAGAAATAAAATTAAAGTGATGAAATAATGGTGTAATCAAGATTAGGTAATATGGCATTAAGACAAAAATTTAGCAAGTGCTATGATAATACAAGGCTTTAGGACAAAACATCTATATCCTACACTCATAATTTTAGAAAGTGGTATGATAATACATAGCATTAGGACAAAACATTTCCATCCCACACAAATAATTTCAACCAAATAATGGAGATTGAAGGGCTAGAAATTTACCACTTAAAAAGGAAAACCTATCATAATTGATTAAGACAAAAGAAAAAGTAAATGAATCCCTAAATCAAAGGGACCTTGTCCCATATCTTAAGAACATATTATCATAATTTTCAAAATACAAATCTCCTTTTCCTATGCATATCTTGACTAAGGAAGAGGAAGATAAGAACATAAGTTGTTTGTTTTCCAAAAATTCAACCAAGTGTAATCTAATTGTGATAAGGTAGACCCATGATCATGAAAGGTGAATTATTTGGTGGTCTATATAAGAAAACCCACCCTTTCAACATTATAATTTCGTCTAAGTGAAAGAGAGGAAAATAGAAGCAAGGTAGAGTGAGGAAAGGAGAGGAAGAAAGAGGAAGGAGAAGTCTAGTGGACTAAGTGCTCCAGGTAAGTTTAACAATATTTCTTTCTGAAGAAAAGTTTTGAAACTTATAATATTTATATGAGATTTTGATCTTAGAACTTTGATGATTGGTCATGGATGTTGCTATATCATGTTACATATTAATCTTGCATGTGATGTATGTTTGAATACTTAGGCTGGTATAGAAAGTTCTGCACAGGTATGGCTATAGGTGGCAAAATTTTAAGCTTTTGTATTTTAATTTTTTGAGTGATTCCAGTGGCTAAAAATCCGTGACACACATAGCTATAATTCTTATGTTAACCATTTATTTTAATTCCCTACACAATGTTCCCAGAAATTAAAACACAGAAGTTATCCTAAGATATTCTTCCCTGATTAACCATTTTCTGACCTTTGACTAGTAATTGACTCATATCTTCCTCATATGGACTCCAAATTGAATGATTCCAGTGGCTAAAACTCCGTGACACATATATCTTTAATTCTTATGTTAACCATTTATTTTAATTCCCTACAGATAATTCCCAGAAATTAAAACATAGAAGCTTAAAATTTTGCCACCCATAGCCATACCTATGCAGAACTTTCTATACCAGCCGAAGTATTCTCGTATAGCCTTGCCATTGACTAAATTGACTAGGAAGGGAAGTCCTTTCAAATGGACTGATCAATGTGAAGCTAGTTTTCAGGAGCTTAAGACAAGACTGACCACTCCTCCGATTTTAATTATTCCAGACCCCACAGGACATTTTGAAGTGTATAGTGATACTTCAAAGAGATGTTTTGTATAAACCTCCTGTAGTATCCTGCCAAAACCCAGGAAACTTCTGACTTCCGTAACTATCTTTGGTCTCTCCCATTGAATTACTGATTCCGTCTTGCTAGGATCTACGACTACCCCTCTATTTGAGATGACATGTCCGAGAAACTTTACTTCTGACAGCCAAAATTCACGCTTCTCCAATTTGGCATACAACTTTTTCTCTTTCAGTACTTGCAGTACAATTCAGAGATGTTGTTCATGTTCTTTCTCACTCTTAGAATATATCAAGATTTCATCAATGAATACTACCACAAATTGATCTAGGTAGGGTCGAAAAATGTGATTCATGTAATCCATGAAAATTGTAGGTGCATTTGTCAATCCGAAAGGCATTACGAGAAACTGATAGTGCCTATACCTAGTCCTGAAGGAAATTTTTGGTACATCCTCCTCCTTGATCCTAATCTGATGATATCTTGACCTCAAGTCAATCTCAGAAAAGATAGAGGCTCCCTTCAATTGATCCAATAAGTCATCTATCGTAGGGAGAGGATACTTGTTTTTGACAGTCACCTTATTTAGCTATCTATAGTTTATGCATAGTCTAAGGCTTCCATCTTTCTTCTTAACAAACAATACAGACTCGATTTCTAGACATCCAGTCTAACCCTAGAATGACCTCAATACCTCTTAAAGGTAAACAGACGAGCTCTAAAGAAAACGTTTTCTCCTGGATGGTGACTTGACAGTCCTTTCATACAGAGGAATTTAATACCCTTTCCCCTGTAGGGGTTACTATGGATAGCTCATAGGGAGTTTCAAAAATAGGAAACTGAAACTTCCTAATACATTCTTCCGATATAAATGAATGACTAGCACCAGAGTCAAATAACACCATAAGAGCAAATCCATAGATATAGCATGTACCTTGAATTATTTCAAAAGATTAAGCTGCCTCTTGGCCGCTCAGGGTGAAAACCCTTCCTTTTACTTGAGGCCTTTGTTCTGGCTGTTTTCCCATATTCTGTGGGCAGTTTCTCACAAAATGACCCTTCTGTCCGCAGTTGAAGCAGAAATCTTGTCCCATGTAGCATGGACGATTACCATGCATGCGTCCACACTTAGCGCACTTGACTAGGGTGAGGTCTTGTTGGAAAGGTCTGGGACTCGTAGTCAATGGCCTCTTACCAGCTCCATATCCACTTCTTCTCACGTTCTTGCTAGGGTTGGGAAAATTTTTCTTCTTTTTTCACAGGTTTCGCCTTTGCTTTTCGTCCTCCACTGCCTTTAAACTTTTCTCCAAGAGTTTGCATTTATTGATCAGAGGCACAAACTCCCTAAGAGGAGAACTTAGACACGAATCTCGCGATGTATTGGTTTATAGTCATGCTACTCTGCCGGAGTTGGAGAAATTCGATCTCTTTCTCCGCCCTCACAGTACTTGGAAAGTACTTTTCCAAAAAGGTGTCTTTGAACATCTTCCAAGTGATCTGCCTTCCCTGGTGAGCTAAAAGTTCTCTAGCTCCACCCCACCAGTGTTCTGCTTCATCTTTTAGCATATATGCAGCAAAGATTACTTGCTGCTCCTCAGTACAACCCATCACTTCAAAGATTTTCTCTAACTCCCTTATCCATCCTTCAGCTACAATCGGGTCAAAGCCGCCTTGAAAACATGGTAGCCTAGTCCTCAGGAACTCGGATATGCCGTTATCATTTCCAGCCATCCTATTGTTAACACCATTCACATCATTCGAGTTATTAGCATTTTGGAGGTACTGTAGAATTTGATTAGTGGTCATGACTTGGTCTCTAATTGCCGTGGCCAGGTTGTGCAGGGTTTCCTCCGCATTATTTGCTGGATTCCTCATTGGTGGTGCCATTTCCTACTATGGCAAAAACAAAGTTATGATGCTATTGAGGTGATCAAGCCCAATAGTTAGTTCAAAAATATTTAACAGCAGTCATCACACCACCTCGGCATGTAGGTAGGAAACACTAGTAATTTCTTACCTATATGAATTCACTGATCCCTACATAGCACAACCACAAACATACTCAAGACACTATAAGATCGATTCAGATAACCATCCACCCACTGGCCATCTAGGATCGACCTGCTCTGATACCAATTATGTAACAACTTTTTATTTATTTATTATTATACAATATAAAGTTCACATACACATCATTAATCAAAACGTACGTACAACATTTTAAACACATAAATATCTACATTTTATTTATTCTGGTTGACCAATTCTGGAGATTCGGGTGCGGGTGGTTGCACCTTCACCGGGATCTGTGCCAACTCGCCCACAAACATTTTATTTAAGATCTGCCCAACATAGAACAACTCGATCTAAGGTGCACCAAAAGCCAGAGCTATAGAAACATCTGCAAAACTAATTTTCTGAACATGACATGAAAATATAGTGAGAATTAAATCTCAGTAAGTTCAACAATAAATCATTATCAATATTGCTCATCACGTCATATTCAGCTATATAAACTATAGTAAATAACTTTGGTCACATGAATGCACTATATCTATGCACATGAGAATCGTACAGTAATGACATGTATGACAGGATTAATTATTTTCAGAATATCATATGATGAATATCAATTTATTCTCATATCAAGCTACCCCGGTCAAGGTGAGTATTTTCTACTCTCCGGTACAGGATTTTTTCGCTCCGTTCGACATGACCCACTTTCTATTTCTTTTCTCATTAACATGATCATAACCGTTGGTAGGGCGTCCCCTACTGGTGCACCACACGGATTGCCATGTGACCGTGCTCATTTCTTTTCTTTTCACAATGATAGCCAAAAATATACTTTCAATAACAACTATGTTCATCAAAATATAACTATTACCAAAAATCATTGGTAATCATGCCATGAACATAACCATTTCAAATATATCTTTATAAAATATTTCCATGTCAAAATTTTACACTTAAGATGATAAGAAGTTCATACAATGACAATGGCTATGGCTATACTAGTCATTTATTATTTTCATTTATAAGATTTATCTTCTTTTTTAAATATTAATTTTATTTCTTGATTTTCTTGATCCAGGTTTTCATCCTATCTAATCAGAGCATAACTCCCTCACTTTAACTTCGATGTAGGTGATCTTGGTGTCAATTTCAAGATAAAATAATTATCTAAAACTATTATGTTGAACATTGTAGCGAAATATTAATAAATCATAGTGATATTACTCCCTCAATGTACAGGTTATTTCTTCTCGAAAAGGTTCTGACCTCTAGCTACTAATTTGTGCATATCTCCCTCATATGAATTCCAAATTAAGTTATTCCAGTGGTTCCAAATCCGTGACACATATAGCAATAGTTTTTATGTTAACCATTTATTTTAATTCCCTACAAAATGTTCCCAGAAATTAAAACACAGAAGCTATCTTAACATATTCTTCCTTGATTAAGCATTTTCTGACCTTTGCTTACTAATCGGATCATATCTACCTCATATGGACTCCAAATTGAATGATTACAGTGGCTAAAATTCCATGACACATATATTTTTAATTCTTTTGTTAACCATTTATTTTAATTCCCTACAGATAATTTCCAGAAATTAAAACACAGAAGCTATCCTAACATATTCTTCCCTGATGAACCATTTTCTGACCTATGCTAACTAATCGAACCATATCTACCTCATATTGACTCCAAATTGAATGATTCCAGTGGCTAAAAATCTGCGACACATATATCTTTAATTATTATGTTAACCATTTATTTTAATTCCCTACAGATAATTCGCAAAAATTAAAAAAACAGAAGTAATCCTAACATATTCTTCCCTGATGAACCATTTTCTGACATTTGCTTACTAATCGAACCATATATACCTCATATGTACTCCAAATTGAATGCTTCCAGTGGCTAAAAATCCGTGAGACATAAATCTACATTTGTTGTGTTAACCGTATGTTTAGATTCCCTATAGAATGTTCCCAGAAATTACAACACAGAAGCTTAAAATTCTGCCACCCATAGCCATATCCATGCTGAACTATCTACACCAACTTAAGTATTCAAACATACTTAATATGTAACATGATATAGCAACATCCATGACCAATCATCAATGTTCTAAGATCAAAATCCCATATAAATATTACAAGTTTGAAAACTTTTCTTCAAAAAGAAATATTGTTAAACTTACCTGGAGTACTTAGTCACCTAGACTACTCCTTCCTCTTTCTTGCTTTCTTCCTCTACTTTCCTCACTCTACCTTGCTTCTATTTTTCCTCTCCCTCACTTGGACAAAATTCTAATGTTGTAAGGGTGGGTTTTCTTATATAGACCACCAAATAATTCACCTTTCATGATCATAGGTCTACCTTATCACAATTAGGTTACACTTGGTTGAATTTTTGGAAAACAAACAACTTATGTTCTTGTCTTCCTCTTCCTTAGTCAAGATATGCATAGGAAAAGGAATTTGTATTTTGAAAATTATGATAATATGTTCTTAAGATATGGGACAAGGTCCCTTTGATTTAGGGATTCATTTACTTTTTCTTTTGTCTTAATCAATTCTGATAGGTTTGCCTTTTTAAGTGGCAAATTTCTAGCCCTTCAATCTCCATTGTTTGGTTGAAATTATTTGTGTGGTATAGAAATGTTTTGTCCTAATGCTATGTATTATCATACCACTTGATAAAATTATGAGTGTAGGATATAGATGTTTTGTCCTAAAGCCTTGTATTATCATACCACTTGCTAAATTTTTGTCTTAATGCCATGTCACCTAATCTTGATTACACCATTATTTCATCACTTTAATTTTTTTCCTCTTGGGTTTGGGCTCATTCTTACCCATTTTCTTTACTTTGGTTAAAATTCTACCTTTCATAATGGGCTTGGTCATAATTTCATGATTTTTGGGCTACCGGTCTAATTTCTATATCTTAGTCCAAGTCTATGTTTTATTTCTTCATTGGGCTATCCTATTGGCTTGCTAAAACTTTATGTGAAGTAGAAAAACTCTATATGAAGTGTCCATAGGTGAAAGCCCAATTTATAGGTGGAGATACTAAACTTAGTAACTTTTGCTCTTAAATTAATAAAAATTACCCTAATCCAATCTTCTTGAAATTTTAAGACCTTTACTTACTTCACAAAATTTTATCTTCCTTACCTAAGAATTTCACCTTTCTTTAGCATGTTTATTTTTAATATTTCCTCTTAGGTTTTCTTTCTTTACCTATTCCATTAATACTAGAACATTTCTATACAAACACGTAAGGTGAAGAATTTTTAAGGATTATATTTCCTTAGATATCTAAAATTTGTCTAATAAATTTTATTTCCTTAATTAAATATTTATGTACCTTTATCAATACAAGAAATGAAATTATGGATGTTACTTTGAATTATTTTGTACTTTTATTAATACATGAAACGAAATTAGAGATGTTACATTTCTCTCCCCCTAAAAGAAATTTTGTCCTTAAAATTTCAGAAATTACCTAATAAGAACAATTTCGGATATTTCTTCCTTATGACTTCTTCTAGCTCCCAAGTTGCTTCTTCTGGAGTCAAACCTTCCCATAACACCTTAACTAGGGGAATAGTTTTGTTCCGCAATTGCTTCACGTCAGTGTCCAATATAGATGCTGGTACTAGCTGGTATGTCATGCTCTCCTTTATTTGGATTGGTTCATCTCGTATCACATGTGAGGAGTTTGGAAGATACTTTTGGAGCTGTGATACATGGAAAACATTATGCAAGTTGGACAAATTAGGTGGGAGAGCAACTTGATATGCTGAAGTCCCTACTTTCTTCAGAATTTGGTACGGTCCTAAAAATCACGGATTTAGCTTTTTGCTCTTGAGAGACCTACCAACTCCAGTGGTTGGAGAAAGTTTTAGAAATACATGGTCCCATTCTTGAAACTCCAGAGGTCTATGTCTCTTATCATAGTAACTGTTTTGCCGGCTTTGAGCTGTGAGTATTTTATCTCGTATCATCCTCATTTGTTCAGTGGTTTGTTGAACTAGATCAGGACCCAGCAAGTTCTTTTTTCCTACCTCAAACCAACATAGTGGAGATCGGCACTTCCTACCGTATAAAGCTTCGTAGGGGGCCATCTTAATACTGGAGTGATAACTATTATTATAAACAAACTCTACTAAAGGTAGGTACTTATCCCATCCTTTACCTTGCTCTATCACACAGGCCCTTAACATAGCTTCTAGGATTTGAATGGTTCATTCTGTCTGCCTGTCAGTTTGAGGATGGTAGGGAGTACTAAACCACAACTGAGTACCAAATGCTTCATTTGCGCCTTCCAAAACCTCGATGTGAACCTCGGATCTCTATCAGAAACGATATTTAAGGGAATTCCATGCAGTCTAACTATTTCCTGGACATATAGTTAGGCTAATGTATCCAGTGAATAGTTAATTTTTATGGGCAAAAAGTGAGCAGATTTGGTTAATCTGTCAACTATTACCCAGATAGAGTCATGTCCCACTGAAGTCTTAGGTAATCCCACAACAAAGTACATAGAGATATTGTCCCATTTCCATTTAGGGATCTCAAGAGGTTGTAGAAATCCTACTGGATTATGATGCTCCACCTTCACCTTTTGACAAATGAGACATTTCACCACAAACTCAGCAATATCCTTTTTCATCCCTGGCCACCAATACATCCTCTTTAAATCCTTGTCCATTTTAGTACATCCAGGATGGACTGTGTATTTACTCTGATGCGCTTCCTACAGGATCTTAGTCCTCAACTCTCGTTCTTAAGGGACACAAATCCTTTCCAGATACATGATTGCTTCATCTTTCATGAAAGAAAAATTACCTTGGTCTTTATGATCCTGTAAGTATTGATCGTGAGCTTGAGCCTCTTTGATCTGAGTTCTAAGGTCACACCCTATACTTAAACCATTAATGACTAGC
Organism: Gleditsia sinensis; assembly: GCA_037074535.1. Classification (NCBI taxonomy): domain Eukaryota; kingdom Viridiplantae; phylum Streptophyta; class Magnoliopsida; order Fabales; family Fabaceae; genus Gleditsia; species Gleditsia sinensis. Next base: position 15,674,821 of record CM073463.1, on the reverse strand, counting down.
TTCTTTGGAGTAAGAGTTGTGGCTAGCTTCAAATTTCGAAACTCCTCTAGCATCTGCATCTCATACACCATCATCTTACCCATGTGCAGAGATTTTCGACTCAAGGCATCTGCTACAACATTCGCCTTTCTGGGATGATACTTTATCTCAAACTTGTAGTCATTGAGAAATTTTACCGATCTTCGTTGCCTCATATTTAACTCCTTCTGATCAAAGAGGTATTTAAGACTCTTATGATCACAATATACTTCAAAGGTTGCCCCGTACAAATAGTGTCGCCAAATCGTTCAGGCAAACACCACTGCCGCTAATTCAAGATCATGGGTTGGATAGTTTCCTTCATAGGGTCTCAGTTGCCTAGAGGCATAAGCAACTACTCTCTTATCTTAGCTCCCAAGTTGCTTCGTCTGGAGTCAAACCTTCCCATAACACCTTAACTAGGGGAATAGTTTTTTTTTTATTATTATTATACAATATTGAGTTCACATACACATCATTAATCAAAACGTACATGCAACATATCAAACACATAGGTATTTACATCTTGTTTATTTTCGTTGACCAATTTCGGAGATACAGGTGCGGGTGGTTGCACCTTCACCGGGATCTGAGCCAACTCTACCACAAAGATCTTATTTGATTCTGAGATCTGCCCAACATAAAGTAACTCGATTCAATGTGCACTAAAAGCCAGAGCCATAGAAAAAACTACATAACTAATTTTCTGAACATGATATGAAAATATAGTGAGAATTAAATCCCAGTAAGTTCAACAATAAATCATCATCAATATAGCTCATCACGTCATGTTCAGTTGTATAAACTACAGAAAATATCTTTGATCACATGAATGCATTATATCTATGCACGTAAGAATCATACAGTAATGATATGTATGATAAGATTAACTATTTTGAGAATATCACATGATGGCTATCAACTTATTCTCATTTCAAGCTACCCCGGTCAGGGTGAGTATCCTCTACTCTCTGGTAAGGGCTTTTCTCGCTCCGTCCGACATGACACACTTTCTCTTTCTTTTCTTATAATCATAATCATAACCGTTAGTAGGGTGTCCCCTACTGGTGCACCACGCGGATTGTCATGTGATCGTGCTCATTTCTTTTCTTTTCACAATGATAGCCAAAAATATGCTTTCAATAACAAGTATGTTCATCAAAATATAACTATTACCAAAAATCATTGGTAATCATGCCATGAACATAACCATTTCAAATATCACTTTATAAAATATTTCCATGTGAGAATTTTACACTTAAGATGGTAAGAAGTTCATACAATGGCAATGGCTATGGCATATACTAGTCATTTATTATTTTCATTTATAAGATTTGTCTTCTTTTTTAAATTTTAATTTTATTTCTTTATTTTCGTAATTCAGGTTTTCATCATATCTAACATTCTCTTACTAATCAGAGCATAACTCCCTCAATTTAACTCCGATGTAGGAGATCTTGGTGTCAATATCAAGATAAAACAATTATCTAAAATGATTATGTTGAACATTGTAGCGAAATATTAATAAATCAAGGTGATATTACTCCCTTAATGTACAGGTTATTTCTTCTCGGATAGGTTCTGACCTCTACCTACTAATTTGTCCATATCTCCCTGATAAGAATTCCAAATTAAGTTATTCCAGTGGTTAAAATTTCGTGACACATATATCTTTAATTCTTACGTTAAACATTTATTTTAATTCCCTACAGATAATTCTCAGAAATTAGAACACAGAAGCTATCCTAACATATTCTTCCCTGATGAACCATTTTCTGACCTTTGACTACTAATCGGCTCATATCCTCCCCATATTGACTCCAAATTGAATGATTCTAGTGGCTAAAAATTCGTGACACATATATCGTTAATTCTTATGTTAACCATTTATTTTAATTCTCTACAGATAAGTCTCAGAAATTAAAACACAGAAGCTATCCTAACATATTCTTCCCTGATGAACCATTTTCTGACCTTTGAGTACTAATTGGCTCATATCTTCCTCATATGGACTCCAAATTGAATGATGCTTGTGGCTAAAAATCTGTGACACATGTATCTTTAATTATTATGTTAACCATTTATTTTAATTCCCTACAGATAATTCTCAAAAATCAAAACACAGAAGCTATCCTAACATATTCATCCCTGATGAACCATTTTCTGACCTTTGACTAGTAATCGGCTCATATCTTCCACATATGGACTCCAAATTGAGTGATTCCAGTGGCTAAAATTCTGTGACACATATATGTTAACCATGTATTTTAATTCCCTACAAATAATTCCCAGAAATTAAAACACAAGCTTAAAATTTTGCCAACCATAGCCATACCTATGCAGAACTTTCTATACTAGTCTAAGTATTCAAACATACATCACATGCAAGATCAATATGTAACATGATATAGCAACATCCATGACCAATCATCAAAGTTCTAAGATCAAAATCTCATATAAATATTATAAGTTTCAAAACTTTTCTTCAAAAAGAAATATTGTTAAACTTACTTAGAGCACTTAGTCTTCTAGACTTCTCCTTACTCTTTCTTCCTTTCTTCCTCTCCTTTCCTCACTCTACCTTGCTTCTATTTTTCCTTTCCCTCACTTGGACGAAAATTATAATGTTGTAAGGGTGGATTTTGCTTAAATAGACCCTCAAATAATTTACCTTTCATGATCATGGGTCTACCTTATCACAATTAGATTACACTTAGGTGAATGTTTGGAAAACAAACAACTTATGTTCTTGTCTTTCTCTTCCTTAGTCAAGATATGCATAGGAAAAGGAGATTTTTATTTTGAAAATTATGATAATATGTTCTAAAGATATGGGACAAGGTCCCTTTGATTTAGGGATTCATTTCCTTTTTCTTTTGTCTTAATCAAGTATGATAGATTTTCCTTTTTAAGTGGCAAATTTCTAGCCCTTGAATCTCCATTATTTGGTTGAAATTATTTGTGCGGGATAAAGATGTTTTGTCATAATGCTATGTATTATTACCCCCTTGCTAAAATTATGAGTGTAGGATATTGATGTTTTGTCATAAATTCTTGTATTATCATACCACTTGCTAAACTTTTGTCTTAATGTCAAATCACCTAATCTTGATTACACCATTATTCCATCACTTTATTTGTATTTTATTTTCATTTTTTCTCTTGGGTTTGGGCTCATTCTTGCCCATTTTCTTTACTTTGGTTAAAATTCTAACTTTCATAATGGGCTTGGTCACATTTTCATGATTTTTGGGCTATCGGTCCAATTTCTATATCCTAGTCCAAGTCTATATTTTTTTTCTTTATTGGGCTATCCTATTGGCTTGCTAAAAATTTATGTCAAGAAGAAAAACTCTATATGAAGTGTAAATAGGTGAAAGCCCAATTTATGGTTAATCAGGGAAGAATATTCTTTAGGGAATTAAAATACATAGTTAATCAGGGAAGAATATGTTAATCAGGGAATTAAAAATTTATGTGAAGAAGAAAAACTTATAAGCAGTGGTCAGAAAATGCTTAATCAGGGAAGAATATGTTAGGATAGCTTCTGTGTTTTAATTTCTGGGAACATTCTTTAGGGAATTAAAATATATAGTTAACATATGAATTATAGATATATGTGTCACAAATTTTTAACCACTGGAATCACTTAATTTGGAATTATTATGAGGGAGATATGGACCTATTAGTAGGCAGAGGTCAGAACCTATCCGGGAAGAAATAACCTGTACATTGAGGGAGTAATATCACCTTAATTTCTTAATATTTCGCTAAACTGTTCAACATAATAGTTTTAGATTATTGTTTTATCTTGAAATTGACACCAAGATCACCTACATCGGAGTTAAATTGAGGGAGTTATTCTCTAATTAGTAAGAGAAGGATAGATAGGATGAAAACCTACATCAAGAAAATAAAGAAATAAAATTAATATTTAAAAAGAAGAAGAAGAAGAATCTTATAAATGAAAATAATAAATGACTAGTATATGACATAGCCATTGCCATTGTATGAACTTCTTACCATTTTAAGTGTGAAACTTTAACATGGAAATATTTTATAAAGTGATATTTGAAATGGTTATGTTCATGGCATGATTACCAATGATTTTTGACAATAATTATATTTTGATGAACATCCTTGTTATTGAAAGCATATTTTTGGCTATCATTGTGAAAAGAAAAGAAATGGGCACGGTCACATGGCAATCCGTGTGGTGCACCAGTAGAGGACGCCCTACCAACGGTTATGAATATGTTAATGAGAAAAGAAAGAGAAAGTGTACCATGTCGGACGGAGCGAGAAAAGCCCGTACCGGAGAGTAGAAAATACTCACCCTGACCAGGGTAGATTGATATGAGAATAAATTGATAGTCATCATATGATATTTTGAAAATAGTTAATCCTGTCATACATATCATTACTGTATGATTCTTTTGTGCATAGATATAATGCATTCATGTGACCAAAGATATTTTCTGTAGTTTATATAGCCGAACATGACGTGATGAGCTATATTGATGATGATTTATTGTTGAACTTACTGGGATTTAATTCTCACTATATTTCCATATCATGTTTAGAAAATTAGTTATGCAGCATTTTTCTATGGCTCTGGCTTTTAGTGCACATTGGATCGAGTTACTTTATGTTGGTCAGATCTCATAATCAAATAAGTTGTTTATGGTTGAGTTGGCTCAGATCCCGGTGAAGGTGCAACCACTCGCACCTGTATCTCCGGAATTGGTCAACTAAAATAAACAAGATGTAAATATCTATGTGTTTGATATGTTGCATGTATGTTTTGATTAATGACGTGTATGTGAACTCAATATTGTATAATAATAAAGAAAAAAAAAGGTTGTTACATAATTGGTATTAGAGCAGGTCGATCCTAGATGACCAGTGGGTGGTTGGTTATCTGAATCAATCTTATAGTATTTTGAGTACGTTGTGGTAGTGCTGTGTAGGGGATCCGTGATTTCATATAGGTAAGAAATTACTAGTGTTTCTTATCTATATGCCGAGGTGGTGTTATGACTGCTGTTAAATATGTTTTTTTTAAACTAACTATTGGGCTTGATCACCTCAATAGCAGCATAACTTTATTTTTGCCACAGTAGGAAATGGCACAACCAAGGAGGAATCCGACAAACAATGCGGAGGAAATCCTGCACAACCTTGCCACAGCAATTCGGGAATTTGAAATTGATTTACTCCTTAGAACCCAACTAGTATCAATATCCCTATATAGAATAATATCGATTGAATTTAAAAGAAAAATTAGTTACAAGACTTGTTAGACAACATATTTAAATACCCCAGTACTTTTATTCGGAGTGCTACAGTTCAATCTGTGAAAAAGAAAGATGGATCATTATGACTATGCATAGATTATAGACAGTTGAATAAGGTGACAACGTAGAATAAAAACTCATTACCTCGTATAGATTACCTATTTGACTAGTTATACGATGTTCTATATTTTTCCACAAATTGATTTGGGATATGAGTAACATTAATTAAGGATAAGAGAAGAGGATGTACGAAAATTTTATTTTAGGACTTATTATGGGCATTATGAGTTCTTGGTGATGTCATTTAAATTGACAAATATTTTAGCTGCATTCATAGATTTAATGAATAGTAATTAGGTCATCCCTGGATCAGTTTGTTTTTATTGATGATATACTAGAATATTTCAAAAGTTCAGAGGATCATAAGCAACATTCAAAGATAGTTTTACCAACTCTAAAGGAGTATGGTTGGTAAATATGGTATCCAAGTAGACTCTAAGAAAGTAAAAGTAGTACAATAATAGCTACGTTTTACTACATTTAAAGATGAAGATTCGAATCCAATTTACGCTTCCTACGGTTATCTGCCGTCCATTCTATTTGAGTCATAGTTGGATAAGGTACATGAACATATGCTTGTAAAGCATCAATCAACTCCTCAGCATTTGAAGCTGAGATGAGAATTCATCGTGCTGAGTATGAGATGAACCTTTATTCCACAGCATGATCAAGGAAAGACAACAAACCATCAAAGAAGTAGTTAACATTTAACAAATCTATCGGTTTGTGATGCATATTTAGTTGTGCTCAAGAGACTATTTGGAAAATTTCTTCTAAAGTACCAAAACCCCTTGGCAAGGCAATGAAGGCATCAGCATTGCTCATCATTCTAGCCATACGCTCATGCATAGAAGCTACCCTAAACTCTTCCCCAATTTTCTTTCCTACGATGTTAGATGCAGCTAGAGCTGTAGGAATAATACTTAGAACTTGGTATCCTCCTACATGGGCAGCTGTAGACACACACCCCATTAACCCACGGTTACCTCCAACATAGACTAAATGAATTTTTCTTCTGGCTAGTACCATACCCAAGTTTTGTGCATCTTTCACATACTCTCCATCTTTTCCAGGACTAAAACCACAAAAGACACAAATATTTCGAAATTGATGAAATACGATTCCCTCCATAGTTGCACACACCTTGACTTGGAGTATGAAAGTAAAGATATTAACATGTGCATTTATAGAACTCGAAGAATGGCATACTTATGATAGCTATGTGAATAGGCTGGGAATAATTAGAACAATTATGTGAGTGATTGGTGGATATAAGCTAAATTGAAGGTGAAATTTTCTAAAATGACGGCAAGCATGTATATGTATAGTAGTTGTGATAGTCGCTCATATTAGGCATATAAAGAGAATAAGGATAAGATATCATCATAAATTTATCTTTGTTGTCTTTGATGAAACCTTGATATCTTGATTCTTGTAGAGAAGTTGTAGGTAATAGGCGTAATTGAAAAACAAAAGAAAGTGAAAATGTAAACAAGTTAGTTGTTGAAGAAGGACAATCAAATGATTTATTTTGGTTTCCCAATATTTTTACCAGTCGACTATTGGTATTATTAAGTCGACTAGCTATTTTGAGAAATTTTAATTTGGACAGGTTATTTTACAGTTGATTGATTACATCTATTTTGAAGCAATCAACTGCATCCTACCAGTTAACTACGTATTCTTTGATTTTCACAGACTTTTATAAGCTCAGAAATGTTTCTTTGTCCATGTGATATCTTTCCACTGAATACCAATAGATTTAGAGTAGATTTTGGCACATATATTCAAACCTTGCGGCCACCGATTTTTGCCGATATAACAGCTAAATTTTTGTTTTCAAATTTTCAAGAATTACGGCCACCGATTTTAACTCTCTCTAATGTTTTGTCCAAACTTTTGACTTTCTATTTTAGCAACGTTCTTTATTATACTTTTCGTCTGTTCTACTGCATTGTCCTACATTAATATTTGGCATTAAATGCAAGATTCTTTTCTTACATTAAAAGAAAAGTTAATTTATTTTCTTTGAAACTCAATTATTATGGTGACTAAGTTGTTAGTAGGTTAAAGTAATGAAAAGTTTGAAAAGAATGGACGGATGATGGTCTTATGGTGTTTTGATGAATGTAATCAAGAGAATTAATGGTGTTGAAGTTCTTGAGTAATAAAATATAGGAGGTAGTATTTAAGTTAGTCTTTGAACTCTTAATTTGGAAATATAGAGAATATTCTGAGAACCATGTCCGAAAATAATGTAAGTGATCAAGATATTTGTGTTAAAGGATTATATCATGCTAAATTGAGTCTAGTATCTAGGATATGAATTATGTTGGAATTGAGAATTCATGTATGAGTAATTGTTAGGAAAAATCTTCTTGAAATGATTGGGTGAATTAAATGGGATTGACATAAGCTAGAATGAGGTGCTTTTGGATATGATAGAAGAAATAATTGAAATTTTTGACAATGAGTTTAATGGTGTTAATAAGCTTGTATAGAATTACTGTGATGAGGTAAGTTGAAATTATTAGACATGTGTCAATGGTACACGTTATTAAAGGCTTGAAGGATTTATTGCTACGTATGTTTAACATATTGATTAAAGGATTTGAGGATAAAAATAAATGATAGATTAAGAAGATGATATTTAGGGGATGATGTCGATATATGAAAACCAAAAAAATAACTTGATAGAAGTTTGGAATAAGAAAAGATAGTTACCTAATATGAAGGTGAATATGTTCCTTTATATGTTTGTTTTCTAATATCGACCCATAGATATATCCATGCGAGCTAGAGGATATAAATTGAAGAACTTATGAGTGAAAGAAATCCTTATGGTTAAGTTATATGGCAAAATCACTCAAGTGAATAGATATATTAAAAAGTTAAGATGTTATACAGAAAAGTTATCCCTAATTTTTTAGGTAATAAGGTTGGTAACTCTGGATAATGCCTTAATTTCATTCCCTACATGTGGTAGGATGGACTAAAATTCGGGGACCGAAGCTTACTAATCGGTCCATATCTCCCTCATAGCAATTCCAAATTAAGTGATTCTAGTGGCTAAAAATCCGTGACACATATATCTATAATTCATATGTTAACTATGTATTTTAATTCCCTAAGAAATGTTCCCAGAAATTAAAACACAGAACTCGCACCGTCCGACATGGCCCACTTTCTCTTTCTTTTCTCATTAACATGATCATAAGTGTTGGTAGGGCGTCCCCTACTGGTGCACCACACGGATTGCCATGTGACCGTGCTCATTTCTTTTCTTTTCACAATGATAGCCAAAAATATGCTTTCAATAACAAGTATGTTCAATAAAATATAATTATTACCAAAAATATTGGTAATCATGCCATAAACATAACCATTTCAAATATCACTTTATAAAAACACTTAAGATGGTAACAAGTTCATACAATGGCAATGGCTATGTCATATACTAGTCATTTATTATTTTCATTTATAAGATTCTTTTTTTTAAATATTAATTTTATTTCTTTATTTTCTTGATGTAGGTTTTCATCCTATCTATCCTTCTCTTACTAATAAGAGAATAACTCCCTCAATTTAACTCCGATGTAGGTGTTCTTGGTGTCAATTTCAAGATAAAACAATAATCTAAAACTATTATGTTGAACAGTTTAGCGAAATATTAAGAAATCAATGTGATATTACTCCCTCAATGTACAGGTTATTTCTTTTCGGATAGGTTCTGACCTCTGCCTACTAATCAGTCCATATCTCCCTCATAACAATTCCAAATTAAGTGATTCCAGTGGCTAAAATTCTGCGACACATATATCTATAATTCATATGTTAAATATGTATTTTAATTCCCTAAATAATGTTCCCAGAAATTAAAACACAGAAGCTATCCTAATATATTCTTCACTGATTAACCATTTTCTGACCATTCCATTATTATTAGAACATTTATATGCATATATGTAAGGTGAAGAATTTATAAGGAAAATATCTAAAAATTACGGGATGTTACAAATTGAGTGTTTTGAAAATAGATTTAAATCTCTTTTTGGATGGATGAGTTGGAATCTATATATATAAATGGATTTGGTAAGTTATGGGTTGGATTGAATTTGAGAGCGAGAAATCTATGAAGATAATTCAATGATAGATTTTGTTGATATAAAGGATTCGTAAACAATTTAGTTTTCAATAATATTATGTACAAGCATTATGAGAAAGGAAGGTTTGCCTATAGAAATTTAAAATTTAAGGTATGCAAAATTGGCAATTCATGTGAAGGACTCTTGGATAGACATAAGTTTTTCATGATTGATTGTTAAGACATTGTATAAGCATGTTAAAGAATAAAGTCAAAATGGGTTGAACTTGTTTAAGTGTTATGAACTGCGTTCTAGCTGATACAATATGAAGATGTCATCAATAGCAGAAAATGTTAGTAAAGGAGCTACTAGTAGTGAACAATTATGGACACAAGTACCCAGTAATTTAATTTTACCTTTACCAGCCATAAATTTTTACAAAGGGGTGCTAAGGATATTTGACAGTGGTGAGAGATGTTGATATAAAGTATACTAATGTAGATTAGATTCCAGTAGTTAGAAAATTTCCTGATGTGTTTTCAGAAGAATTGCCTAGATTACCCCCGAAACGAAAAATAGAATTTGATATTGATTTACTTTTTAGAACCCAACTAGTATATATATCCATATATAGAATGATATCGATTGAATTTTTAAAAAAAAATTAGTTACAAGACTTGTTAGATAAGGGATTTAAATGCCCTAATACTTTTATTTGGAGTGCTCCAATTCTATCTGTGAAAAAGAAAGATGGATCACTATGACTATGCATAAATTATAGACGGTTGAATAAGGTGACAGTATGGAATAAATATCCATTACCTCGTATCAATGATCTGTTTGATTAGTTACAAGGTGCTCAATGTTTTTCAAAAATTGATTTGAGATATGAGTAACATTAATTGAGGATAAGAGAAGAGGATGTACGAAAATTTTCTTTTAGAACTCATTATGGGCATTATGAGTCCTTGGTTATGTTATTTAGTTTGACAAATATCCTAGCTGCATTCATAGATTTAATGAATAGTAATTAGGTCATCCCTGGATCAACTTGTTATTATATTTATTGATGATATATTAGAATATTTCAAAAGTTCAGAAGATCATAAGCAACATTCAAAGATAGTTTTACCAACTCTAAGGAAGTATGATTGGTAAAGATGGTATCCAAGTAGACTCTAAGAAAGTAAAAGTGGTACAATAATAGCTACGTTTTACTACATCTAAAGATGAAGATCCAAATCCAATTTACACTTTCTGTGGTTGTCTGCCGTCCATTCTATTTGAGCCATAGTTGGATCAGGTACATGAACATATGCTTGTAAAGCATCAATCAACTCCTCAGCATTTGAAGCTGAGATGAGAATTCGTCGTGCTGAGTGTGAGATGAACCTTTGTTCCACATCATGATCAAGGAAAGACAATAGACCATCAAAGAAGTGGTTAACATTTAACAAACTTATCGGTTTGTGATGCATATTTAGTTGTGCCTAAGAAAATATTTGAAAAATCTCTTTTAAAGTACCAAAACCATGTGGTAAGGCAATGAAGGCATCAGCATTGCTCATTATTCTAGCCATACGCTCATGCATGGAAGCGACCCTAAAATTTTCCCCAATTGTCTTTCCTACGATGTTTGATGCATCTAGAGCCGTAAGAATAATATCTAGAACTTGGCATCCTCCTACATGGGCAACTGTAGACACACACCCCATTATTCCACGATTACCTCCACCATAGACTAAATGAATTTTTCTCCTGGCTAGTACCATACTCTCCATCTTTTCCAAGACTGGAACCACAAAAGATACAAATATTTCGAAATTGACGGAATGCAATTCCCTCCATAGCTGCACACACCCTAACTTTGAGTATGAGAAGATAAAGATACTAATGTGTGTATTTATAGAATTCAGAGAAGGGCATACTTATGATAGATATACAAATAGAATAAGTATAATTAGAACAGCTATTTGAGTGATTAGTGGATATAAGTTAAATTGAAAGTGAAATTTTCAAAAATGGCGGCAAGCATGTATATGTACAGTAGTTGTGATAGTCGTTCATATTAGGCATATAAAGAGAATAAGGTTAATATATCACCAGAAATTTGTCTTTTCCTTGTTGTTCTTGATGAAGCATTGATGTCTTGATTCTTGTAGGAAAGTTGTAAGTAATAGGTATAATTGTAAAAAAAGAGTGAAAATGCAAACAAGTTAGTTGTTGAAGAGGGACAATCAAATGATTTATTTTATTTTCCCAATGTTCTTGCCAGTCGACTATTGGTATTATTAAATCGACTAGCTATTTTGAGAAATTTTAATTTGGACCGGTTATTTTACAGTTGATTGATTATATTTATTTTGAAGCAATCAACTGCATCCTATCAGTTAACTACGTATTCTTTGATTTTCAAAAACTTTTATAAGCTCATAAATGCTTCTTTTCGATGTGATATTATTCCATCGAATGACAGTAACTTTGAATTAAATTTTTGCATATATATTCAAATTTGCGGCCACCGATTTTTGTCGAAATAGCAGTTAGATTTGTTTACAAATTTTCAAGAATTACAGCCACCGATTTTAATTTTATTTTAAAGCTTTGTCCAAATTTTTAACTTCCTATTTTGGCACCATGCTCTATTAAGTATTCCACATTTTCTGCTGCATTGTCCTACATTAATATTTAGTATTAAATGCAAGATTCTTTTTCCATAATATAAGGAAGGTTAATTTCTTTTATTTGAACCTCAGTTATTATGATGTCCAATTGGTTAGTAAGTTAAAGTAATAGAGATTTTGAAAGGAGTGGACGGGTGATGACCTTATGGTGTTTTGACGAATGTAATCAAGAGAATTAGTGGTGTTGAAATTCTTGAGGAATAAAATATGGGAAGTAGGATTTAAATTAATCTTTGAACTCTTAATTTGGAAATATGGAGAATACTATGAGAATCATGTCCGAAAATAATGTAAGTGATTAAGATATTTGTGTTAAAGGTTTATATTATGCTAAATTGAGTCTAGTATCTAGGACATGAATTATGTTGAAATTGAGAATTCATGTATGAGTAATTGTTAGGAAAAATCTTCTTGAAATGATTAGGTGAATTAAACGGGATTGATATAAGTTAGAATGAGGTACTTTTAGATATGATAGCGGAAAGGTTTGATAGTTTTGATAATGAATTTATTGGTGTTAATAAAAGGGTATAGAGTTACTGTGATGAGGTAAGTTATAATTGTTAGACATGTGCCAATGGTACATAAACGTTAAAAAGGATTGATGGATTTATTGCTATGTAAGTTTAACATATTGATTAATGGATTTTAGATAAAAATAGATGATACATTAAGATGATGATATTCATGGGATGATGTTGACATGTGAGAATCAAATATGACTTTATAGAAGTTTGGAATAAGAAAAAATAGTTACCCCAATATAGATGTGAATATGTTCTTTTATGTGTGTTTTTTTCTAATATCGAACCATAGATATATCCATGATATAAAGTGAAATTGAGTAGAAAAGGAATACAAATAATTCAATACAGGCCAAAAGTCTAAAGGAATCATGCATGTTGAGCACTAGAAATTATCAGTTGGTGACCACGTATTTTTTGAAGGAATCACCAATGAAAGAGGTAATGAGGTTTGGAAAGAAGTACATATTAGATTCTTCTTAAGTTACCTAATTCTAAGAAATTCAATTCGACAAAAATTTGACTTAACTATGGGTACAATTGATGTTTATTGTTGATTGACAAGTGAAGAACTTATGGATGAAAGAAATCTCTATGGTTAAGTTATATGGCAAAATCACTCAAGTGAAGAGACATATTAAAAAGTAAAGATGTTTTATAGAAAACATATCTCCAATTATTTGAGTAATAAGGTTAGTAACTCTGAATTATGCTTTAATTTCATTCCCTACATGTGGTAGGATGAGCTAAAATTCGGGAACCGAATTTCTTAAGGGGGGAAGAATGTAATATCCCATAATTTTTGTTTTTAAATAATAATATTTTGTTATAAACAAATATATTTTTATTTATTTAAAAATGATTATGTTATGCTAAAAGTAAGTATATTTTTAATTAAAATAATTATATTGGCCTTTAATAAATTTTGTTGTATTTTTAGAAATATTCATTCTTTTATTATGTATAAAGATATTTATTTATGATTTATTTTATTAAGATTTTTATCAAGAAAAGTCATGATTTAAGAGTTTAACTAAAGGTTTATGAGAATGTAAATTTTTAGAAATTTTTGGGATGTTTTAGAATGAAAAACGGTATTTATATGAATATATATAAAATAAAATCCTATTATTCAATTATTAAATAATTATTATTATAATAAAATAAATAAATAAAAAGAAGGAAAAAGGGGAGGGGAGAGGTAACCGAGGAACGTCTGAAATTTGATTAATAGTGGAGTGAATAGTGATAAATAGTAACTTTCAATTTCTCTCTAGATCTAGAGTGCCTATTGGTTTTTGATTTCCAAACTGAAGATACCACTAGATTCAGGATGGAGAATACTACGATTTTGACCGATTAATTTTTCAAATCAGTCGTTGAATTGCCGTAGATCTGAAGTAGAAAATCTCAGAAAAAGTGTTTTTCGGCGATGAATAGTGTTTATCGGCGATAAATAGTGTTTTTCAGTGGTGAATAGTATTTTCCTGCTATGAATAGTGACCAAGCTCCCGGAGTCATTTTCTAAGTCTTTGGACCATCCGTACACGTTTTTGAGGTTTAATTGGTCAAATTTGGATTGAAAAAGTACATTTTAGGGCTGTCCAACTAGGAGTCCTACCCTGTGAGTAGATAATTCTTTCTATGACTTGCTCCATGCTCTTATTGAATAATAAATGTATTATTGTTTCTGTTTATAAATTATTTATGCTATTATAAGTTTATTAAATGTGTTAAAATATCTGTTATACTTACAAACTGGCACATAGTTTAAGAAGAGTATGGTTTTAGAAATGTATTTTGGAACTCATTGAATATGTGGTTCTAAATGTATTTAACATTATTTGATAAAGTGACTATTATGTGCACAATGCATTGATTTGTAAAGCTATATACTTGTGAAAATGATGCATGTCATATTATAAATGAGACTGAATGGCAAGCATAAAGCTCATGGCGAGTTGCTTGATAATTTTACATTGTGTTTGATGAATATGCATTAATATATTGTATTTATATGTATGGATGAATATCGACAGGTTGTCTGGCTTGTGACGGTACCAAATAGGGGACGCCCTATTAGCTTAAGTGAGCCGGGGGAGGGCCGCTCCAACCGGGTGACAGTGGTAATGTGGGGAGGCAGGAAGGTGATAAACTCACATTCCCTGATCACTTATTGTGACTGTAGTCGATTGGTCACTATGCGTATAGCAAATTGCATTAACCAGACGCCAAATGAGGTCAGTCATTTTACATTGAGTGTGTGGGTTGACCAGATCGCCGAGTGAAGCAGGTTATTTTTAAATTGAGTGTGTGAGATTGACCAGATTGCCAAGTGAGGCAGGTCATTTTTAAATTAAGTGTGCCAGACTGCCGAGTGAGACAGGTGCATTAAAAGTAATGATTTTATCTACAAATCATAATATTTTACTATAGCTTATACAGCTGAGCATAACAACATTTGTTTAATGATCATACCATGGTGCATATGGTTTTGGATATCTGAATATCCTTTGATTTGAGAATATTTAAAATACAGGTCCCATATGAATGTTCTTCTGAACTGTATTTTCTATGTGACACATTTTAAAATATAAGTACATCCATATGCTGACCTAAGAGGTCATAGGAGGAATTATTTGCTCATTGAGTTGTCAAACTCACTACACGATATTTCGACATTTTTTTTCAGATAAGAATATCAGAGTCTGATTCGGCAGATATGTGACATATTCTTTAGGTGAGTCTACATTGTTTCTAAGGCTCAGTTTTTGAATTATACCGTTGTTGTATTCTAGAGTGTGCTTTGAATGCTACAGGCAGGATCCCCATTTCTGCTGTACTATGATATTTATAGATTTGGTCTGTATATTGTGTATACATGAGAGATCCTATATGTATCTATTCCCATGATAAAGAATTGAATTATGCACCTTTATGGAGAATATCTGTTTGCGGAAATAATATAAAATAAAAAATGTTTATTTTACGTAATGTAAATTAGGGGCGTTACATATCACGACTTTACTGATGGCCAATTCCATTAATCCTCAATAGTGTCACCCATAAGAGCATCCAACGATTTATGATAATGATCCTGAACCTAATCCTTTAATGGTAGAAAATCTCTTCCAAAACCTACCAACATATATTAGTTCACTCTTGATGATATTCCACTTACTGAATGAAAAACAATAATTCAAAATTTTGGTGCATTGATAGACTTTCTAATGACAAGACCTAGAACAGATCTAAGACTTGTCCTCATAGAGTTCACTTCAAGAATGATTGAAACTTTAAGAGCATAATTCTAAAGTTTTAGACCTTACAGGAAAATCCAACTTATGTAAGTACCAATAACAAGTTCTTAGTGTCATACACTGATAATTCATAGGAGATTACAATTTGATTGATAAGTAGATTAAACAATAATACTTTGAAATAAAGTGTTGCTTACTAAAAATAAATATATTGAATTCTACTACCAATAGATGTCAAAAAGATACTACATGTTTAATGGATTCTGTGATCTTAATCTCAAACATACCTATATAGCACCTCTTCTATAAGAACTACAACCGAAATTACAAAGATCTATAATCCCCTTGAGAAGAGATATGGTAGCTATCAATCTTAGAGAAATTTATCAAATAACACTTGCAACACTTAATAAGCTTTGTAAACAATAGAAACTCTTTACCAATATGATTGATGATTGCAATAAATTTAAAAGAATATGCAAAAAGCTACACCTACGAATCAAATGCAAGGATAATATTTGTTTAAAAGTTTCAAAGATATTTTGGCAAAAGATAAACAAATAAGAAGTCCTTCGAGTCATTCAAAAAGAAATGCCAACAAGGACAATAAAAATATAACAAATCTGCCAAAGCAATAAAAATGCTTAAACATATCAAATTTCTCATTTCTTATGGAGATGCAGATGTTGAATCATTCTTCTTTAAAAAAAGTAAATTAAATAAAGAATTTGCATTTGCACTCTCTAATTCTTCACATGGAGAAACAAAATATTACCACTCATAATTCGATGACATTTCTAAATATGTCCTAATTTTCTAAATTCAAGATTGCTTAAAGGCAATTTCAATCCCAAAGCCTCCATCAATGCTATGTATAGAAATTTAAGTTATATCCTCCAAAATCACTAAACAAATCAAGGTTGTAGTATACATGGATACCAATGCACAAAGAATGAAGATAGATCTTACAATCCTCCCACCAAAAGAATGGGAGCCACATACTAATTATTTTGAAGCTACTAATGGCTAAGTTTTCATTACTAAACTCATTGTAGATCAAAGATTGGCATTAAATTCTTTCCAAAATATATTATTTGGACTAAAGTGTTGGAAAGTAGCTTACCTAATAATGATCTTAGTGGGAATAGATGTTTACTGTTAAGCTCAAAATCTTCAAGTTCTATGCATAGGAATAAGGTATAAACAACAATTTAAGGCATATTCACATGTTGTTTGCATTACAAGATGCACTAGATGGCTATAAAGATATCAAGACAAAGCTATTGGAAGTATGCATAGAAAGCCATGTAGAGTTTAAACATCCATATCCTTTATGAAAAAATAAAAAATTATGTGTCCAACTTCCATTTAAGCTTAATGAAGATATTAATCTTGCCAAAGCTACTTATTCAAGAATGAATCCTATAGAATTGCAACTTAGCTCAAGAAGAATTCTGTCAACTTTTGCAATAAGGATTGATTGAGCCTACAAAGTTAGATTGGGTATGTCAAGCATTCCATATCAAAAAGAGGTCAAAGAAAATTCAAGATAAAAATATGTTGATTATTGATTACAAGCCTCTTATTCAATTTCTAAAAAATGATCAATTTTATCTTCCAAAGATCAATGATCTTTTCACTTATATAAAGGATGTTAGAGTCTATTCAAAATTTGACCTAAAGACAATATTTTGGCTAATTGGCCTTAATCCCAAAGATCAGTATAAAAATATCTTTTGCATCCTAAATGTCCAATATCAATGGATAGGCCTTCTATATGGTCTCAAAATAGTACCATCCTTATTCCAAAAATCCATGATTCAAATATTTAAGCATATTTTTCATAGTGCATTAGTTCATATTGATAATATCCCATTCTCAAAAGATAAAAAAGCATAGAAGCTCCTCTTAAACCAATTACTTTGCCTAACAAAGAAGTATATAGTCATGGTGTTCAAAAGAAAAAACTAGCTGGCCCAAACCCAAATAGATTTTTTAGGTATGCATTTCTCCCACAAAAACTAATAGCCCAAATCTTACATAGCCCAAGACTTATTATGAAACCTTAATCAGAAAGGAAAATAAATAAATTTTGGGTATTATTAATTATATTAGGGAATTCATTCCATAGGTCTCAAAGCATACTAACCAGCTGTCAAAGCTACTAAAAAAATTCTCCTACTCTGGAGTCTTAAACAGATAGAAGCAATGAAAGCTTTAAAAAAGTGGTTTAAAATGTGCCACCTTTCAAGATTCCTGGCTTAAAAAAGAATCTTGTATATAAATGCAAGTGATCATATTAAGGAGCAATATTGATAGAATAAATTGATGGAAAAAAAGTTATTGTGGTTATGTAAATGAACAATTCAAAGAATCTAAAAAACATTATCACACTACCTATAAGGAGATTCTTGCAATAATGTATGAAATTCAAAATTTCAATTTCATCTTAAAGGACATTGCTTCACTATACGGATGGACACCAAAAGTCCTAGAGTTCAAAAATAAAATTCTCCCTAAACCACAATTATTGAGGTTAAACGATTCTCTAAATATGATTTCGATGTCCAGTGTGTAAAAGGAGATCACATTTCACTCGATTTACTCTCAAAACCCAAGTCTATCCAAGTTATTACCTCAACACTAGTCATCTCATTAATCATGACATCCCTTCCCTTACCTTTGAGAGCCACCAACAACAAACAATTCCCTTCAAACTTAAAATTTCCTCTTACCCTTGCTTCCATCAAGGCATTTTCTAAAAAAAATTTGTTCCACTACCTCCACAAAGTCATTTTTAAAATAAAAATCAATGTTTCATGTTATTTTTCATTATTTACCCTTTTCCATATAAAACTTTAAGATCCCTTCTCAAAGAAGAAATGCGGTACCTTTGGTGTCTTATTGTTCTTGACAGCAAACCAATTGAATTCTTGATCATGCAAATATATCACCACCTCAATAATTCTTAAAATCAAATTACATTACGATGGACACTCTTACAATGGTTCGTTTTATTGGTGTGGTGGCAATGAAAACTCCAAAAAACTTTCGATAACCTCAACCTTTGAAAAATGGTAGTGACAGATCTCTATAAGGTTACATCTATTTTTACCCTTCACAAGCCTTACTTTGAAAGTCCATACAAGTTATTGTGTTTACAAAGCGAGGTCTATCAATGATAAACCTTCCCTAATTTTCCAAAGCATGAAAATCAAATCTTCATCACTCTAAAATGTTTCTTCTATGAAATTAACAATTTCACTAATACTCCAAAGACCATTGCTTGCACTTCTATTTGTTTAAAAGCAAGAGAGTTCATTTTTAAAGAGCCTAAAGAATATGAGGTTTTTCGAAATAATTATTATGAAGATGATTATAGCTCTACATCCAATCACTAGCCAAACTTTAACCAGGACAAAGGAAAAAATCCTATAAAAGATGTTGCTTTCATGGACTTATAAGACCCATATAAAGAAAACACTGGCAAACTATGGTGGCATAATTTCTATAGAAGTGTAGATTATGATGACTCAGATTAGAAGAATTTGAACTTATTTCTTAGCCAGAATTCAAGATAAGGTTGATAGTTGCCTAATGAGTTTGATGTGTCTACTTTAGTAAAGTTATCTAATCAAATTTCAGTCTATAATAAGTGTAAGTGTCACTAAAGGCTATCCTTATTAAAGGTGCTAGGCTGTATTTTTAGATTAAGCCATGTGTTGTACTCAAAGTTAGTGGGACATTTTTGTCGGTTTGTATCATGCCTCGACTATATATACCGATGGCTATCTCAATTGTAAACCAGGTTGTAGTTAGAATAAAACAAGCGTTGTGTGTTTTTCTAAACATGTCTTCTTTCTAAACTCTTTCTCTTCTTGAAATCTAGAGTTCTACAACCTTTTCTTTAATAGAGGATCCTAGATATTACAAAGTATCAGTCTAACGATCTAAGTATTAGATTTTTATGTTATGGAAGAATGTTTATGAGGTAATTACCTTTGAGATTTGGTAGCTTAGGAGTGACTTTTTGTAATAGCCTTAAAAAACCCAAAATAAATGAAAAACCCTAAAGTAAAGAAAACTTATGAATGTAAGCAAGGATTATGATAAATGGAGATAAATATCATTGGAAATGTGTTTATTTATCAAATTGTTTGAAGAATTATGAAGGTTATATGAGGATTTAATTTTCGGGCAAAAAGGTAATTTTCTAAAAGTTTAGGGGTCAAAATGTAAATAACAAAACATTGCAAGGACATCTCTCAACAATTGAAATTTTCCTAATAGGTCCCTTAAATGATTTTTAGGGTAAACCAACTGTAGAATGTCGTAGAATTCTGCAACTTCTCTCTCTAAAATAACCCTAAAACTTTACTCAAGATTTGTAGCTCTTCCAGACCTCAGATTTAGACACCACCACTGCTTACGGATTTAGAACAATGAGAATTACAAATATATCCTATTGGTTCTGGCGTTTTGGCCAAAAAATAGAGGAGAACCCCTAGGAAGATGAGTTCTAAAACTTTTACATATAGTTTTCAAATTAAAAAGCTAACATCATAGATGAATTCAGGAGGTGGAAAAATTTTAGAATATCAAATTTCTCAGTCATCTAACAACTTTTTGTATATTGTGAACAATAAATTCGGTTGTCATGAATAGTGATTCCGGTGGTGTGAATAGTATTTTCGACCGTGAATAGTCTCCATCAATTGACTAGTGTTGACCAAGCTCTCGAAGGCCAAATTTTATGATTCCGAAGTCATTTCTTAAGTTTTCAAACCCTTCAAACTCATTTTTTAGGTCCATTTGATTATATTTGATTTGCAAAAAATACATTTAGGTATATCCAACTTGAAAACTTGGTTTTATGAGTAGATAATTCTTTCTATAAATTACCCTATGTTCTTCTTAAACTTTAAATGTATAATTGATTCTGTTTACAAGTGATTTATTCTTTTATATGTCTCTAAAATATATTAAATTACTTAATTTGTTTACTATCTAGCATATAGTTCAAGAAGAGTATGGTTTTGGAAATGAATTTTTAAACTCATTGAATATGTGATTCTAAATGTATTTCTCATCATATGGTATAGAAAATATATTGTACACGTGGCATTGATATGTAAAGCTATAAAATTGCCTTGAAAAATGGCATGTATATGTGATAATCGTAATTGGAAAGTTTCTAACAAAAAAATTATACTGAGACTGAAAATTTTAAATTATACTGAAACCTCAGTTTGAAATGATATGGTATATATACAAATAATGATTTCTGTGGAGGAATCTTATTGAGAATACTGTTTACTAACATTAGGTTATGTTAGCCCTGGTGCACCTTAACACCTCAGCTAGCAAGGGTGGTGCTAACCTCGTGTGACGTTAAACACACGAGATATGATATGTGAAGAAAGAGGGATGCCTTCTATCTAGGTAAGATGCCGACTATATGATATGTGATTTGTCCTCCCTTACTGTGTCCTTGGGAAATACCCATATTAGAGTCCTTTCGCATGTCCTCTTGAACGATGGTAGGGCAAACCTCAGCTGAGATGCTGAGTTTAGATAAATTCTACACTAACAAAGTATGAAATGAGGCTTAAACTTTGATATGGTAGTTCTAATATGGGATCCTCCTAATGTTTTCATGAGAAATATTTTGATGTATAACAATATTTGATTAATGATCATACCGTATTGCATATGATTTCGGATATCTGAATGTGGTTTGAACTAAAAATATTTGAAATATAGGTCCCATGTTGATGTACCTCTAAACTGTAATTTTGTATGTAATAAATTTTAATATATGAGTACATCCATATGTTGACCTAAGAGGTCATAGGAGATTTTATTTGCTCAATGAGTTGTCAAACTCACTACATGATATTCACATTTTTTTAGATAAGGATACAGAGTTTGGTCTTGCTACTATGTGATCTACTAGGTGTTGCACTCTTTGGGTAAACCTACTTTACTTCTAATGTTTACAATGTTTAAATCATTTTGTACTTATAATTTAGAGTGTGTTTTGAACGCCATAAGCAGGATCCATACTTCTACTATAATATATGTATAAAGACTTGGCCTGTATATTTGGTTATATTATAAAACCTTTAAACATATGTTATTATTTCTTATATGAGATGTACTTAGAGTATGTACGCAATAAAATAAAGGTAAAGTTATCTGCTACTCGTAATAATCACATTCTTTTAAATTGGGGGCATGACACTTTTGTTATCTTGACTCCGAAATAAGCATTTGTCCATAACATATCAAAATATGAAACAAAACTATAAATACATGCTACCATTATATTTGTTTGTTATTAATTTTTCTTTGTGCTAATCTTATATAAATATAATGGGTTTCAAGTAAACGAGTTTGATAAGAAAAAAACTATTTGAAATTTCTCTAAGTAAATTGATAGAAAGAACATAGGTAAAGTATTTTAGATGTTTACTGTCAAATTTCACATTAAAAACATAATATGTTAAAGAATTTTTTAAAAGAGCCACTAATGTAATATTGAACTACAAAAAATTATTCATCTTTTGTTTTTATTGCAGAACCTAATAGTAAATACTTTAAAAAATATACCTAAGTCTTATTCTAAATTTATTTGTCACCTCCTTAGATCTTTTCAATTGGGTTTGAGTTAAATATCTTTCTATGAATTTAAATTTAATATTTTATTTCCTATCTATAATCATCCCTAATAATTGGAAAAATGCAAAGCAAACCATGAAAGTTTATGAATGGCAAAAGCCAGGAGCTTCTAAATAATTTTGGAATGACTAGAGCTAAATTATATTTCACTCTTTTTTCTCCATTAAAGGTTCACTGCCCTTGAGGGATGGCTCTAGTTCAAGTGATGCTACAAGTTTAGAACCTAACATCTAATAGCAGGATTCACTCTAATACTTATTGACATTCATCCTGATATATAAGACTAATATAGGGAACATCGACATTATATTAAAGTTGTAAATGCCAAAAAAGATCCGAAAAGAGAGGAAAGCTTAATTGGTAGTGGGATATTAAGGATATCGACACAAGGAGAGAAGGGACTGAAAAATCGACCTTTATGCATTAGAATTCTTTGATGACACTTAGGTAGTGTTTTGTATAAAGAGATTTTAATTTTTTTTAACCACTTAAAATTTTATTTTTAAATGTCTGACTATAATAAATAAATAAAATTTAAAAAATTATGTGTTATATATAATATAAATAATATAAAATTTCATTTTTTTATTCATCTTCTACTAAAATCACTATTAGAAAAAGGAGATTTAGAGACGAAAATTAGAGACAGAATAATTTTCGTCTCTAACAGAGACGGAAATAGAGACGAATTTGGGAAGGTAGAGACGGATGGAAAGGTTTGTAATTTAGAGACGGAATTTAGAGATGGAAATTTTCGGTCTCTAAAAATGCCGGAATTGGAGACGAAAAATATTCCGTCTCTAAATTCAGAGACGGAATATTCCGTCTCTGACTCCAGAGAAGGACAGAGATGGAATATTTCGTCTCTAATTTCGGGAAAAATTTTAGGGACAGATTTGGAGACGGAATATTTTCTGTCTCCAATTCCGTCTCTAATCTATAAATTGTGTATATAAATTTTTTATCTTTCATTTTATATTTAATTTTTGAAATAATATTTAAATTATTAGTAAAATTAACTAGAATTTAGATAATTTTTGAAAAAATTTAAGTCCCGTTTAATTTGTAGAAATAAGTTGATGGAATGGAAATTAAGATTCTCTTACATTAATTTATTGTGTTTGTTTGATATAGTTGACTATAATTTTTATTTCCACGATATATAGATTCTCTTCTATAAAGAATATTATTTTATCTTGAAAAACTTCTAAAAAAAGAACAAGTAAAATGAAATAGAAAAAGAGGTTAAAAGATATAAATGATGAATATATATATTTTATTTTACAAATTTTTCATATTTACTTTCATTTTACATTTTTCAAAATTGATGGATAGATATATTTTATTAATATTATGAGAAATGATTTAATAATTTTAAAAAGAAATAAATATTTACGAAGAATAAAGACATGTCTTCCTAATAAATATATGTACGCTTAATTTTGAATATAATATAATTTTGGTCACAATCATTATGTAGTATATAGTATTTTCGTGTATTATATATATATCCACACACATACATACACGAACATACTATATACTACATAATTCTTTTAAATTGATTTATTGTATTTGGTTGGTAAATTTGACTCTAATCTTGATTCTTACGAAATACAGACTTTTTCCTATATAGAAGATGATTTTACCTCAAAAAAATCGTGAAATGGGAAAAAGTGAAATGGAATAAAAAATTAAAAGAGTAAAATACCCTTCGCCATTTTTCCTTCATATCTTCATCTGGTGCTCCATTTTATTGATAAATAAAAAGATTAAAATACATTTTATCATCAGTTCATTTTTTCATTGGTTAGTGGAATGAGCTAGTGAATTCATAGAGCAGATCGAACACAATAAGGTTAAAAAAGAAAAAAAAATGATCATAAAATAACATATTTAATAAAGCGGACATAACTTTCAGTTGAGGTGGAGTTATGAGACCCATTAGGATTTACCCAATGGAAACTATTTCAGGCTCAAAATATCATTTAAAAAAAAGTGAGTTTTAGGTTGTTTATCTATTTATTACATATTTTTAGAGATTTCTTTTCTATTTTTGCATTTAATGTTGATTAGTATTTTATCCTACATTATTTCTATTTGAGCCTATATTACTAAGACTTTGAATTAATAAAAATATCTCAAAGCTACTATACAATTTTCAGATTTACTTTAAATTTTATGTTTTTCAGAATTGATGAATAAATATTTTTTATTAATATTATGAATAAAATAATTTTATAGTTTTAAAATGTAAGTAAACATTTATGAAAAGCAAAGGCATCTCTTTTCAAAAAATATATGTATGCTTAATTATATATATATATATATATATATATATATATATATATATATATATATATATATATATATATATATATATATATATATATGGCGACGGTGGTTATATAGGAATGTGTATGGACTTCGGGAGTAAGGTTTTGATTCTTATGGCCACAAAATTATTTTAATTTTGAAATGTTCATAATGTTTTAGGTAGTATTATATATTATTTTATTATTATCGATCTTTTGAATGATATTAATTTTTTTAAAATATTAATACATTAAAATATATTTTAATTAGTCATTTGACATTTATTAACTAAAAAATAATTTTAAAAAGATACACTTATGGCCACAAAATTAATTTTGTTCTTTTCTATCAAAATAAAAGTATTTCTCTCGAAACATCTCGTAATATAATATTTTTAATTGAAATGATATAATTTCTTAATAAATACTCTGTTTTGTTTCGATAACTCTATTTTGTTTCGTTGACTTCAAAAATAAAAATATTTCGATTTTTTTGATAGAAAAGAAAAGAAATATAATTTTCTATCTAATCTAAGGTGGCTCACTCCTATTTTACTATATTAATTATCGTTATACTTAAAATTTATTTTAGATGTATTTAGTTTTTTTATGTATGTCTTCATCAGCTGTTGTATTTTACAATATATATATATATATATATATATATATATATATATATATATATATATATATATATATATATATATATATATATATATATATATATATAATTTTATCACTTGATCGTACAAGATATTTTCACCTTGATTTTGAGACACCATTTAGAGATTACCTATACAAATTTATATACAATTATTTATAAATGTGAACCCAAACTAACAATTTTGGTTTATAGATTTATATATTTAATTAAGTTTACTTTGTTGATTTTTTTAAAATTCACAATTTAAATAATTTTTAAATTAACTTTATTTTTTTTGTTTTTCAAATTATAGCATTTTATATTTCTTTCATTAAAAAATTCAAAAGAAAATTGAAAAACTTTATCCTTCAACCCATTTTTTTCATTTATTCCTTGAATTAGAATTAAATTTTTTTATAACATTATAAAATACCTAAATAAAAAAAACTACTAACAAGTCAATAGGAGAGAAAGACTATATTAATTTGCTAATAAAAGCAAATAAAAAAACCAAAAATTCTTAAACCCATCTAAAAATAAATAGATTAAAAAATAAAAAATACTTAAATTTATTTAAAAAAGGATATAATAAAAGAGTTATTTGAACACACAAAATAAAGAGAGAGTGAGAGAAAAGGCTAAAATTTTATTTTTCTTCAAATCCACCCCATTTTATTAATAACATTGTAATCTTAAAATCAAGAAAATAAATTAAAGGATCCAACGGTCAAATATTAGTACCAGCTAGCTACACCAAAACTTAACATCACCTGCGTCCCTACACCGTAAAACCAGTCAAAAATTCAGAAGGAGCGTGTACCTGAGCATCTCACTTTCTTCCAGTAAAAAATTCCCCTTCCCCCTGTTTTCCCTCTCCCGTTTTCGTGTTTCCCTCTCAGCATTTCCTGCAGAAATTTTTAGAGCTTTCCCTGTGCCTTGGCTGAAATCTCCAGGGATTTCCGTAGGTCTACTCCCTCCAATAACCCAAGCTTTCTGCAGAAAATATCCAGAGCTGTACCTTGACTTCCAACCCGGTGTTCCTGCTCTTCGTTTGAAGCTGTTCCCAAGTTTGGTTGTGGCTGTGAGCTTCGTAGCCAGGTTAGTAATAACTCTTTTTGGCACCATTGTTGCTCCCAAGTTTTGGTTATGGTTGTGAGATTTCCCTATACCTTGACTTCCATGCTCTGTTCTTCGATAGAAAATGCATCTATAGTATGCGGGCTGTGTTATGATTCTGATTCTGAGAATATGATTCTGATTCTGACTCCCAAGTATGCTGGCTGTGTTATGATTCTGATTTTGACTCCTAAGTTTTTAGTACCATTGTTGCTTCCAAAATATGATTATGAGACTAGCAGCCATACTGGGTTAGAATATGGCACATGGTGGTTAAAGGTATCCATCTGACAAGCAAGCCCAAGATTTATAGATTTTATAGCAAGCATTAATGCTTTTGCTGGTTATATAACTATTTCCTGTTGTTTTGTATCCATCTTGCAAGCAAGCCCAGGATTTATAGCATGAATAAAAATTTTCCCAAGTGCGCCCAGTATTTTGCTTCACTCTTAGAAACATTTCCTGTTGTTTTGGTTGTTTTAGGAGAATATCTAATACTTCTTCTACGTACATTGCTTCCCTTTAATAAATTCTTATTTTAACCAAAAAAATTTCCCCTGAATTCTAATCCTTCAAAATATCATGTCTCCTATAAAATGTCTTTGTCTATTGTGTTTTCATGTTATATGGTCTGACATAGTACATGTCTGATGTGTAGCCATCATTTTTGCAAAGGCGTTTCCAATACAAGATAAAAGCTAAGCACAAAAGGAGGTAAAAGCTGTTATATCTAGCCTTTTTTCTCCCTATTTGCTCCGTTTTGCTGGTTATATAACTATTTCCTGTTGTGTTGACTGTTGAACTGAACATTCTGTATTTTAAATTGATGGATAAGTATTTGAGAGGGGTAAAGGCAAATAAAAATGTGTCTGTTAGAGATTAGCAGCTTTGCTACAAGCTTAAATTTTAACTACCAGTTCATTATATATACATTAAATTAAAGTTTTATTAACAAAAGTTGCATAATAAATGGCACCAAAAAATTCTAAGTGGGTCAACTAAAAATGGCACCAAAAAAACTTTAAATACAACTTACAAGATGGTTATAGATATTTACAAAATAGTGATGGAGATATTGAAATCAACTTTCTACCCATTAAAGAACCTACAAAGAAAAGCCTATATGACCAAGGAAGATCAAACCACTCTAGAAAATATATGATTCATTTTTCATATTGTAGCCTGAACAGAAAAATGAACAAAAAATCCTCTTGAATAGGCATAGCCCCACTCTGTACTATCATGTAATCACTGCTTGTTGAAAGGTATTGCTA
Source organism: Gleditsia sinensis (assembly GCA_037074535.1). Taxonomy (NCBI): domain Eukaryota; kingdom Viridiplantae; phylum Streptophyta; class Magnoliopsida; order Fabales; family Fabaceae; genus Gleditsia; species Gleditsia sinensis. The sequence goes on along the minus strand of CM073463.1, from coordinate 15,646,864 downwards.
TTCTTGTTATAACGGTTGGAGTGTTGGACAGTAATTGAGTAACTTTCACTGAATGGAAATTATTTTGTTATGTTTAAACCTTTATCCATACTTCTATATTCATTAAAACTAGCTTAAATTTCATTAATTAGTAACTAATAATGTATTGTCTTCAAATTATATGTACTTGCTAGTTTATTGTATACAGAATGATAGTTGTATGAGTAAGACTGAGAAAGCACTTCTACTACAAGGGATATCTTTACCTAGTAGTATAATCATTTTACAATATCGAACTTCTCAATGATAAATATTTTTCAGGAATTGTTTTCTTCAAAATGCTCTCTGACATGTTGTATGGTGTATATTTGGGAGTTTTGGATTGGCAAATTTCTTAATTACATTTGTGCACATCAATTAATGAATCATATGCTCTATCAACCTTTTCTTCTTTTTAAAATAAACTACTTATTGGGTCTTAACGTCTCTCGCACAGGTGGTGGTTTTCCTGAATCTAGAAGAGCCTTTGAACTAAGTCAACTGTTGGGTGTAAACGTCTCATCTTCACAAGTATTGTGAAAATATGCAGAAATTAATAATAAACAGTAACCAATCTTCTTGTCCCTTTTTTTCCATGTATATTATGGTTCTATCTATTTCATCCATGTTTCTGTAAAAATTGACTTCCTTGCCCTTCATTGCCCTGAATCCTCTTCACAGACCTTCTTTTGAAAGTGCAGAAATTTATCCTAACCCTTACACATGTGATCATTATGAAAGTCATACAAAGGCTTTCTTTAGGCTAAAGTAAACCTCAAAAGCCTAGTTCGAAAAGTTTGCTACAACACTTACTCTTTTGGGGTTTAAGTCAAATAAGTGTGAAACCTCATTGTTTAAGAGGATCACACAACAACATTCACTATTTGTGCTTGTGCATGTGGATGATATATTGATAATTGTTCTAATGTTTCAATTGCTACCTTGATATCATATTTGAATAAACCACTTTCTTACATTAGGCCATATAATAAACTTAAACTTCAATTTAGATCACTTGACTGTGTTTTCATGGGCTATAGTGACAAATAAGAACTAATAGTAGAATGTTTATTTCTAGTGACGTCATCTTTAATGTTTAAGTCCTATTATAGCAGGTCTTTAACTTTCAGAAGAAGGCAAAAAACCAATTCAAAATTCTTTAGAAAGTGATTAATAACTAAGTCATATAGAGCTGAGTTTTTTATTTATTATATCAAAGTGATTAATAACTAAGTCATAGTCAAGTATATTATTTCATTCGAGCAAAATGCAGATATCCTCACCATAGTACTTTTAAGTACCAACTTTAATTTCTTTAGAAACAAACTTAAAGTAAAAGATGTATCTACCTTAAGTTTGCATGGGAGTGATAAACCAAGTGGCTAGCACATGAATTTAGTTATGATTATGTTGTAGAGATTACCAGAAGTAGATGTGTTAAACTCTCTATACATGTTTGTACTTATATGTTATAACCATATGAATGAAAGTGTTGCATTATCTCTCATTCTTCTTCTTTCTTTACTTATGCTTCTTTCCTTTCATCAGTTAGGTAGATAATAGAGATGGTTGTGATGTTTTACTAATGTTTCTTGTATTTTTTTTCTCTTTGCTTAAATTTTTTGTTGAAAAAAAAAGGTATGTTGAAAATTATGTGAAATTAATTGTTGTTAGTCTAAATTTAAACAAGCAAAAGCTAAGAATATGAACAATTCAAATTCCTGTTGCACTATAAAACTTGTGTGTAATATGAACAATTCAAATTCCTGTTGCACTATAAAACTTGTGTGTAAACAACTAAACATATAATTATCTCTTTGAAGAAAACCCAAGTGCTAAAACCAAAATTTCTTTGAAGATAAGCTAAAAAGAAGTGAATCCAACAAAATCCAAAACTCAAATCCCAAAATGTTGAACTTGAACCCAACCAAAGTGTAGTTACTAAATTTTCTCAACATTTTATTGAGAAACAGGGACATGTATGAAACACAAAATTCCATAAGTGACATTTATATAAAAATGGATCTAATTTTACATGGTAAGTGACAAAGGGTATAATATTAAAGAAGTGGTAAGTGGAACCCTAATAGGATAATAAGGATGTTTATAAGAAAAATTATGTAGACTTAACTTGGAAGACCCCTTTGATATTTCAACTTGAGGATAATAAATTAGATATCGGATATAGAATTAAGGATATAGCAAAACTCATTAGGAAGGAAAAATGTAAATGTGAATAAAGCCATAGCTGAATTGGGATGAAGAAATAAGGAAGAAATTAACCAAAAAAATACTAAGGATTAACTATTTCTCTAAGAGAGTTTAACTAAAAGAAATTTATAAATACAAATTTTTTCCTAAGGTTGGCCGAAATAGTAACTATAAAGAAAATTATATTAATTTAAATAAGTATATAAATATGGAATTTAATCTAAGAATAAAATATAATAAAGCCATATCCCACTGTTCCAACACCTTTAATACTGCTACTTTTACACAACTTATGTTATTTTTACACAACTAGCTTCTTTTATATTCATAAGTTCAAGTAGTGGTTGAACCTTAGTGATACCAATGCCTTTGTCAACATATCTGTTGAACTTTTTTTTAGTATCTACCTTTTCCAATTTGACTTTTCCACTAGCAATGTGATGTTTCTTATGAAAAATAAACTTACATTTTTGTACTTTATTTTTTCATGGTCAACATTATTCTTGGTGAAGTGTATGGCACTTTGGCTATCACACCCCATTTCTACAATCACTCCACTTATTACTAAGCTAGCTACCATGCCTTTAGTCCACCTTGTCTCCCTTTTACAACTTTTTTCAAAGCTATGAACTTAGCTTTTGTTGTTGAAAGGGAAACTAGCTATGAACATCTCTAAATCTCTAAATCATATTCTAAATATATTCAATTTGTCTAGTGGTATAAAGCTCATAACATATCTAAATCAAAGACTAAGGCATTTTCATTAATGGTGTTTTGAAAAAGAGTACTATTAGTTGTTTTATAGATAGTGACAAGTGAGATGCTTGGAGTGTATAAAATAGAAAATAAAAATGTATGTGAACTCAACAAATTTTCACACACATGATGTTCTTTTAGCTCGGAAATAGTTACTCTCAACACAAACATGAATTAAAAATTATGTCATGCAGCCAAGAAAAAGAGCAAAAAAGAAACATCTGTTAACAGAAAAATTGATTTCTATTCACATTATGTCTTTGATGTTGGTATTGCTTCAATATGTTATTATAATTTGTGCTATATTGAATTAAGATGTTTGTTTTGATTCATGTATGCCTAAAAATAGGATGGAAGTTCCTGAACATCGTAAGTGGATGGATAATAGGGTTGGTCCTTATAAGAGAACAGTTACAGATGAGTTTATAGCAGAAGTTGTTGAGTTTATAGAGTTTGCTTGTAGTCAGGATCATTTTAAAAGTGTAGGAAAATTGAGGTGTCCTTGTAAAAAATGCAATTGTCAGAAGTATTGTTCAGTTGATGAAGTGAAAACCCACCTTTGTATGAAGAAATGTATGAGTAATTATTATTATTGGACCAACCATGATGAACCAAGACCTCTCTTTCCACCAATGGTTTCAAGAAATTCATATTGTGGAAGTAGTGACTTTCAGGCATGCTTCAATAATCAGGAACAGATGGTAATGAATGCTACTGAACCATCTATGGTAATCATATAGAGCAACAAGGTTTTGCTCATTGCAAACAGAGGGATGAAGATCCTAACACGGAAGCCAAAATTTTTTTTAATATGTTAGAAGCTACGCATGCTCCTTTGTATGACGGTTGTCAAAATTATTCTGAATTGTCAGCTGCAGTGGAAGCTTTGGGTATCAAGTCCGACTTTAACATATCTGAGAATTGTTTCAATCGGTGGGTACAATTTATGGGAAATACATTGCCAAATGAAAATTGTATGCCTAAAAACCTTTATCGTGCAAAGAAATCAGTGGAGCAATTAGGATTAGGTTGTACAAAAATTCACTGTTTTCGAAACGGATGTATGATTTATCATAGTCCTCTTGATTTGGAGCTTCGTCATTGTAAATTTTGTGGTGAAGAGCGTTACAAAAGGGTCATTAGAAATGGCAAAGCGAGAGAGCTTCCAGTGAAAAAAATGTGGTATTTTCCACTTATTCCAAGGCTGCAAAGACTTTATTCCTCAATGCAAACTGCAAGTCAAATGAGATGGCATTGGGAAACTGTGAGGGTAACATGCTCTTTGTCTCATCCATATGATGGCGAAGCCTGGAAAAAATTCGATGAAAAATATCCTGAATTTGCAATGGACCCTCGAAATGTGAGGTTAGGTTTGTGTGCTGATGGATTTTCTCCATTTGATAAAACAGGTCCGACTTATTCATGTTAGCTAGTTATTGTTACCCCTTACAATCTTCCCCCTTGGATGTGTATGAGAAGAGAGTTCTTGTTCTTGACCATTATAATCCCTGGTCCTTCCAATCCAAAGAATAGAATTGATGTGTATTTGCAACCACTTATAGATGACCTCAAACTTTTATGGAATACTGGTGTCACGACTTATGATGTCTCACTAAAATAGAACTTCAACATGAAAGCTTGTTTGTTGTGGACCCTTAATGACTTTCTTGCATATGGGATGCTTTCAGGTTAGATGACAATGGGAAAACTTGCTTGTCCAATATGTATGGAGTGTTCAAAGGCATTCAACCTTCGACATAGTCGAAAGACATCTTTCTTTGATTGTCATCGACAATTTTTGCCACTTGATCATAGTTACAGAAGGAATAAGAATGCTTTTCAGAAGAAACATACTGAACATATTTACCTTCGCCTCGGTTAACAGGTGAAGAAGTGTTGGAAAGGGTTAGACATATGCCTAGCATAACTAAAGAGACATATGATAATATCCCAGGGTATGGAGTTATTTACAACTAGACGAAGCAATCTATATTTTGGGAGTTACCATATGGGAAAACAAATCTTTTTCCACACAATCTAGATGTTATGCATATTGAGAGAAATGTCTTTTTGAATATTTTATACACAGTGATGGACATTAAAGGTAAGACAAAAGACAATTTTAATGCAAGGCTCGACTTAGCAGAAATTTGTAGGCGGAATGAATTAGAGCTGCAGGATGGAAGAGATGGAAAACTAATTAAACCCAAAGCAAAATACACATTAACTAAGCAACAAAGATTAGCTGTGTGTGAATGGGTCAAAAAATTGAAACTGCCAGACGAATATGCCTCTACATTATCAAGGTGTGTTGACATGAGAGAAGCAAAGTTGTTTGTTATGAAAAGTCATGATTGTCATGTGTTTATGCAACGCTTGCTCCCAATTGCATTCAAAGTATTACCAAAGCCTATTTGGAACACACTCACAGAATTTAGTCAGTTCTTTCGAGAATTGACTTCCCCATTGTTACGAGAGGATACTTTACATGTGATGGAGCAAAATATTCCAGTCATTCTTTGCAAATTAGAACAAATTTTTCCTCCAAGTTTTTTTGACTCAATGGAACACCTTCCAATTCATTTGCCATACGAAGCAAAGGTTAGAGGTACAATGCAATATCGATGGATGTATCCATTTGAAAGGTAGAGTTATGTATCCTTTTTGTTTTTATTTAAATTATGGAATCGTATTCATAGTACTAAATGTATCAATTAAGTGTATTAGGTTTATTCGCACACTAAAAGACAAGGTGAAGAACACAGCTGCAGTTGAAGGATCAATTTGTGAAGCTTATTTGGTAGAAGGGGCCTCTACATTTGCATCCTACTACTATCCACCTGATGTTCCATGTAGAAGGACTCAAGTACCACGAAATGATGATAGAGGTTAAGGTTGTTCAATTAGACCACTGCTTTCTATCTTTAATTATCCTAGCCGTCCAACTGGAAGATGCATATCCTTCATGATGGAAGAAAGGGACTTGCAAACCGCACATTTATATGTTCTTCTAAATTGTCCTGAAGTGGAGCCATTTTTAATGTAAGTGTATAAAATGCTCATTTAAGTGTTATATAAATATATATATCACTATAAATTGTTCTAACATGTTTTCTAAATGTAGAACATATACTAATATGTTACAAGAATATGGGATGAGTGACTCAGAAGTGGACAAACAAATCTCCACAATGTTTCCTGTTTGGTTTAAAGAATACGTATGTTGCACGAATTCTACTTAATTCCTTATTTTCTAACATTTTGCTTCTTATGTGAGACTGACTTAAATATTTGATGACTAGGTGTTAAATAATAATGTTGAAGATGTCCTTTTAAAGAGTTTGGCATGGGGTCCTAAAAAAAAGCCAACAAATGGCCTTCATATTATGTAAATGGTTATAAATTTAATACAAAAGATCATGGCCAAGGTATGGGTACAACAAATTTTAGTGTATATTGTCAAGGTGGTACGGATGAAACAATAGAAAATAATTATTATGGGGTTTTAACAGACATTATTGAAGTACACTATACAGGATGGCCTATAAAAGTGTTAGTTATATTCAAATGTGATTAGTTTGATCTCACCTTAAATCATGAAACAAAGGTAGATAACTATGGGATTGTTGAGGATAGAACATCCAGGAGATATAAAAATTATGACCCTTTTATATTTGCACAACAAGCAATGCAAGTATATTATACACAATATCCTGAAGGGCAACGTGATTGGTTAGTAGTGATCAAAACTAAGGCACGAACCACAATACAAACTGCAATAGAAACTAAAATGCTTGAAAGTGATGCTCCATACCAAGAAGAGTCATCAATGCAATCGCTTGTAATAGTTGCAAATGACAATCTCGAGCAGAGTCTTGTTGATATTGAAGGCCCTGTGGATGAAGTATATAGTTCTTCTTTGAACCTACATGAAGTAGATGCATATATAGATATTGAAATAGAAGATGTGGATGAAGAAGATACTGAGGAAGAAGGAGAATGGGAAGATGAAGAAGAATAGAAAGAAAATGATAATGATGAAGATGTTTAGCTATTGTTAAGTTTCTTCATTTTACTAAGTGTATTATGTAGATAATATATTATGTATTTTTGAAGTAGTTTATAAATCTATGGTAGTATGGTTATGAGTTTCGTTATCATTGTCTTTTGTAATTATTTGTATTTTTTTATTATTAAATTGTCATTAAATTTAATTGAAATAGATGATTATGGTTATCTTTTTGTCTATAGATGATAGGTAGAGGAAGGGGTAGAGGTAAAGGGCGGGGACGGGCTATCTCTCAGCCATATACACAGCCAGACACATCACCTGTTGCTGACATAGCTCACATTGACCAGATCCACACTAGACATACACCTACTTCATCTCCCTTTTCCCACACTTGTCATACTTCTACCCCATCTTCCCATTCACAAGCAGCGCATTCTAATGCCTCATCTCCTCATCTTTCTAGTACAGTTACCCCTACCCCACCTACACATACTATATGTACCCCATCTCCTAATCCATCCGCATGTCCAAATGTTGAGCCAGTTCCTTTCACACAGACTATTCAGTGGGGAACAAGGGACATAGATGGTCGAATTTGGATTAGATCTGCATCTGGGAACACGTAAGTAATATGTGTGTGTGTGTGTTTTTTTTGTCAGTATATTTATTTAAATTGATATCCATACTTTTAGCTTTTATCCTGACATCTTAACAAGAGGTGTCATCACAACAATTTTCAAGAAAAAATTTGAAGGTGCTTGGTCCAGTTGGGGAAAAGTAGACAACAATACCATTCAAATGTGGTTCGAGGAGTTCAAGGTAATATGTAACATTTCCTATCATATTTATTGATATCTTTTTTAAAAATGTGTGAATGTTATGTTAATTTGTTTACTTTCTTTGTTTAGGCAAATTTTAAGTGGTTAGACAATGATGAGCACAATATTAAAAGGTCATTTGACAACAGGGGATCAACAGCCCTAAAAAATGCATTGTTTAAGGTGAGTATCGGTGAGGACAAGGGTGTTTGGATTCCACCAGAGAAGCTACAAAAATTAAGGGCTGAATGGGTTAGTGAAGACGGGCAAGATAAAGCCAGAAAAAATAAACAAAATAGACTTTCCAAAGAAGGACTTAATATACATAGTGGAGAGTCTATATCTGCACGAGAGCATGCCAAAAGAATGGTGAGTAATTTCTCTCAAATATATAGTGATTTAAGTTCTTACTTCAATATTATTTAACTTTTTATTATTTTAGAGGGTGCAAATGAATAAAGAACCGACATGTTTTGAGTTGTATGAGCGGCTTCACTGGCCCAAAGGAAAGCCATCGGGGTGGTTCAACGACCAGCAAGGAAGAATTGTTGTATGTAGCCACTACTCTTTTATTTTCATTTCTTTGCAAATATTCATTTTGTTTAATCATTTTATTTTTTGCAGGAAATGTATCGAATAAAAATAGCTGAGAGACAGTCCGAATCTTAGAGCGATGAGGGTTGTGGCCAACACTCCACTCAACATTCAGACAATGTTGTTTATTTGGATGTGGTTGGCGGCATGAATAATAAAGGACGAATATATGGAATGGGATCTCAAGCACATAATGTATTGGCAGCAAGTTCTTCTTCTAGGTCTTCTACTTCTAATGAAGTCTCAGCAAGTTCCTTTTCTATTATGAATGCAAAAATTGAGGTTTTATCTACACGGCTCAAACAGAGTGAAGATGAAAATTTTATGTTAAAGCAAAAGGTTGAGGACTGGGATCGGATGTTTCGGCGCCTTATGATAGATGGTAGTATAAGAATGCCCTCCTCGTCTCCACCTAGAAAAGAAGAGAGTAATAACAATGAGAAAAATAGTAATGTTGCTAATGGATCATGATAGTTTGTGTTATTTATGACTTTGTGTTATGTATTAATGATGCAAAAGTGTTTGATTGGTGATATTTTCATGTAATGTCATGGGATTATTAAAACTTTTTGTTTATATGTTTCTGGATGATAAGAGGTTTGACATTATTTAAAATGTATGTTGATATTTCTGCCTGAAATGTTTGGTTTTTGGCTGTTGGTTTATATTGGTTGTTGGTTGATAGGTTTGAGATTTTTTATATTTTTTTTATAGTTTCTTGATATTAGAGACGGATTTTTTCCGTCTCTGATATTAGAGACGGAATATTCCATCTCTAAAATGAGAGACGAATTTGGAATCAGAGACGGAATATTTCGTCTCTGATTCAGAGACGGATTTAGAGACGAAAAAATCCATCTCTGAGTCCAGAGACGGAAAATTCCGTCTCTGTAGAGAGGGAATTTATAACGAAAATTAGAGACGGATATATTACTTTTAGAGACGAAAATATTCCGTCTCTAAATTTCAGCGACCCCGTTTTTAGATACGAAATTATTTCTGTCTCTGAATCCGGCTCTAACGTAGTTAGAGACAGAATTTTTCTTATTTAGAGACGGAAAAAATCCGTCTCTAAATAGGAATTTTCTAGTAGTGAATATTTTATATGTAAGCTTTTATACATATGGAAAATTCAAATTAAAATATCCAACAAACTCCACCTTTTTTTTCAATTGAGTCAAATCTTTTGAACAGTTGGATTATTTAAATTGAAGTTATATGTAGTTGCATAGCAATTGTAGTAATTGTAAAAAAGTTAGAATCGTTACAGATTGCAATGAAAATTTAAATATTATTAAAAAAAATTAACCACAAAATAATTGATATTACAGTTCTAATTACAATTACAAATTTTAATTTAAAAATCTTAATTAATGGTATAACGAGACTCCTATTATAAAGCTAAAGATCTGTGATAAGGTTTAATTATCTGGGGAGGTGGGACTCTGAGAAGGTCTTGACTCTTTAAAGCAGCAGTTTCATGCATTGGGCTGCATGCACGGAGTACTGAACACACTTTCAGAAACTGCCATGAATTGAATTGATTTTCCATAAAGACAGCCGAAAATTAAAAAAAAAATGAACAAAAGCAGCAAACATTGGGAAGGAAAAGGGTTTGAAAAGGCTTTATTTGGGGGACTCATTCTGGGGAAGGTTTGGAACAAGACCAAGGCGCTATAGCTCCAGTCCACAGCATCATTTAATTATAAACTATTCAAAATAGTGATGGAAGAAATTCTTGGAAATTAACGTTGCGAGGCATACACAAAATATATATGAGACATAATAAAAAGTAGTTTATAAAAATATATGAAAATATATACGTTAGGTATTGACACATTCATTTTAATAAATTTTTATTAAAATGTTTTTAGAATACCAACAATATCAATTAATTCACAAAATTGGGATTGGTTTAGGTTCACTACTAATGTTTACTATTTAATTTAATAATAATTCTGAATTTATTTTCTCATTCCTCTTATTGTTAAATAACAATTATACTAAGACATATGAGATCCTTACTGTTGTTATGGTTAAGAATACCTCCAATACTTATATCTATAAGCCAAATGTTCATAATTATATATATGGGGTAACTACAAGGAAGGTGGTATTCAGTGAAGGTGACATAATGACCGTAAAAGAAACCGTTGCTAAATTTGAATATAACGACAGTTAAGAGAACATCATTGTACTAGAGATAATAACAACGGTTATATGATAACTGTCATTAATTAACAATGGTTACATAATAACTGTTGTTAGTTAACAAATGATCGTCGTAAAAATAGTCGTTTATGGGAATTAGTGCGGTTTAACGACGGTTTATGAGAAACGTCATGATTTTACGATGGTTTTCAAGAAACCATCGTCATATTGCAACTATTCATCGAAAACCATAGCAATCAATTGACCATTCATTGGGAATGGTCGAGTTTAACAATAGTTCATAGAAATTGTCATAATACAACATGCCATTTTTCTGACGGTTTACTTGTTAACCGTCATTAAAACTAGGCTTACTTAACGACAATTTTTTTAAAAAAATCGGCTTAACGATAGTTTTTAAAGAAATTGTCTTTAAAGTTAGGTTTAATGAAGGTTTCCAAACCATCGCTAAACCACGGTGAAATCTATATATCCAATTTTCCCCTCTCATTTTCATTGCGTGGTCAAACACTTTTTCTTTCTCTTTGCAAATAATGTCTGTTCACTTACTAGGATTTGTAGTTCAGAATTTCTTAATCTCATTCAAGGTATGTCATTTATCAGCATTTGCGGTTTGCAACCTTGTAATCTTATTGAAGATATGCATTTTAATTATTTTGATGTTGTAAAATAATTTATTTATATATTATATGTTCGAATGAGTTAATGAGTTAAAATTAAAATTTTTCATTAGAAATTGTTGATAATCTATATTATTTATGTTCCATGTTTACTTTAAAATAATATATTTTGGGTTGTAATGTATTGGTTTGAAAAAAATTTATGATTTTATTATTTTGCAATGTATATATGTTTTTTTTTGTTTTTATTAAGTTGTTTCATTATATTCTGTGTGTTGAATATATTACTTTTATATAGTAAAATTAGGAGTCATAATTATTTAATATTCATAATTGTTATAATAACATTACAAGTAAATAATTGGTAATATGCAATAGTTACTAAAAAAGAATGAAAAAGCCTAATTATGGGGTAAGTGTAGTTTAAGGACAATTATCACTAAAAAGATTAAAAAAATTTAATTACAGTGTAAGTGTTATTTATGGACAATAATTATTAAAAAAATATTGCAAAAAGTCTAATTATGGGGTAACTATTGTTTAGTGACAATTATTTAGAGTCATTCTCATACATGTGATTTGATTATTTAAAAAGAAAAATATAATTATTAAATTAAATAATGAATATAAATAACTAATAGATCAAATGGATTAAATTAATTGTGGAGCTAAAAATAAAATTAAGTTATTTAAGTAGTTAGTATTCAAAATTGTTATAAAAAATTAAAATAAAAGTATAATAACATAAAATTTAGTGCAAAATAATAGTGAAGTCAATTTAGAACAAGATTTATTTAGTGTAGTTGTTATTTAATTAAGATTAATGCAAAGGAAACCAAAATAATTATTACATTAATAAATATAATTAAATATTATACATAAATTATTAATAGAGGAATCGAAGTAGAGTCAATGAAATGATATGATATGAAAAACTTTAATATATTTTATAGATGTATCATAAATGAGTAAGAGTAATTTTATAGAATACAACAAAACCGTTAATGATAGCTTGTCGAATTCAAAAAAATATAATATGAAATTGAGTTATTTTTACTTAGTTTAAATTAAACATAATTAGTTAAGCGTAATTATGCAAATTATATAGTCATGCTAACTTGTCAAAAAATTTCAATAGATTAACTTAAAATAGAAAGAAAGTCTATTAACAAACCATAAGTATACAAATGGAAAATACAAATTTTACAAGTTAAGAACTTATTAAATAGAATAGAAGTTAATGAAAAAAAAATTTGTTATATTAGTTAATTTTCGAAGAACGGTTAGAATATGAATTAGCACATTTAGTAACGTATTAACTAGTTGACGTAATATTAATTTTTTTAATTATATAATGGTTTCAAACATGAATAAGTCTTGGATCCATAAATCTCGACACACCCTAGAGTATTTAGATGGTCTAGACAATTTTTTTGAATTTTACAAATGCTAAGGTAATTTCTCAACACATACCAATAATTGAACTCTGTAAAAAATTGTTACTATAATTTTATTTAACCTCAAAATACTTACATAACGAAATTGTTTTTCAAGTCCCAATGATCATGCTAGTGAACATTAGCTTTATCAACACCCACAAAGTCCGAGAACATGATTTTATTGTATATGATATATTTTTATGTAATCTCTATAGGCTGTACATTGTAATTTTAATTTCTCAATGAGTATTAATTTTTTGTACAAAATTTATTTCTTTTATGTGATTTGCATGTGAATATTTTTTTTATATTAAAAGTGTCGATAAATGCCAATAAATTTGAAAAAAATCTAACATTACAAAATAATTCATACGCATTATTGTAAAAGAATAAAAAAAATATATCAACTACAGTAATGCAAAATTCAACAAGAATGTAAATTAAGTGAAATTTAAAAAAAAAATTAAAGTTTTAACAACGATTTTTAGAATTGTTGTTAAAACTTAGCCATAACGACGGTTTACTAAACCATCATTATCCTTGGTCATAGCGATGGTTTCCAAATTGTCACTATGACTCATCCTAACGACAATTTCCCAACCATTATTAGCACTAGTCATAGTGATGCTTGCCTAACCATTGCCATGACTCATCCTAACGACGGTTGCAAACCGTTGCTATGATGCGTCATAACAACGCCATTCTCACAGTTGACATAATCGTCGCAATACCCATGGTTCCATGATGGTTCTTCCAACCTTCATTAAAACATTTAATGATGGTTTAAACTGTTACTAAAACCACTAAAAAACTGTCGTTAAACTCTTTTTTTTTAGCGGGTCATCGTAGTTGTCATAATTGATTATCCTTCTTGTCTAAACTCTCGTCAAGTAGTGACCTCTTTCTTCAAAGCTATTATAGCTTTCCTATGTTTCATACTACTGATGCTCTTGGTAATAACATTGCTTATCTAGGTAATAATTGTAACGCCCCCAATTTACTAGCACGTGAAACAAATATTTCTTTTTTCACCTCAATCAAATATTTTCCATAGCATGCATAGTACTATTTTTTTGTCATGGAAATAGATACATATGGGTTCTCTCATGTATATACATTACACAGACCAAGTTATAAATGTCAAAGTAACAACAGAAACAGAGATCCTGTCTGTGGCATTCAGAGCACTCTCTAGAATATAAACACAATATAATTCAAAACTGTGAACCTTGAAAGCAACGTAGATTCACCTAGAGAATATGTCACCTATCTGAAGGATCAGACTCTGTATTCTTATTTGAAAAATATGGAAATATCGTGTAGTGATTTTGACAACTCAGTGAGCAGATAATACCTCCTATGACCTCTTAGGTCAGCATATGGATGTACTCATATTTTAAAATTTGTCACATAAAAAATACAGTTCAGAAGTACATCCATATTAGACTCGTATTTCAAATATTCTCAAATAAAAGGATATTCAAATATCCAAAACCATATTTAGCACAGTATAATCATTAAACAAATGTTGTTATGCTCAGCTGTATAAACTATAGTAAAATATTAAGTTTTTGAGATAAAGTTATAACTTTTAAAATGACCTGCCTCATTCGGTGATCTGGTCAACCCACACACTCAATTCACTCATTTTTATACCATAGTGAACAATCCACTACAGTCACAATAGTGATAAGGAAATATGAGTTCATCACCGATATGCATCCTCACATTACCATTCTCTTCGGCTTCCATCTCTCCCTCTCCCTTTTTCTTTATTTTTTATTCTTTTTATTATTATTATTTAATAATTAAATATTTCAGATTATTTTTATTTTATTTTATATATATTCATTTACATACTATTTTTCATCTTAAAACATCCTAAAAATTTCTAAAAATTTACATTATTGCAAAAATTTAGTTGAACTCCTAAATTATAACTTTTCATGATAAAAGTTTTAATAAAAAAAATTACCAAATAAATATTTTTATGCATAATAAAAGAAAGAATATATTAGAGGCCAATATAATTATTTTAGGCACAATAGAAATCATTTTATTTAAAAATATATATTTTTAAAACATTATTATTTTAAAAAATTACGGGATATTACATTCTTTTCCCCTTAAGAAATTCGGTCCCTGAATTTCAAACAATCCTATCATATGTAAGAAATGAAGTCAAGGCATAATTCGAAGTTATCAACCATATTACTCAAATAATTGGGGATATTTTTTTTTGTATATCAATTTGCTTTCTAGGAAATCTTTTCACTTGTGTGATTTTGGCATATAACCTTAACTACAGAGATTTCCTTCAACCATAAATTTCTCACTTTTCGATCAATAATAAACATCGGGTTTTCTTCATGATTAAGCCAAATTCTTGTCCAATTGAATTTCTTAGAATTAGATAACATGAGAAGAATCTGATAGGTACTTCCTTAACATTAATGCAAGAAAGATTGTACCAACATCACTTAATTCTGATGGCAAAGTTAAGCAATATATACTATGCATACTTTGTCCAAGATTTCAAAAGAGCCTATATATTAGAGCTTAACATTTTTCTTCTTTCCAAACCTTCTTACCTCTTTTATGGGTGAGTCCTTCAAGAATATTTGGTTACCAACTGATAATTTTTAGTGCTCAACATTCACAGTCCGTATAGACTTTTGGCCTATATTGAGTTTCTTGTATATTTTTTTTTCTAATTAATTTCAATTTATTAACGACATCTTACCATAAGTCTGACTTCACTGAGTCATCTAACATAAAGTTTGTAAAACCTCTTACATAAGGTTTTAAGTCATCCAATAACATTTTATTATAGGAAAATTCTGTTAAGAGATCTCCCTCCAAACTCGAAGACATACGCTTGAAGCATGCTTTCTAAATTAACATCATCAATTTAAGTTAGTCATATTCTATCTATTGTATGTTATTCCAAATTAGATCCCAAAAACTTAACTTAACTCACTTACCTATCAAGAGACCTACGATGTTTCATGTAAAACCTCAAATGGTGTCATCTATATGTTGGCCTAATAATTACTGATAGGGGCAAGTTTAACTAAGGATAAATGATTTTCTCCAAAATTTTACCAAAATTATATAAAGATACCTAAAGCACAACTTCTAATATAAAAACACATTATTTAAATTTACTATCAGCTATACTATAATCTAGATAAGATCCTAAACTTCCTGATTAACTCTTTTGATATAAAATATTCAATTCTTACTTGCTGACATACCAAACAACGAAAATATTTCACTTGTATCTTCTTTTTACCATTATACTAGTACAATTCTTTCATAATTTAGTATATCCTTATTGCCTCGGGTTATCTATATTCACAATCTATGGCTTCTTCTGAAATCTCATTTCTCAACAATTATTGACACGTAAATTTTCAATCTCAACATAATTCACATCCTAGATACTAGACTCAACTTAACATGGTATAACCTTTAACACAAATATCTTAATCACTTTACATTATTTTCGAACATGGTTCTCAAATTATTCTCCTTTCCATTCTCAACCACATTAGGTAAACTTAGGTGTTCTTTATACCTTAATACTCAATCAGTATATACTATAAACTTATTATTCTTTCTAATTTGCACATAATCTACCAACTTACACAGTTATACATACTTGATATAAATATTTTTCTAAAAATGCATTCTTTGTTAGATAAATTCTTTCAAAATCTCCATACTTTAACCTACTAACCACTTGGACACCATAATAACTGAGTTTCAAATAAAAGAAATTAACTTTTCTTGTGATGAGGGAAAAGAACTTTACATTTAATGCCAAACATTAATAAGGAAGAATGTAGTAGAACAGACGAAAAGCATAATAAAGAATGGTGCCAAAATAGAAAGTCAAAAATTTAGACAAAACATTGAAAGAAAATTAAATTCGGTAGCCGTAATTCTTAAAAATCTATAAGCAAAATCTAACTGTTATTTCGACAAAAATCGGTGGCCGCAAGTTTTGAATATATGTGTCAAAATCTACTTTAAAACTGTTGGTATTCGGTGGAAAAGAAACATTTTTGAGCTTATAAAAGTCTGTGAAAAACAAAGAATACATAGTTAACTGGTAGGATGTAGGTGATTGCTTCAAAATAGATGTAATCAATCAGCTGTAAAATAAACCAGTCCAAATTAAAAATTCTCAAAATAGCTAGTCGACTTAATAATATCGGTAGTCGACTGGCAAGAACATTGAGAAAACAAAATAAACTATTTAATTGTCCCTCTTCAATAATTAACTTGTTTGCATTTTCACTCTTTTTTTTTATAATTATGCCTATCACCTACAACTTTTCTACAAGAATCAAGACATCAATACTTCATCAAGGACAACAAGGAAAAGACAAATTTCTGGTGATATCTTAACCTTATTCTCTTTATGTGCTTAATATGAACCACGATCACAACTACTATACATATACATGCTTGCCATCATTTTTTGAAACTTTTTACTTTCAATTTAGTTAATATCCACCAATCACTCACATAATTGTTCTAATTATGTTCGGCCTATTCACATAGCTATTGTAAGTATGTCCTTCTCTGAGTTCTATAAATGCTCACGTTAGTATCTTTACCTTTATACTTAAAGTTAGGGTGTGTGTAGCTATGGAAAGAATCACATTCCGTCAGTTTCAAAATATTTGTGTCTTTTGTCGTTTCATTCCTAGAAAAGATGGAGAGTATGTGAAAGTAGCACAAAATCTGGGTATAGTGTTGGTCAAAAGAAAAATTCATTTAGTTTATGGTGGAGGTAACCGTGGGTTAATGGGGTGTGTGTCTACAGTTGCACATGTAGGAGGATGTCAAGTTCTAAGTATTATTCCTACAGCTCTAGCTACATCCAACATCATAGGGAAGATAATTGGAGAAGAATTTAGGGTAGCTTCCATGCATGAGCGCATGGCTAGAATGATGAGCAATGCTAATGTCTTCATTTCCTTACCAGGGGGTTTTAATACTTTAGAACAAATTTTCCAGGTAGTCTCCTAGGCACAACTGAATATCCATTACAAACCAATAGGTTTGTTAAATGTTAACCATTTCTTTGATGGTCTGTTGTCTTTTCTTGATCTAATTATGGAACAGAGGTTCATCTCACACTGAGCACGATGAATTCTCATCTCAATTTCAAATGCTGAGGAGTTGATTGATACTTTACAAGCATATGTTCATATACCTGATCCAATTATGACTTGAATAGATTGAAAGACAGGCAACCGTGGAAAGCGCAAGTTAGATTTAGATCTTCATCGGTAATTGTAGTAGGACATGCCATTGTTGTATCGCTTCTACTTTCTTAGGGTCAACTTGGATAACATCCTTACCAACCATACTCCCTTAGAGTTGGTAAAACTATCTTTAAATGTTGCTTATGATCCTATGTACTCTTGAAACATATTAGTATTTTGTTAATAAAGATAATAATAAATTTATCTGAGAATAGTAAATTTATATTAGAATAGTTTAAATACTCTATTCATTAAGTCCATGAATACAGCTAGGGCATTTGTCTATGAATGCATGAGCGCATGGCTAGAAAGATGAGCAATGTTAATGCCTTCATTGCCTTACCAAGGGGTTTTAATGTAACATCCCGTAAATTTTAGATATATTCCTTAGAAATTCTTCACCTTACATATATGCATAGAAATGTTCTAATATTAATGGAATAGGTAAAGAAAGAAAACCTAAGAGGAAATATTAGAAATAAACATGTTAAAGAAAGGTGAAATTCTTAGGTAAAGAAAGATAAATTTTTGTGAAGTAAGTAAAGGTCTTAAAATTTCAAGAAGATCGGATTAGGGTAATCTTTCTTAATTTAAGAGCAAAAGTTACTGAGTTTAGTATCTCCACCCGTAATTGGGCTTTAACCTATAGACACTTCATATAGAGTTTTTCTACTTCACATGAATTTTTAGCAAGCCAATAGGATAGGCCAAGGAAGAAATAAAACATAGACTTGGACTAGGATATAGAAATTGGACCGATAGCCCAAAAATCATGAAAATGTGACCAAGCCCATTATGAAAGGAAGAATTTTAACCAAAGTAAGGAAAATGGGCAAGAATGAGCCCAAACCCAAGAGGAAAAATAAAAATAAAAATAAAATTAAAGTGATGAAATATTAGTGTAATCAAGATTAAGTGACATGGCATTAAGACAAAAATTTGACAAGTGGTGTGATTCTACATTCATCATTTTGGCAAGTGGCATAATAATACAAGGCTTTAGGACAAAAACATCTATATCCTACATTCATAACTTTAGCAAGTGGGTAATAATACATAGTATTATGACAAAACATCATTATCCTACACAAATAATTTTAGTTAAGTAAGGAAAATTCAAGGGCTAGAAATTTGCCACTTAAAAAGGCAAATCTATCATACTTGATTAAGACAAAAGAAAAAGGAAATGAATCCCTAAATCAAAGGGATCTTGCCCCATATCTTAAGAACATATCATCATAATTTTCAAAATACAAATCTCCTTTTTCTATGCATATCTTGACTAAGGAAGAGGAAGACAAGAACATAAGTTGTTTGTTTTCCAAAAATTCAACAAAGTGTATCCTAATTGTGATAAGGTAGACCCATGATCATGAAAGGTGAATTATTTGGTGGTCTATATAAGAAAACCCACCCTTACAACATTAGAATTTCGTCCAAGTGAGGGAAAGCAAAAATAGAAGCAAGGTAGTGTGAGGAAAGGAGAGGAAGAAAGGAAGAAAGAGGAAGGAGAAGTCTAGGAGACTAAGTGCTCCAGGTAAGTTTAACAATATTTCTTTTTGAAGAAAACCTTTGAAACTCATAATATTTATATGAGATTTTGATCTTAGAACTTTGATGATTGGTCATGGATGTTGCTATATCATGTTACATATTGATCTTGCATGTGATGTATG
Organism: Gleditsia sinensis; assembly: GCA_037074535.1. Classification (NCBI taxonomy): domain Eukaryota; kingdom Viridiplantae; phylum Streptophyta; class Magnoliopsida; order Fabales; family Fabaceae; genus Gleditsia; species Gleditsia sinensis. Next base: position 15,627,266 of record CM073463.1, on the reverse strand, counting down.
TTTGAATACTTAGGTTGGTGTAGATAGTTCTGCATGGGTATGGCTATGGTTGACAGAATTTTAAGCTTCGGTAATTTAATTTCTGGGAATTATTGGTAGGGAATTAAAATAAATGGTTAACATAAGAATTAAATATATGTGTGTCATGGACTTTTAGCCACTGGAATCATTCAATTTGGAGTTCACATGTGGTAGATATGGTCCGATTAGTAAGCCAAGGTCAGAAAATGGTTCATCAGGGAAGATTATGTTATGACAGCTTTTGTATTTTAATTTCTGGGAATTATCTGTATGGAATTAAAATAAATGGTTAATATGAAAGTTATATATCTATGTCTCATGGAAATATACCCACTGGAATTATGCAATTTGGAGTTCATATGAGGTAGATATTATACGATTAGTAAGCAGAGGTCAGAAAATGTTTATTCAGGGAAGAGTATGTTATTAATGCTTTAGTTTTTGAATTTCTGGGAATATTCTGTAGGGAATTAAAATAGCGCGCCAACATAACAATTATAGATATATGGCTCATGGATTTTTACCAACTGGAATAACGCAATTTTGAGTTCCAATTTGGGAGATATGGTCTAATTAGTCAGTAAAGGTCAGAACCTATCCGAGAGGAACTATCCTGTACTTTGAGGGAGTAATATCACCTTCGTTTCTTAATTTTTCGCTACAATGTTCAACATAATAGTTTTAGATAATTGTTTTATCTTGAAATGGACACCAAGATCACCTACATCAGAGTTAAATTGAGGGAGTTATGCTCTGATTAGTAAGAGAAGGTTAGATAGGATGAAAACCTGCATCAAGGAAATAAAGAAATAAAATTAGTATTTAAAAAAGAAGATGAATCTTAATAAATGACTAGTATAGCCATAGCCATTGCCATTGTATGAACTTCTTACCATCTTAAGTATGAAATTTTGACATGAAAATATTTTATAAAGTGATATTTGAAATGGTTATGTTCATGGCATGATTACCAATGATTTATGGTAATACTTATATTTTGATGAACATACTTGTTATTGAAAGCATATTTTTGGCTATCATTGTGAAAAGAAAAGAAATAAGCACGGTCACATGGCAATCCGTGTGGTGCACCAGTAGGGGACGCCCTACCAACGGTTATGATCATGATAATGAGAAAAGAAAGAGAAAGTGGGCCATGTCGGACGGAGCGAGAAAAGCCCGTACCGGAGAGTAGAGGATACTCACCCTGACCGGGGTAGCTTGAGATGAGAATAAGTTGATGGCCATCATATGATATTTTGAAAATAGTTAATCATGTCATACATATCATTACAGTATGATTCTTATGTGCATAGATATAATGCATTCATGTGACCAAAGATATTTTCTGTAGTTTATACAGCTGAACATGACGTGATGAGCTTTACTGATGATAATTTATTGTTGAACTTACTGGGATTTAATTCTCACTATATTTCCATATCATGTTCAGAAAATTATTTATGCAGCTTTTGTTTCTAAGGCTCTGGCTTTTAGTGCACATTGGATTGAATTACTTTATGTTGGGAAGATTTCAGAATCAAATAAGATGTTTGTGGTCGAGTTGGCTCAGATCCCGGTGAAGGTGCAACCACCCGCACCTGTATCTCTGGAATTGGTCAACCAAAATAAACAAGATGTAAATATCTATGTGTTTGATATGTTATACATATGTTTTGATTAATGACATGTATGTGAACTCAATATTGTATAATAATAAAGGAAAAAAAAAGAGGCTGTTACATAATTGGTATCAGAGCAGGTCGATCCTAGATGGCCAGTGGGTGGATGGTTATCTGAATCGATCTTATAGTGTCTTGAGTATGTTGTGGTTGTGCTGTGTAGGGAATCAGTGACTCATATAGGTAAGAAATTACTAGTGTTTCTTATCTATATGCCGAGGTGGTGTTATGACTGCTGTTAAATATTGTTTTGAAACTAACTATTGGGCTTGATCACCTCAATAGTAGCATAAATTTATTTTTTCCACAGTAGGAAATGGCACCACCAAGGCGGAATCCGGCAAACAATGCGGAGAAAATCTTGCACAACCTTGCCACAGCAATTCGAGAATTTGGTATTGATTTACTCCTTAGAATCCAACTAGTATCTATATCCCTATATAGAATGATATCGATTGAATTTAAAAAAAAAAATTGTGATTTGTGAAAATTGCATGTCTAAGAAAAGCTCTGGCAAGGAAAGACTTGGTACTTAAGCGTGTCCATTAGTGACCCACCTCTCTTTCCTGGGAACTTTTTTGGTGCGCTGTTTACAGACTACAATTACTATCCAGTTACCGAGATATTAGTGTGGAATTTTAACATGGAATTTACCCTAGTACTCATATAAAATTTCCAAGAAGTTTTGAAAGTGCCGGTTTTATTTGAAAAATCTTAGTATGCTCCGTGGTTGCAGTATTTCCACATCAGAAAAGAATTATTCTAGTTACTGGAAAAAAAAAATTTACAAGACTTGTTAGACAAGGGATTTAAATGCCCTAGTACTTTTATTTGGAGTGCTCTAGTTCTATTTGTGAAAAAGAAAGATGGATCACTATGACTATGCATAGATTGTAGACAGTTGAATAAGGTAACAATGTAGAATAGAAACCCATTAGCTCATATAGATTACCTGTTTGACCAGTTATAAGGTGTTCAATATTTTTCCACAAATAGATTTGGGATATGAGTAACATTAATTAAGGATAAGAGAAGAGGATGTAGGACTTATTATGGGCATTATGAGTTCTTGGTGATGCATTTAATTGACAAACCTTTAGCTGCATTCATAAATTTAATGAATAGTAATTAGGTCATCCTTGGAACAATTTTTTATTATATATATGGTTGATATACTAGAATATTTCAAAAGTTCAGAGGATCATAAGCAACATTCAAAGATAGTTTTACCAACTCTAAAGGAGTATGGTTGGTAAATATGGTATACAAGTAGAGTCTAAGAAAGTAAAAGTAGTACAATAATAACTACGTTTTACTACATTTAAAGATGAAGATCCAAATCCAATTTACGCTTCCTGCGGTTATCTGCCATCCATTCTACTGGAGTAATAGTTAGATCAGGTACATGAACATAGGCTTGTAAAGCATCAATCAACTCCTCAACATTTGAAGCTGAGATGAGAATTTGTCGTGCTGAGTGTGAGATAAACCTCTGTTCCATAGCTTGATCTAGAAAAGATAACAAACCATCAAAGAAGTGATTAACATTTAACAAACCTATCGGTTTGTGATGCATATTTAGTTGTGCCCAAGAGACTATTTGGAAAATCTCCTCTAAAGTACCAAAACCACCTGGTAAGGCAATGAAGGCGTCAGCATTGCTCATCATTCTAGCCATGCGTTCATGCATGGAAACTACCCTATATTCTTCCCCAATTGTCTTCCCTATATTGCTGGATGTAGCTAGAGCTGTAGGAATAATACCTAGAACTTGGCATCCCCCTGCATGTGCAGCTGTAGCCACACACCCCATTAACCCACAGTTACCTCCACCATACACTAAATGAATTTTTCTCCTAGCCAGCACCATACCCAGATTTTGTGCTGCTTTAACATACTCCTCATCTTTTCCAGGACTGGAACCACAAAAGACACAGATATTTCGAAACTGACGGAATGCTGTTCCCTCCATAATTTCTATCACCTTAACTTTGAGAATAGACAAAGATACTAATGTAAGTATTTATAGAACTCAGAGAAAGGCATATTTATAATAGCTATGCGAATAGGCCGGGTATTATTAGAACAACTATGTGAGTGATTGGTGGATATCAACTAAATTAAAGGTAAATAAAAAAAATAAAAAATAAAAAAAAATTTCAAAAATGACGGCAAGCATGTATATGTACAGTAGTATGACTGTGACCCATATTAAGCATATAAAGAGTATAAGATAAGATATCACCAGAAATCTGTTTTTATCTTGTTGTCTTTGATGAAGCATTGATGTTTTGATTCTTGTAGAAAAGTTCTAGGTGATAGCCGTAAAAAAAAAAAAAAGTAAAAAAAAAAAAAATGCAATCAAATGATTTATTTTGTATTCTCAATGTTTTCGCCAGTCGACTATCAGTATTATTAAGTCAACTAGCTATTTTGAGAAATTTTAATTTGGACTGGTTAATTTACAGTTGATTAATTACATCTATTTTGAAGCAATCAACTGCATCCTACCAGTTAACTACATATTCTTTGATTTTCACAGACTTTTATAAGCTCAGAAATATTTTTTTTTCATGTGATATCTTTCCACCGAATACCAATAGATTTAAAGTAGATTCTGACACATATATTCAAAATTTGCGGCCACCGATTTTTGTTGAAATCATAGATAGATTTTGTTTACAGATTTTCAAGAATTGCGGCCACCGATTTTAATATTTTTCAATGCTTTGTCAAAACTTTTGACTTTCTCTTTTGGAACCATTCTCTATTATGCTTTTCGTCTGTTTCACTCATTAACGGTTGGCATTAAATGCAAGGTTATTTTCCCTCATTACAATTAAAGATAATTTCTTCCTTTGAAACTTGGTTGTTATGGTGTCTAAGTTGTTAATAGGTTAAAATAATGAAAGGTTTGAAAATAATGGACGGATGATGGTCTTATGGTGTTTTGACGAATGTAATCAAGAGAATTAGTGGTGTTGAAGTTCTCGAGGAATAAAATATAGGAAGTAGGATTTAAGTTAGTCTTTGAACTCTTAATTTGGAAATATAGAGAATATTCTGAGAACCATGTCCGGAAATAATGTAGGTTATCAAGATATTTATGTTAAAGGATTATATCATGCTAAATTGAGTCTAGTATCTAGGATGTGAATTATGTTGGAATTGAGAATTCATGTATGAGTAATTGTTAGGAAAAAAAAACACAAATCTTCTTCAAATGATTGGGTGAATTAAATGGGATTGGCATAAGCTAGAATGAGGTGCTTTTGGATATGATAGAAGAAATAATTGAAATTTTTGACAATGAGTTTAATGGTGTTAATAAGCTTATATAGAATTACTGTGATGAGGTAAGTTGGAATTATTAGACATGTGTCAATGGTACATAAACGTTATTAAAGGTTTGAAGGATTTATTGCTATGTATGTTTAACATATTGATTAAAGGATTTGAGGATAAAAATAGATGATAGATTAAGATGATGATATTCAGGGGATGATGTTGATATATGAAAAAAAAAAAAAAATTTGACTTGATAGAAGTTTGGAATAAGAAAAGATAGTTACACAATATGAAGGTGTATATGTTCCTTTATATGTGTGTTTTCTAATATCGACCCATAGATATATTCATACGGGCTAGAGGATATCAATGGAAGAACTTATGATTGAAAGAAATCCTTATGGTTAGGTTATATGGCAAAATCACTCAAGTGAATAGACATATTAAAAAGTAAAGATGTCATACAGAAAAGATATCTCTAATTATTTAGGTAATAAGCTTGGTAACTCTGAATAATGCCTTAATTTCATTCCCTACATGTGGTAGGATGGATTGAAATTCGGGGACCGAATTTCTTAAAGGGGGGAAGAATGTAACATCCCGTAATTTTTAGATATATTCCTTAGAAATTCTTCACCTTACATATATGCATAGAAATGTTCTAATATTAATGGAATAGGTAAAGAAAGAAAACCTAAGAGGAAATATTAGAAATAAACATGTTAAAGAAAGGTGAAATTCTTAGGTAAAGAAAGATAAATTTTTGTGAAGTAAGTAAAGGTCTTAAAATTTCAAGAAGATCGGATTAGGGTAATCTTTCTTAATTTAAGAGCAAAAGTTACTGAGTTTAGTATCTCCACCCGTAATTGGGCTTTAACCTATAGACACTTCATATAGAGTTTTTCTACTTCACATGAATTTTTAGCAAGCCAATAGGATAGGCCAAGGAAGAAATAAAACATAGACTTGGACTAGGATATAGAAATTGGACCGATAGCCCAAAAATCATGAAAATGTGACCAAGCCCATTATGAAAGGAAGAATTTTAACCAAAGTAAGGAAAATGGGCAAGAATGAGCCCAAACCCAAGAGGAAAAATAAAAATAAAAATAAAATTAAAGTGATGAAATATTAGTGTAATCAAGATTAAGTGACATGGCATTAAGACAAAAATTTGACAAGTGGTGTGATTCTACATTCATCATTTTGGCAAGTGGCATAATAATACAAGGCTTTAGGACAAAAACATCTATATCCTACATTCATAACTTTAGCAAGTGGGTAATAATACATAGCATTATGACAAAACATCATTATCCTACACAAATAATTTTAGTTAAGTAAGGAAAATTCAAGGGCTAGAAATTTGCCACTTAAAAAGGCAAATCTATCATACTTGATTAAGACAAAAGAAAAAGGAAATGAATCCCTAAATCAAAGGGATCTTGCCCCATATCTTAAGAACATATCATCATAATTTTCAAAATACAAATCTCCTTTTTCTATGCATATCTTGACTAAGGAAGAGGAAGACAAGAACATAAGTTGTTTGTTTTCCAAAAATTCAACAAAGTGTATCCTAATTGTGATAAGGTAGACCCATGATCATGAAAGGTGAATTATTTGGTGGTCTATATAAGAAAACCCACCCTTACAACATTAGAATTTCGTCCAAGTGAGGGAGAGCAAAAATAGAAGCAAGGTAGTGTGAGGAAAGGAGAGGAAGAAAGGAAGAAAGAGGAAGGAGAAGTCTAGGAGACTAAGTGCTCCAGGTAAGTTTAACAATATTTCTTTTTGAAGAAAACCTTTGAAACTCATAATATTTATATGAGATTTTGATCTTAGAACTTTGATGATTGGTCATGGATGTTGCTATATCATGTTACATATTGATCTTGCATGTGATGTATGTTTGAATACTTAGGTTGGTGTAGATAGTTCTGCATGGGTATGGCTATGGTTGACAGAATTTTAAGCTTCGGTAATTTAATTTCTGGGACTTATTGGTAGGGAATTAAAATAAATGGTTAACATAAGAATTAAAGATATGTGTGTCATGGACTTTTAGCCACTGGAATCATTCAATTTGGAGTTCACATGTGGTATATATGGTCCGATTAGTAAGCCAAGGTCAGAAAATGGTTCATCAGGGAAGATTATGTTATGACAGCTTTTGTATTTTAATTTCTGGGAATTATCTGTATGGAATTAAAATAAATGGTTAACATGAAAGTTATATATCTATGTCTCATGGAAATATACCCACTGGAATTATGCAATTTGGAGTTCATATGAGGTAGATATTATACGATTAGTAAGCAGAGGTCAGAAAATGTTTATTCAGGGAAGAGTATGTTATTAATGCTTTAGTTTTTGAATTTCTGGGAATATTCTGTAGGGAATTAAAATAGCGCGCCAACATAACAATTATAGATATATGGCTCATGGATTTTTACCAACTGGAATAACGCAATTTTGAGTTCCAATTTGGGAGATATGGTCTAATTAGTCAGTAAAGGTCAGAACCTATCCGAGAGGAACTATCCTGTACTTTGAGGGAGTAATATCACCTTCGTTTCTTAATTTTTCGCTACAATGTTCAACATAATAGTTTTAGATAATTGTTTTATCTTGAAATGGACACCAAGATCACCTACATCAGAGTTAAATTGAGGGAGTTATGCTCTGATTAGTAAGAGAAGGTTAGATAGGATGAAAACCTGCATCAAGGAAATAAAGAAATAAAATTAGTATTTAAAAAAGAAGATGAATCTTAATAAATGACTAGTATAGCCATAGCCATTGCCATTGTATGAACTTCTTACCATCTTAAGTATGAAATTTTGACATGAAAATATTTTATAAAGTGATATTTGAAATGGTTATGTTCATGGCATGATTACCAATGATTTATGGTAATACTTATATTTTGATGAACATACTTGTTATTGAAAGCATATTTTTGGCTATCATTGTGAAAAGAAAAGAAATAAGCACGGTCACATGGCAATCCGTGTGGTGCACCAGTAGGGGACGCCCTACCAACGGTTATGATCATGATAATGAGAAAAGAAAGAGAAAGTGGGCCATGTCGGACGGAGCGAGAAAAGCCCGTACCGGAGAGTAGAGGATACTCACCCTGACCGGGGTAGCTTGAGATGAGAATAAGTTGATGGCCATCATATGATATTTTGAAAATAGTTAATCATGTCATACATATCATTACAGTATGATTCTTATGTGCATAGATATAATGCATTCATGTGACCAAAGATATTTTCTGTAGTTTATACAGCTGAACATGACGTGATGAGCTTTACTGATGATAATTTATTGTTGAACTTACTGGGATTTAATTCTCACTATATTTCCATATCATGTTCAGAAAATTATTTATGCAGCTTTTGTTTCTAAGGCTCTGGCTTTTAGTGCACATTGGATTGAATTACTTTATGTTGGGAAGATTTCAGAATCAAATAAGATGTTTGTGGTCGAGTTGGCTCAGATCCCGGTGAAGGTGCAACCACCCGCACCTGTATCTCTGGAATTGGTCAACCAAAATAAACAAGATGTAAATATCTATGTGTTTGATATGTTATACATATGTTTTGATTAATGACATGTATGTGAACTCAATATTGTATAATAATAAAGGAAAAAAAAAGAGGTTGTTACATTTAATACTTTAGAATAGATTTTCCAGGTAGTCTCCTAAGCATAACTGAATATCCATCATAAACCAATAGGTTTGTTAAATGTTAACCATTTCTTTGATGGTCTATTGTCTTTTCTTGATCTAGCTGTGGAATAGAGGTTTATTTCACACTCAGCACGATGAATTCTCATCTCAGTTTCAAATGCTGAGGAGTTGATTGAGACTTTACAAGCATATGTTCATGTACCTGATCCAACTATGACTTGAATAGATTGGAAGACAGGTAACCATGGAAAGCGCAAGTTAGATTTAGATCTTCATCGGTAACTGTAGTAAGACATGCCATTGTTGTACCGCTTCTACTTTCTTAAGGTCAACTTGGATACCATCCTTACCAACCATACTCCCTTAGAGTTGGTAAAACTATCTTTAAATATTGCTTATGATCCTATGTACTCTCAAAACATATTAGTATTTCGTTAATAAAGATAATAATAAATTTATCTAAGAATAGTTTAAATACTCTATTCATTAAGTCTATGAATGCAGCTGGGGCATTTGTCAAACTAAATGACATCACCAAGAACTCATAATGCCTATAATGAATCCTAAAAGAAATTTTCTGAATATCCTCTTCCCTTATCCTGAATTAATGACACTCATATGTCAAATCAATTTTTGAAAAAATATTGAGCACTTTGTAACTGGTCAAACAGATCATCTATACGAGGTAATGCATTTTTATTCCACAATGTCACCTTATTCAACTGTCTATAATCTATGCATAGTCATAATGATCCATCATTCTTTTTCACAAATAGGTCTAGAGCACCTCAAGGAGAGTACTAGGGCGTATAAATCCTTTGTCTAATAAGTCTTACAACTAATTCTTCAATTCCTTGAGTTCAGTCATTTTCATTCTATATAGGGGTATAGATACTGATTGGTTTCCAGGAAGTTAATCAATGCCAAATTCTATTTTATGTTTTGAGGTAATCCTAACAATTTCTCAGGAATTACTTTAGAAAATTCTCTAACCACAAGAACTTGATTTACATTGGTATACTTTATATCAACATCTCCCACCACTGCCAAATATCCTTGGCACCTTTTTGTAATCACTTATGGGCTGCTAAAGCAAAGATTAGATTTTTGCGTACCTTACTACGGTCTCCTTGTAACAAGGAAGAAGATTCTCTACGAATATTGAATTTAATCATTTTAGGATGATATTCTAAAATGGCATGATATGTTTCCAACCAATCCATTTCTAATATCATATCAAAGTTTACCATATCTAGACAACTGGCTAAAACAAGTATCATATTCAGAAACGATCAGAATTGGCATTTGTCTCAATTCTTTAAATTCTCTGGGACACCTATCTCTTTCACTTTTAGGCAGTAATTGACCCATAGATACCTCTTAAGATGTCACAATATTCAATCAACTTTATACTAGAAAATTTAATAACTTGAAATAGAAAGAAAATTGAAACCCTATAGAATCCCTCAACAGTACCTGAAGTATAAATATGTTCAGCTCATATCCATACTAAAGATCATACTAAAGAATCCTTTGTGCCGATAGCCACAGGGAAACTTAATGCTCTGATACCAACTTGTAATGCCCCAATTTATTGGCATGTGAAACAAACATTTTTTTTCACCTCAATCAGATATTTTCCATAGCATGCATAGTACTATTTTTTTGTCATGAAAATAGATACATATGGGTTCTCTCATATATACACATTATACATATCAAGTTATAAATGTCAAAGTAACAATAGAAGCAAAAATCCTGCCTGTGGCATTCAGAACACACTCTAGAATACAAACACAGTATAATTCAAAACTGTGAGCCTTGAAAGCAACGTAGACTCACTTAGAGAATATGTCACCTATCTGCAGGATCATACTCTGTATTCTTATCTGAAAAATGTAAAAATATCATGTAGTCAGTTTGACAATTCAGTGAGCAAATAATATCTCCTATGACCTCTTAGGTTAGCATATGGATGTACTCATATTTTAAAATTTGCCACATAGAAAATACAGTTTAGAAGTACATCCATATGGGACCCGTATTTCAAATATTCTCAAATAAAAGGATATTCAAATATTCAAAACCATATTCAGCACGGTATGATCATTAAACAAATGTTGTTATGCTCAGCTGTATAAACTATAGTAAAATATTAAACTTTTGAGATAAAGTTATAACTTTTAAAATAATCTGAATCATTCAGCGATTTGGTCAACCCACACACTCAATTCACTCATTTGCTATACGCATAGTGACCGATCAACTACAGTCACAATAGTGATAAGAGAATGTGAGTTCATCATCCATCTGCCTCTTCACATTATCATTGTCACCCAGTTGGAGCGGCCTTTCCTCGGCTCACTTAGGCTAATAGGGCATCCCCTATTCGGTACCGTCACAAGCCATACAATCTGTCGATATTCATCCATATATATAAATACATATATATATAAATGCATATTCATCAAATGCAATGTAAAATTATCAAGCAACTCGCCATGAGCTTTACGCTTCCCATTCAATCATAATCAACAACCATATAGTTTTACAAATCAATGCCCCATGCACTTAATATTCACTTTATCAAATAATGATAAATACATTTAAAACCACATATTCAATAAGTTTCAAAATCTATTTGCAAAACCATACTCTTCTTGAACTATGTGCCAATTCGTAAGTAAAACATATATTTTAACACATTTAAGAAATATATAAAAGTATAAATATCTTATAAACATAATCAAATACACTTTCAAGATCAAGAAAAGTATATGGCAAGTCATAGAAAGAATTATCTACTCACAGGTCAGGGCTCCAGGTTGGACAGCCCTAAATGTAATTTTTCAAGTCAAATCTGATCAAATGAATTTTAAAAACGAGTCTGGAAGGTCTAAAAACTTAAGAAATGACTCTGAGAGCATGGTCAACGCTGGTCACTGTTCACCGTCGAAAAATACTATTCATACCCGCCTAATTTTCTGTTCACAACGCACAAAAAGTTGTCAGATGGTCGAAAAAATTCATATCCAAAGGTTTATCTAACTTCTAAATCCATCTACGATGTCAGATTTCTAATTTAGAACTTATTTTTTTCTAAGATTTTCTACTTTCGATCTACGGCGATTCTACGGTTTATTTGAAAAATTGTTCGGACAAAATTGTAGTATTCTTCATCCTAAATCCAATGGTACCTTTAGTTTTGAAATCGAAAACCAATAGTTACTCCAAATCTAGAAAAAAATATATAAGTTACTATTCACACTATTCATACTATTAGGAAATCGGGATTCCACATTCTCTTCGGCTTCCGTCTCCCCCTCTCCCTTTTTTTTTCTTTTTTTTTTCTTTTTTTTTATTATTTAATAATTAAATATTTAAGATTATTTTTATTTTATTTTATATATATTCATTTAAATACCATTTTTCATCCTAAATCATGACTTTTTATGATAAAATTTTTAATAAAACAAATCACAAAATAAATATCTTTATGCATAATAAAAGAAAGAATATATCTAAAAATAGAACAAAAATTTATTAGAGGCCAATATAATTATTTTAGGCATAACAGAAATCATTTTATTTAAAAATATATTTGTTTATAGTAAAACATTATTATTTAAAAAAATTACGAGATGTTACAATAATAATGATGAGCCATGAAATTCAACACCCTAACAGCTAAAAAGTAAGAAAATCCATTACAAGGTAATAAAATGAAGGAAAACAACTATTTAAGAGCCTCAAATAATAGAAATAACTGCAAAACTAAGTTTAGGAGGTCTAAATGGTTAACAAGCCACCTCTGTAATCCAAGTCAAACCAGTGAACCAGAAAATAAAAAAGAAGTATTTCATTCAAAGCATTCGATCGTAGGAGTATATGGCAAAGTTCTCCAATAAGGACTCCTGTCCTCAGTGCAATATCTGTACCAACAAAATTGGCGTCAACTTCTAATCTAAAAACACTCATTAGTTAAGATTGGACCAAATGAAAAACTAATTAGGTAAGATGCTTTTTTGGAAAATCTTCTAAAGTCAAGCTGCCTAACCTATCCAAAATTTTTAATTGAGTTGATCACTTCAAAATTTGACTTTGCAGCAATAACCATAGGATTGCTTGCCTTATTTGATCCACTAATATCATTGCCTAATCCTTAGTTGGTCTGACGCAAGTATTATTCTTGGATTGTTTGCATTGGTCACTGCCAATTTCAGGCATAAGATTTTTGAGGGATAGAATTAAACAACTTATTAGGAATTTTACAGTTTAGTGTATTTTAATTTCTACCTTGGACTAAGAAGTATTGCGATGAGATGACATAATACTGAAATTATGACATAATAAAATATTTAATAAGTATAATTTGAAGTGTCAAATACATCAAAAACAATATGACTTCATTTTTCAAATTTTGGTGCTTCACAGGGTTCATGATATAATCTTTTAAGGCAAAGCCAGCCCCAAGCTATTGTTTATCAAAAATTTCAAATGGCTACCTTAAAACTCGAAGTAACCAACTTCATTTTGTGACAACTCCATTTTTTTTAACATATATAAATATATATATTTTTAAAATTTCATGAAGTCATTTCCTCTTTACTTCTAACTATTTAACTTATAATAACATTCAATTAAATTAACCAAGCATAATTAAGGTTTATGGTATACCATTAACACTGATACAATTTTGGGTTCACATACCCATCATTAATTAAAAACATCTGTACAAAAATAAAACACATATATGTCTACATCTTATTCATCCATATTGACCAATTCCAGATATACGGGTACGGGTGGTTGTACCTTTATCGAGATCTTAGCCAACTCGACCTAACGTACGCTAAAAGCCGGTCATAGAGAATATCAGCATATTTAGTCTTCTGAACATGATATGAAAATATAGTGAGAATTAAATCCCAGTAAGTTTAACAATAAATTATAACTATCATCAATATAGATCATCATGTTATGTTTATCTGTATAAGTTACAGCAAATATCTTAGGTTACATGAATATACTTTATCTATGCACATAAAAATAATACAGTAATGATATGTATGAATAACTATTTTCAAAATATCATATGATGACTATCAACTTATTTTCATATCAAGCTACCACAATCAGAGTGAGTATTTTCTACTCTCCAATACGGACTTTTCTCCTTCCGTCTGACATGGCACACTTTCTCTTTCTTTTCTTATTAACATAATCATAGCTATGAGTAGGTTGTCCCCTATTGGTGCACCACACGGACCGCCATGTGACCGTGCTCGTCTCTTTTCTTTTCTTTTCACGTTAATAGCCAAAAATATGTTTTCAATAACAAGTATGTTCATTATACTCACATGCCATAATTTATCATCCAAGCATAATCACTACAAAAAAGTATTAGTAAAATACAATAATGTTGTGATCATAACCATTTTCAAATATCACTTTATAAAATATTTCTATGTTAAAATTACACACTTAAGATGGTAAGGAGTTCATGCAATGACAATGGTTAAGGCATACACTATTTATTTATTATTTCCATTTATAAGATTCTTTTTTTAAAAATATTATTTTAATCTTTTCATTTTCTTTATACTTAGCCTCTAGTAACTTTCCTCCTATTTATATCATTTCCAACACGAGCTCTCACAAATTTTATAGGGCATTCTTCTCCAATTTAGTTTCTATTATTACCCTATAGTTAATGAGATTTATTTAGGGTAGAAAAATATTAAAAATAAACTTTACCAACTCCCAACACGGCCTGACCATGTTCCATGACACGACCATGCTTGAAAAATACTTCAAACGTACTCAAAAATAGCCCTGAACACGGCCTACCCTTTCTTAAAGTTCTAGTTCATCCTTTTTTTCTTAGCCTAGCCTTTCCTAAAGTTCTAGTTCATCCTTTTATTAAGTATTCTTCCATTTTTCTTCCAAATTTCCACTTATCCAAAGAACTACTCATCTTAACATTTAATTATATTGCTTACTTAATTTAACATATTCTATCATCCACTTTAAAAGAAAAACATAATCAAATCATGCATCACTAAGGATATTTCCCAATAGAATTTCTCATGTTCTTCTTCTAAATTTTTAAGGCCATACTCATTTTATCAATCTAATCATATTCCATCAATTTTTTACCACATTCAAATATACATAACAGAAGCATAAAAGCCCTAAATCTTTGCCACCCATAGCCATATCTATGCAAAAAATTTCATACCAACCGAAGTATTCAAAACATCTATCACATGTAGGATCAACATGTAACATGATATAGCAACATCTATGGTCAATTATCAAAGTGACAAATATTGTAAATTTCATCAAAGTTCTAAGATCAAAATCTCATATAAATGTTACAAATTTCAAAGCTTTTCTTCAAAAAGAGATCTTGTTAAACCTACCTAAAGATCTCCCTAACTTACTTAGTGAATTCTTTTTCTTGTTTCCTCATGAAGGAAGTAGCAAGATTCCTCCCTTTCCATAACTTTTCTAGCAGCTTAAATCAGAGAAGGAGGGTGAGTTTAGGACCCCAAGAATGTAGAGAAAAGATGGATTCATGTGGATATTAAACTAACTTACCTTAAGTACTTAGTCCTCTAGACTTCTCCTTCTTCTTCCTTCATCTCTTCTCTCTTTCTCTCCTTTCCTTACTCTACTTTGCTTCTATTTTTTCTCTCCCTCACTTAGACAAAATTATAATATTATAAGGGTGAGTTTTGCTTAAATAAACTATCAAGCGTTTCACCTCTCATAATCATAAGTTCACCTTATCACAATTAGGATGTATTTGGTTGTCTTTTTGGGGAAAGACAACTCATGTTCTTATCTTCCTCTCCATTAGTCAAGATATGCATAGTAAAAAGAGATTTGTATTTTAAAAATCATGATAAAATGATCTTAAGACAAGGAACAAAGTCCCTTTGATTTAGGGATCCATTTCCTTTTTTTTGTCTCACTCAAGTATAATAGGTTTGCTTTTCTAGGTAGCAAATTTTCAGCCCTCGAGTCTCCCTTGCTTAGCTGAAATTATTTATGTAGGATAAAGATGCTTTGTTATAATGCCATGTATTATTACCTACTTGCTGAAACTATGAATGTAGCATATAGATGTTTTGTCCTAATTCCATGTATTATTACCTACTTGCTGAAATTATGAATGTAGGATATAAATGTTTTGTCATAATGCCATGTGACCTAATCTTGATTATTATTACACTACTATATCCTCACATGGTTCTTTTTTTTTCTCTTGGATTTGGGCTCATTCTTGCCCATTTTCTTTGCTTTGGTTGAAATTTTACCTTTCATGGAGGGTTTTGTTACATTTTCGTGATTTTTGAACTATTGGACCAACTTCTATATCCTCATCCAAGTCTTTATTTTATCTCTTGTTTGGACTATCCAATTGGCTTGCTAGAAACTCATGTGAAGTGAAAAAAAACTCTATATGAAGTGTCCATAGGTGAAAGCCCAATGTATGGGTGGAGATGTTAAACTTAGGAACTCTAGCTCTTAAATTAGGAAAAATTACCCTAATCCAATCTTCTTGAAATTTTAAGACCTTTACTTATTTCCCAAAAATTTATCTTTTTTACCCAAGAATTTTGCCTCTCTTTAGATGTTATTTCTAATTTTTTTTCTATTATGTTTTCTCTCTTTACTTTTTCCCTTAATGTTAGAAACATTTTCTATGCATACACATAAGGTGAAGAATTTCTAAGGCTTATATTTCCTTAGATATTTGAAAATTTTCTAATAAATTTTATTTCCTTAATTAAATATTTATGTACCTTTATTAATAAAATAAACGAAATTAGGGATGTTACATTTCTCTTCCCCTAAAAGAAATTTTGTCCTAAAAAATTTTAGAAATTATCTAATAAGAACAATTAGGGATATTTTTTCTTCATAACTTTTTTCAGCTCCCAAGTTAATTCTTTCGGAGTCAAACCTTCCTATAACACCTTAACCAGGGGAATGATTTTTTTTTCTCAATTGTTTCACGTCAATGTCTAATATGGATACTAGTACTAGCTGGTATGTCATATTCTCCTTTATTTAGATTGGTTCATCCCGTATTACATGTGAGAAATCTGAAAGATACTTCTGGAGCTATGATACATGGAAAACATTATGCAAGTTAGACAAATTAGATGGGAGGGAAACTTGATACGTTGACGTCCTCACTTTTTTCAGAATTTGGTAGAGTCCCAAAAATTGCAGACTTAGTTTTCTAGTTTTGAGAGACTTACCAACTCCAGTAGTCGAGAAAAGTTTTAGAAATACATGGTCGCTTTTCTCAAACTCCAGAGGTCTATGTCTCTTATCATAGTAATTATTTTGCCAACTCTAAGCTGTAAGTATTTTGTCTTGTATTATCCTAATTTCTTCAGTGGTTTGTTGAACTAGATCCGGACCCAACAAGTTTTTTTCTCCTACCTCAAACCAACATAGTGGAGATCGGCACTTCCTACCGAATAAAACTTAGTAGGGGGCATCTTAAGACTATAGTGATAGCTATTATTATAAGCAAATTCCACTAAAGGTAGGTACTTATCCTATCCTTTACCTTGCTCTATCACACAGGCCCTTAACATATCTTCTAGGGTTTGAATGGTTCATTCTTTCTGTCCATCAATCTGAGGATGGTAGGCAGTACTAAACTACAGCTGGGTTCCAAAAGCTTCCTGCAATGCCTTCCAAAATCTCAACATGAACTTCAGATCTTTATCAAAAATGATGTTTAAGGAAATTCTATGTAAGCTAACTATTTCTTAGACGTACAACTAGGCCAATTTGTCCAGTGAATAATTAATTTTTATGGGCAGAAAGTAAGCAAATTTAGTTAATCTGTCAACTATTACCCAGATAGAGTCATATCCAATTGAAGTCTTAACTAAACCCATTACAAAGTCCATCGACAAATTGTCCTTTTTACATTTAGGGATCTCAAGAGGTTGTAGAAATTCCACTGATTTTTTATGCTTTACATTCACCTTTTGACAAATTAAATATTTCGCCACAAACTCAGCAATGTCCTTTTTCATCCCTGGCCACTAGTACTTCTTCTTTAGGTCTTGATACATTTTAGTGGATCTAGGATGGACTGTGTACTTACTCTGATGTGCCTCTTGCAGGATCTTAGTCCTCAATTCTTGTTCTTAAGGAACACAAATCATTCCTTTGATATATGATTACTCCATATTTTTAGACAGAAAAATCATCTTGTTCTTTATGATCCTGTAAGTATTAGTTGTGAGTTTGAGCCTCTTTAATCTTAGCTCTAAGATCACACTCTATACTTAACCCATTGATGATTAACTTTTGTAGTGTAAGAGTAGTGACTAGTTTTAAATTTCGAAACTCCTCTAACATCTACATCTCATACACCATCATCTAACCTATGTTTAGAGATTTTTGACTCAAGGTATCAGCTACAACATTTGCCTTTCCTGGATGATACTTTATCTAAACTTGTAGTCATTAAGAAAATCTACCCATCTTCGTTGCCTCATATTTAACTCCTTCTGATCAAAAAGGTACTTAAAACTCTTATGATCATAATATACTTCAAATGTTGCCTCGTATAAATAGTGTCACTAAATCTTTAAGGCAAACACCACCACTATCAATTCAAGATCATGGGTTGGATAATTTCCTTCATGGGGTCTTAGTTCTTTAGAGGCGTAAGCAACTACTCTCTTTTCTTGCATTAGCACACACCCTAGCCCTTTCTTTAAAGTGTCACAATACACTTCAAAATGTCCTATGGGGTCTGATATAATTAAAATAGGAAGAGTGATCAATCTTGTCTTAAAATCTTGGAAACTAGCTTCATATTGATCAGTCCATTTGAAAAGACTTCCCTTCCTAGTCAATGGCAAGGCTATACGAGAGAAATTTTGTATAAATCTCCTGTAGTATCCTGCCAAACCCAAGAAACTTTTGACTTCTGTAACCATCTTTAGTCATTCCCACTGAATCACTACTTCCATCTTGCTAGGGTCTACAGCTACCCCTCTATTAAAGATGACATGTCTGAGAAACTTCACCTCTGTCAGCCAAAATCCACACTTCTCTAATTTGGCATACAACCTTTTCTCTTTCAACAATTGCAGCACGATTCGAATATGTTGTTTGTGTTCTTTCTCATTCTTAGAATATATCAAGATGTCATCAATGAACACTACCACAAATTAATTTAGGTAGGGTCAAAAAATGCAATTCATGTAATCCATGAAAATTGTGGGTGCATTTGTCAACCCAGAAGGTATAATGAGAAACTCATAGTGCCCATACCTAGTCCTGAAAGCTATTTTTGCTACATCCTCCTCCTTAATCCTAATATAATGGTATCCCGATCTCAAGTTAATTTTAGAAAAAATGGAGGCTCTTTTCAGTTGATCCAATAAATCATTTATCCTAAGCAGAGAGTACTTATTTTTTACAGTCACCTTATTCAGCCGTCTGTAATCTATGCTTAGTCTCAAGCTCCTGTCTTTCTTCTTAACAAACAATACAGGAGCTCCCCAAAGTGATACACTCGGTCTAATAAATTGCTTGTCTAACAAGTCTTCCAACTATTTCTTAAGTTCTTGTAGTTCCTTCGAGGCCATTCTATAAGGTGCAATAGAGATAGGCCTTATCCCAGATAGGAGATCAATAGAGAACTCTATCTCCCTCTCGGGAGGTAAGTTTGGAATATCTGGTGAAAATATTTTATGAAACTCATTAGCTGTTAGAATTTCATTAAGCTTCGGTTCGACTTCTAGGTTTGATAAACACAAGAGAATGTAACCAAGTACTCTACTCTTCAACTCCCGATTAACTCTATTGGCATTTAGCATCAATAACTGCATCTCTTGTAGAGTAGGAAGTAAAAATTCAACGGTCTTAGTGCAACAATTTAACAAGACCCGATTTTTAGAAATCTAGTCTAACCCTAGAATGACATAAATACCTCTTAATGGTAGACAAACGAGGTCTACAGAAAAAAATTTCTCCTGAATGGTGATCTGACAGTCTTTACATACAGAGGAAATTAAGACCCTTTCGCCTGTGGGAGTTACTACAGATAGCTCATAGAGAGTTTCAAAAATAGGATACTAAAGCTCCCTAATATATTATTTCGATATAAATGAATGAGTAGCACCAGAGTCAAACAACACCATAAGAACAAATCTATAGATGTAGCTCATACCTTGAATCATTTCAAAAGATTGAGCTACCTCTTGGCCGTTTTGGGTGAAAACCCTTCCTTTCACCTAAGGCCTCTGTTCCGGCTACTTTCCCATATTCTATCGGCAATTCTTCGCAAAATGACCTTTCTGTCTGCATTTGAAGAAAACATCTGGTCCTATGTAACATGGCCGGTTACCATGCATACGTTCGCACTTAGTGCACTTAACTGTGGTGAGGTCTTGTTGAAAAGGTTGGTGACCCACAGTCAATGGCCTCTTACCAGCTCCATATCCTCTTCCCCGTAAGTTTTTGCCAGGGTTAGGGAAACTTTTCTTTCTCTTCCATAGATTTCGTCTTATCTTCTCGTCCTCCAATGCCCTTAAACTCTTCTCCAAAAGTCTTTATTTATTTATCAATGGCACAAACTCCCTTATTTTTAAGGCTATGATCGCATTCTTAATTTCTGGGTTCAGTCATACTTCAAATTTAACAGTCTTTCATGCTTCATCAGGGTTAAACCTCAGTTAAGAGAACTTAGACAATTCCTCAAACTTAGCGATATATTGATCTACTGACATATTCTATTTAAGTTAGAGAAATTCGATCTCCTTCTCGGCCCGCATAGTACTTGGAAAGTGCTTCTCCAGGAAAATATCTTTAAACACTTGTCAGGTGATCTGCCTCCTCTGGTGAGTTAGTCGTTCTCTAGCCCCTTGCCACCAACACTCAGCTTCATCCTTTAGCATATATGCAGCAAAGATAACCTGCTGCTCATTATTGCAGCCCATCACCTTGAAGATCTTCTCCAATTCTCTTATCCTCCTTTCGGCTACCATTAGGTCATAGCCACCTTGAAAAGAAGTTAGTCTGGTTCTCAAGAACTCAAATAGGCCATTATCATTTCTATTCATCCGGTTGTTTGCATTATTTTCTTAATTCAGGTTGTTATTATTCTGAAGATGTCGCAGAATTTGATTGGTGGCTGTGACTTGGTCTCCAATTGCTGTAGCCAAGTTGTGCAGGGTTTCTTCTGCATTGTTTGTAGGGTTCCTTCTCGGTGGTTCCATAACCTATTATGGCAAAAACAGAGTTATACTGCTATTGAGATGATCAAACCCAATAGTTAGTTCAAAACTATTTACAGCAGTCATAATACCACTTCAGCATATAGATAGGAAACACTAGTAATTTATTACCTATATGAAATCATTGATTTCCCACACAACATAACTACAAACATACTTAAGACACTATAAGATCGATTCAGATAACCATCCACCCACTGGCCATCTAGGATCGACCTGCTCTGATACTAATTATCTAACAACTCCATTTTTTTACATATATACTTATATATATTTTAAAATCCCATGAAGTCATTACCTATTTACTTCTAACTATTTAATTCATAATAACATTCAATTAAATTAACAAAGCATAATTAAGGTTTATGGTATTCCATTAACACTGATACACTTCTGAGTTCATATACCCATCATTAATTAAAAACATCTATACAAAAATTAAACACATATATGTCTACATCTTATTCATCCATATTGATCAGTTTCGGGGATATGGGTGCGGGTGGTTAAACTTTCACCAAGATCTTAGCCAACTCGACCCAACGTACGCTAAAAGCCGGTCATAGAGAATATCTGCATATTTAGTCTTCATTACATGATATGAAAATATAGTGAGAGTTAAATCACAATAGGTTTAACAATAAATCATAATTATTATCAATATAGATCATCATGTCATATTCATCTGTATAAACTACAACAAATATCTTAGGTCACATGAAAGTACTTTATCTATACACATAAAAATCATACAATAATGATATGTATGGCATGAATAATTATTTTCAGAATATCATATGATGACTATCAACTTATTTTCATATCAAGCTACCTCGGTCAGAGTGAGTACTTTTTACTCTCTAGTACGGACTTTTCTTACTCCATCCGACATGGCACACTTTCTCTTTCTTTTCTCATTAATATAATCATAGCATACCCATCATTAATTAAAAATATCTATACAAAAATAAAACACATATATGTCTACATTTTATTCATCCATATTGACTAGTTCCGGAGATACGGGTACGGGTGGTTGCACCTTCATAGAAATTTTAGCCAACTCGACCGAACATACGCTAAAAGCTGGTCATAAAGAATATCTGCATATTTAGTCTTCTGAACATTATATAAAATTATAGTGAGAATTAAATCCTAGTAGGTTTAACAATAAATCATAATTATTATCAATATAGATCAACATGTCATGTTCATCTGTATAAGTTACAGCAAATATCTTTGGTCACATGAATGCACTTTATCTATGCACATGAAAATTATATAGTAATGACATGTATGACATGAATAACTATTTTTAGAATATCATATGATGGCTATCAACTTATTTTCATATCAAGCTACCTCAGTCACAATGAGTACTTTTTATTCTCCGGTATGGGCTTTTTTCGCTCTGTTTGACATGGCATACTTTCTCTTTCTTTTTTCATTAACATAATCATAGCATACCCATCATTAATTAAAAACAACCATACAAAAATCAAACACATATATGTCTACATCTTATTCATCCATATTGACCAATTTCGGGGATACGGGTGCGGCTGGTTGCACCTTCATCGGGATCTTAGCCAACTCAACCCAACGTACGCTAACAGCTGGTCATAGAAAATATCTGCATATTTAGTCTTCTGAACATGATATGGAAATATAGTGACAATTAAATCCCAGTAGATTTAATAATAAATCATAATTATTATCAATATAAATCATCATGTCATGTTCATCTGTATAAGTTACAACAAATATCTTAGGTCACATGAATGCACTTTATCTATGCACATGAAAATCATACAGTAATGACATGTATGGCATGAATAACTATTTTCAGAATATCATATAATGGCTATCAACTTATTTTCATATCAAGCTACCCTGATCAGAGTGAGTACTTTCTACTTTCCGGTATAGTATTTTCTCTCTCCGTCCGACATGGCACACTTTCTCTTTCTTTTCTCATTAACATAATCATAGCTGTGAGTAAGGCGTCTACACAGACCACCATGTGATCGTGCTCGTCTATTTTCTTTTCACGTTAATAGCTAAAAATATGTTTTCAATAACAAGTATGTTCATTATACTCACATGCCATAATTTATCATCAAAACAAAATCACTACAAAAAATCATTGGAAAAATGCAATCATGTCATGATCATAATCATTTTCGAATATCACTTTATAAAATATTTTTATGTCAAAATTACACACTTAAGATGGTAAGGAGTTCATGTAATGGCAATGACTAGGGCATACACTAATTAATTATTATTTTTATTTATAAGATTCTTCTTTTTAAAAAATATTATTTTCATCTTTTTATTTTCTTTATGTTTGGCCTCTAGTTATTTTCCTCCTACTTATATCATTTCCAACACATGTTCTCACAAATTTTATAGGGCATGCTTCTCCAATTTGGTTTTTATTATTATCCTATAGTTAATGAGGTTCATTTAGAGTAGAAAAATGTTAAAAATAAGCTTTACCAACTCCCAACATGGCCTGTCCATGTTCTAAGACAATGCCATTCTTGAAAATACTTCAAACGTACTCAAAAATAGTGCTGAACATGGCCTACTTGTGCTGAAGCAATCTAGAACACGGACTGACCGTATTTTGTGACATTTTCTCACTTATTCAACCATATCTCTCTCATACGAACTCCAATTGAGGTGATTCTAAAGCCTGTAAAAAGACTAGACACTTATCTACAACTTTTATGTTTATCATTTCTTCAGATTCTTTATGAATGATTTCTAGAAAATAGAAAATAAAAACGCTTATATTTACCACTCTAGATTCTAGACTGATTCTGACATCTACTCATTAATCAGTCATATCTCCCTCATATGGACTTCAAATTAAGTGATTTCAGAGCCTATAGATCCGTGAGACATATATATATATATATATATATATATATATATATATATATATATATATATTATGTTAAAAATTTCCTTTAATTTTCTACAAAGTTTACTCAAAAATTCAAACACAGAAGCATACTTAACAAATTCTTCCATAGTTAGCTAGTTTTGACCACTGCTTACTAATCTGACCATATCAACCTTATATGTAATCCAAATTGAGTTATTTCAATGCCAAAAGATCCGTGCGACATATATCTACATTTTTATTATTAACTATTTATTTTAATTCCCAACCTATTCTTCACAGAATTCTAAAAATAGAAGCTTCCTTGATTACTCCGAAATCTAGTTTTCTTAGCCTAGCCTTTCCTAAAGTTCTAGTTCACCCTTTTATTAAGCCATCTTCTACTTTTCTTCCAATTTTCCACCTAAACAAAGAATTACTCATCTCAACATTTAATTATATTTCTTACTTAATTTAACATATTCTATCATCCACTTTAAAAGAAAAACAGAACCAAATCATGCATCACTAAGAGTGTTTCCCAACAGAAATTTCACATGTTCTTCTTCTAAAATTTTATGGACATGTTCATTTTATCAATCTAATCATATTCCATCAATTTTTTACCACATTCAAATATAAATAACAGTAGCATAAAAGCCCTAAATCTTTGCCACCCATAGTCATATCTATGCAGAACTTTCCATACCAATCGAAGTATTCAAAACATATATCATATACAAGATCAACATGTAACATGATATAGCAACATCCATAGCCAATCATCAAAGTAGCAAATATTTTAAATTTCATCAAAGTTCTCTAAGATCAAAATCTCGTATAAATGTTACAAAATTCAAAAAAATTCTTCGAAAAGAGATATTGTTGAACCTACCTAAAGATCTCCCTAACTCACTTAGTGAATTCTTTTTCTTGTTTCCTCTTGAAGGAAGTAACAAGATTCCTCCCTTCCTTTAGCTTTTTCAGCAGCTTAAATAAAAGAAGGAGGGTGAGTTTTGAACCCCAACGATAAAGAGAAAAGATGAATTCAAGTAGAGATTAAGTTAACTTACATTGAGTACTTAATCCTCTAGACTTCTCCTCTCTTTCTCTCCTTTCCTCACTCTACCTTGCTTCTGTTTTTTCTCTCCCTCACTTGGACAAAATTATAATGTTATAAATGTGGGTTTTGCTTAAATAAACTATCAAGTGGTTCACATCTCATAATCATGGGTCTACCTTATTACAATTAGAATATACTTGGTTGTTCTTTTTTGGGAAGAAAACTCATGTTCTTATCTTCCTCTCTCTTAGTCAAGATATGCATAGTAAAAGAAGATTTGTATTATAAAAATTATGATAAAATGTCCTTAAGACAAGGGATAAGGTCCCTTTGATTTAGAGATTCATTTCCTTTTTCTTTTGTCTCACTCAAGTATGATAGGTTTGCCTTTTTAGATGGCAAATTTTAACCTCTTGAATCTCCTTTACTTGGCTGAAATTATTTATGTAGGATAAAGATGTTTTGCCATAATGCCATGTATTATTACATACTTGCTGAAATTATGAATGTAGGATATAGATGTTTTGTCCTAATGCAATGTGACCTAATCTTAATTATTATTACACTACTATTTCTTTACATGGTTCTTATTTTTTCCTCTTGGATTTGGGCTCATTATTGTCATTTTCCTCTGCTTTGGCTGAAATTCTACTTTTCATAAAGGGCTTGGTCACATTTTTGTAATTTTTAAGCTATCAGTCAATTTCTATATCCTAATCCAAGTTTATGTTTTATCTTTTGCTTGAACTATCTAATTGACTTGCTAGAAACTCATGTGAAGTGGAAAAACTCTATATGAAGTGTCCATAGGTGAAAGCCATTTGGGTGAAGATATTAAATTTAGAAAAATTTCGCCTCTCTTTAGTATGTTATTTCTAATTTTTCCTATTAGGTTTTCTCTCTTTACTTATTTCCTTAACAGTAGAAATATTTTTTATACATACACACATAAGGTGAGGAATTTTTAAGACTTATATTTCCTTAGATATCTAAAAATTGTCTAATAAATTTTATTTTTTTAATTAAATATTTATGTACTTTTATTAATAAAATAAATAAAATTAAGGATGTTACACATTTCATCCTCAGTTACAGAGAGCTTGAATGAAATGACCCGAAAAAGAAATTGAATATCTTGCACATTTGATCCATACTAGTTTTATCTCAACCATCAAGTCGCTTCATCATGGACCTTGCTTTTCTTTATTTAGTAGTATCCATTGGTGAATCAAGCATCCATGAGTTTCGAAACATTTCCATGTAGAATAAACTACAGGAGCATCACAATTGACATGGATCGGTATTCTTTAAATGTGTATGTTAAGAGCTTTAGTTTATGGGTAAGTAAAAGGTACTAGAGAAGGAAATTACGTATGTGAAGGTGAGAATACATGCATGACTTAATTGCAAAACTGGTGACAGTAACAGTGCGTAATTACAAAAACTCACAAGCAAGACTCATTACCTAGTAGCTTCCCAATTGAAATACATATTTAATTTAATTTTTATGATTTTCACATGACACTAGCTATCATTATTCATTACACCACAAATGGGTGAGCGCAAAAGCACTTAGCATTAGGAAAGTCGTTCTCTATAGCTTTGATGCACTCATATCACGTTGGTGCAAGTGATATCAAGGTCATTGCTGAACTGAGAAAGAGTGCGTTATAAATCCACAAAAGAAATAAAGAAATAACCATCACATTATTTTCAGGTGGAAACCAATGAGGGTTAAAAAAAGTGTAATTATCTTATGAACTCTAATTATTATACAATAATGATTAAATATAGAATAATATTTTATTTATTCTTTTAAGTGCTTCATGTGTAATTGATTAAAATATTAATTAAATAAATAATATGCTATTTAATAAATTTTATTTTATGGTATGCATTAAATTTTTAATTAGTATTTTGATAAAAATTAAGATAATAATTAAACATAGTATAGATGTGTAAAATAAATTATATTGTATAACTAAATCTTTTATGCAAATAAAGTACATCTAATTATTTTGTTTGTTCTTTAAGAAATTAGTAATAATTAAATAAAAATCTTCCCATACAAAAATATTTAAGGTGAGAAAAAACTATCATATTTCAAAATTAGAATATACTACTAAGTCTTAGTGAAATTTTACAGTGTTATTTACATATTGCTTATTTAAAAAGACTACTAATAACAAAAATTAAACCCATACTTTTTGAGTGAAATATTTTGATCTTTACTAAACAAATTAACATCTGTTAGCTAAATAATTTTTTTATTGTCACGCCCCTAATTTAAGGGAACACGATTGTCACGAGTAGTAGATAACTTTAACCTTATTCTATTGCATACTTACTTCAAGTATATCATATATCAGGATTAATAACATACGTTTACAAATTCTTTAATATAACCAAATATACAGACAAAATCTTTATACACATATTACAGCAGAAGTAAGGATCTTACCTGTGGTGTTCAGAGCATATTATAGAATATAAGTACAAAATAATTTAAACAATGTAAGCCATAAAAGCAACGCAGACTCGACCAGAGAGTATGACATCTAATTGATCACGTAGCTACAAGACCAAACTCTGTATCCTTATTTGAAAAAAAATGAAAATATCGTGTAGTGAGTTTGACAATTCAGTAAGTAGATAATACTTCATATGACCTCTTAAGTTAGCATATTAATATATTCATATAATAAAATTTATCACATAAAAAATTATAGTTTAGATGTACATCCATATAGGACCTGTATTTCAAATATTCTCACTTCAAATCACAATCATAAATCCAAAATCATATGCAATACAGTATAATCATTAATAAAATATTGTTATGCATCAAAATATTTCTTATAAAAATATTAGGTGGATCTCATATTAGAACTACCATATCAGAGTTCAAACCCTTCTATGTTTTGGTGGTGTAGGATTTGCCTAAACTCAGTATCCCAACTAAATTTTGTCCTACCACCATTCAAGAGGACACGTGAAGCGACTCTAATATGGGTAATTTCTCAAGCACACAACAGGAGAGGGAAAATCACATATCATATAGTCGGCATCTCACTCAAATAGGAGGCATCCCGCTCTCTTTCACATATCGTATCTTGTGTGTTGGCCGTCACACGATACTAGCACCACACCTGCTAGTTGTGGTATCAAGATGCACCAAGGCTAATATCACCTGCTGTTAGCAAACAATGTTTTCAATAGGATTCCTCCACATTGTTTTCAATAGCAAACATTGTTTTCAATCAAGGTTATCACATATACATGCCCTTTTTCAAGACAATCTTATAACTTTACATATCAATGCCACGTGCATAATATATTTCCTTTACCATATGATGAGAAATACATTTAGAATCACATATTCAATTAATTTAAAAATTTATTTTTAAAATCATACTCTTTTTGAACTATATGCCAGATTGTAAACAAATCAAATAATTTAATATATTTCAGAGACATATAAAAGTATAAATAACTTATAAATAAAATCAATTATACATTTAAAGTTCAAGAATAGCATAGGGTAAGTCATAGAAAGAATTATCTACTCACAAAACTAGTATTCCAAGTTGGATAGCCCAAAACGTATTTTTTTTCAAGTCAAATATGATCAAATAAACCTCAAAAACAAGTTCAGAGGTTTCAAAACCTAAGAAATAACTCTGAAATTGCAAATTTGACTTCTAAGAGCTTGGTGTCAATGATGGTCACTATTCATGGTCAAATACTATTCACATCGGCCGAAATCACTATTTATGTCGGTCAAAACTAATGTTCATGACACTAAAAGTTGTCAGATAACCGTGAAACTTTATATCCTATAGTTTATCTATCTCTTGAATTCATCTACATTATCAGATTTTCAATTTGAGGTCTCTAAATAGGAGTTTCAGAACTTACATTTTTGTTAGATTCTCTACTTCTAATTTGTGGCGATTATGCGGCTAATTTAAAAAATTGATCAGTTAAAATTGTAGTACTCTCCGTCCTAAATCCAGTGGTACCTTAAGATCAGATGCTCGAAAGTACTCTAAATCTAAAGAGAGAAAGTAAGAGGAGAAAAAACACTCTTCATATTTCACCATTACGAAAATTTTCTTCTTTCCTTTTTTTTTAAAATAATAACAGAGAGACCAAATAGTAATTTTCTAATTGTTGGAAGATGTCCTTGCAAATTTTGTTATTTACATTTTGACCCCTAAATTTTTAGAAAATTATATTTTGATCCTAAAACTTAAGTTCTCATATTACCTTCATAATTCCTCAAACAATATAATAAATAAATATATTTCAATGGTATTTATATCTATTTATCATAATCCTCACTTACATTTATAATTTTTCTTTAATTCAAAGTTTTCATTTATTTATGATTTTTTTTAAGACTATTACACTTATTTAATAAACAAACGTGAAAGTTGCAACATTTGATATGACTTGAAATAAAAATAACTTCATATTTACAATGAATTGAACCTTTAAAAGTATTCTATAATGTTTATATTATAAGCATTGAATGAAAAATTGGTTTATATTTAATTATTATTATATAATAACTAAGATTTATGTTGGATTCGAGTTCATAAAATTATTACTCAAAAAAGATATTTTGTCAACTTGAAATTGAGATCTCATTGAGAAAGAATTACTAAAATAATTATTAATGTAATAACCGTAAAATCTAACGAAAGTTTCCGATTAAAGGAAATATGAGAATTTACGTTTTGGCGCGTAATTTTTATTTTGAAATGGATATATTTTTATTTGTTTAAAAACAATTATTAAGTAAAAGTTTAAGTAAAATAAGTATTGTGTTGCTTCGAATAATTATACTGGCCTCTGATGAATATTTGTCATATTTTTAAAAATATTCTTTCTTTTATTATGTATAAAGATATTTATTTTATAATTTATTTTATTGAGATTTTTATTAAAAAAAATTATGATTTAAGAGTTCAACTAAAGGTAATTGAGAAAGTAAATTTTTAGAAATTTTTGGGATATTTTTAGATGCAAAACGGAATTTATATGAATTTATATAAAGAAAATCCTATTATTAGTTATTTATTAATTATTATTATTATTAAAAAAAAATATAAACGGAAGAAGAGGAAACCGGGGAGGGAAGGAGGCGGAAGAATCGGAGAAGGTGTATAGTGACGCATAGTGATGAATAGTAACTTCAACTTTTTCTCTAGATCTGGAGTGCCTATAGGTTTTCGATCTAAAAACTGAGGGTATTTTTGGATTTAGGACGAAGAATACTTCAGTTCTGACCGATCAGTTTTTCAAATCCACCGTTGAATCGTCGTAGATCTGAAGTAGAAAATCTCGGTAAAAGGTAACTTTTGAAACTCTTACTTAAAGACCTCAAATTAGAAATCTGACACCGTAGATGGGTTCAGAAGCTTGATAAACATTAGGATATGAATTCGTTTCGGTGATTTGGTAACTTTTTGTATGGCGGTGAATAGTGATTTTGCCCGTGAATAGTGATTTTGGCTATGAATAGTGGTGGATGAATAGTAACTCCGGCGGTGAATAGTACCCCCTTACGTTGACCAGCGTTGACCAACCCCCGGAAGTTATTTCCTAGGTTTTTAGACCCCCCGGACACGTTTTTGAAGCTTGTTTGGTCAAATTCAGGCTAGAAAAGAGCATTTTATGGTTGTCCAATTCAGAGTCCTTACCCTGTGAGTAGATGATTCTTCCTATGATTTGCCTATACTTTTCTTGATACTTGAATATGTATATGATTATGTTTATGAGATATACACACTGTGATATGTTTCTGAAATGCATTAAAACGATCTGATATGCTTACATTTTGAAATACAATTCAAGAAGAGTATAGTTTTGAAAATGGATTTATGAACTCATGGTGTATATGATTTCACATGTATTTCTCATTAAATGATAAAGTGAATATTTATACACGTGACATTGATTTATAAAGATATATGATTGCCTAGAGAAAGGGCATATATATGTAATAAACCCTGAATGGGTAATTTATAACAGATGAATTTTGAAATACATTAAACAAGTGATTTTTACATGTATTTCGCATTACATGGCAAAGAAAATATGTTATACATGTGACATTGATTTTATAGTTATATGTTTGCCTCGGATATGTGCATGTATACATGTTTCCCCTGAATGGGAAGTTTTGACATATGAGTATTTTGAGACTGAAAGTCTGTATTATATTGAGAATTTATACTGGATTATATGGCATATGTGCATATGGTATTTTCTGTGGAGGAATCCTATTGGAAACACTGTCTGCTAACAGCAGGTGATGTTAGCCTTGGTGCGCACCTTGATTGCCTCAGCTAGCAGGGGAGGTGGTGCTAGCCTCGTGTAAGGGCCAACACACAGGAGATTATATGTGAATGAGAGCGGAATGCCTCCTATATATGGGCGAGATGCCAGTTATATGAGATGTTATTTTGCCTTCCCTTACTGTGTGCTTGGGAAAGACCCATACAGAGTCCCTTCGCATGTCCTCTTGAATGGTAGTAGGGCAAACTTCAGCGGAATGCTGAGTTTAGACAAATCCTATGCTACCAAAGTACGGAAGGGGTCAAACTCTGGTATGGTGGTTCTGATATGGGATCTTCCGAATATTTTATGAGAAATGTTTTGATGCATAGCATAATTTGATTAATGATTTTACAGTATTGAATATGATTTTGAACTTGATATGAGTATTGTTTATACAATACCGCATACGGTTTGAAAGACCTGATTATGATTTTTGAAACAGAGAATATTTGAAAATGCGGGTCCCATGTGGATGTACTTCTGAAATGTAATTTTTGATAACATAAATTTTATTATATGAGTACATTCATATATTGACTTAAGAGGTCATATGAGGTATTATCTGTTCATTGAGTTGTAAAACTCACTACACGATGTGGATCTATTTTTCAGATAAAGACATAGAGTTTGGTCCAACAGCCACGTGATCGACTAGGGGTCGTACTCCAGTGGTGAGCTTACATTGTTTCTAGGCTCTCAATGTTTTATATTTGTAAAATATTTTTACTCTAGAGTTGCTCTGAACGCCACAGGCAGGATCCTTGCTTTTGCTGTTGCTCTGATGATTATGGACTTAATTTGTATATGGAATATGTATGGAAGAATCTATATGTATCTGTTTCCATGATAAATGATTGGAATAATCATGTTTATGAAAAATAAATGATCGTAAAGTATGTGTTTCACGTGCTCTTCGACGTGACAATTAATATGCACAAAGCCTAAATAACAATGTTTATTGTTTTATGGGCATTGAAGAACAGAGAAATGAAATGAATATTAGAACAGCTGAACAACTATACATCTCTCTATCTATTATATTATATATAATATAAAAAAAGTCACTAAAGTCATATTTTTATTTGTGGACAAGTGACACTAGATTTTTTCTTTTATTTTTTTTAAATTTTTTAAATTTTGATTAATAAATTAAATATATAAAGCCCCAAAATAGTCTAAAAGAATGTAGTGAAAATAGAAAATAAGACTGTCACACTATTATTTATTGATAAGTGACACTAATTTGATTTTTAACTTTTGAAATTCCAACATAGTCTAAAAGAATGTAATGAAAATACAAAATAAAACTGTCACACTATGATTTACTGATAAGTAACAATCTAATTTGATTTTAAATTTTTGAAAATTTGATTAATAAATTAAAATATATATAATTACAACCTTCAATAAAGATATATAAAACTCCATAACAATCTAAAAACATTTAATAAAATTGTAAATTAAATTTTACACTAGAGTTACGTTGTCATTTCTTGATAACTAACACTCTAGATTTTTTTCAATTTTCCTTTTCTTTTTTATTTTTTGAAATTGATTAATAAATTAAAAAATATATATATGGCTACAACATTTAATGTATAAGTTTAATATTTATTAAAATTCTTAGAATATTTTAGTTCATATATATATAATTGTGTGATTCATGTATTGTGTGTAATTTAAATATACGTTTAATATTTATCCAAAATTTTAAAATATCTTAGTTCATATATTTAAAATTACGTGATTCATAAATTGTGTATTAAATATGATTCATGTAACTAGATGCTAAAGACTTACTTAATGTGCTAATATATATATATATATATATATATATATATATATATATATATATATATATATATATATATATATATATATATGTCTCTCAACATGCATGGATTGCTTTCAATCACCAGGTACATACATATACATATATATATATATATATATATATATATATATATATATATATATATATATATATATATATATATACATGTATATATATATATATACATGTATATATATATATATATATATATACATGGTGATTGAAAGCAATCCATGCATGTTGAGAGAAAAGAAAAGAGACGAGTTTGGAGAAATTACAAAGTAACGCCACTGTATCTATCTAGCATATCTATTATCTATTATATATAATAAAATAGTTGTCAATAAAATCACACCGCCATTTGCTGACAAAACGGTGCTCTGATTTTTTTTTTAATTTTGATTTATAAATTAAAAAATATACAACTACAGCATTTAATGTAAATTCATACATGTTGAGTGAAAAGAAAATATAGATTTAGAGAAATTAGAGTAATATTACTAAATCATCATTGTACGCACAAGAGAAGATCGAGAGAGCCATCATTTAACTCCGAAGAAGTGTTAATACATATAGATAA
Organism: Gleditsia sinensis; assembly: GCA_037074535.1. NCBI lineage: Eukaryota > Viridiplantae > Streptophyta > Magnoliopsida > Fabales > Fabaceae > Gleditsia > Gleditsia sinensis. The sequence goes on along the minus strand of CM073463.1, from coordinate 15,593,567 downwards.
TTGAGCGATTAAGTTAAGGGGCGTTTGATATAAAATAAAAAATTTTACTTTTGAGAATTATTTTTTAAAAAAAATATAATTGATGAGAATTACAATTTTTAAAATTAAGTAAAATATATTTGATTAAATTTTAAAATCAATAATAATTTTAAAATAATAATTTTAAAAAAAAATTTATTTTTTTGTTTGATTATACTTAAATTTTTTAAAATTTTTTAATAATTTTTTAAAAATATCTCTTAATTTTTTTAAAATAAATCTCTTATCTGTTTATTTTTTTAATAAAAATTAAAATATTAAAAAAATAAATTAAATTAAAAAATAATTATAATTATCCTCTCAAAATAATAAATATACTTCTGATAAAAGATATGTAAAATTTTAAAAATATATAATGTTATATATATAACTATATAATAGTATTATATTATAAAATAAAAAATAATATATATATATATATATATATATATATATATATATATATATATATATATATAGTATGATATTAATATCTCAAATATAATAATTTATACAAAATAATTATACACAAAATGAATAGTTAAAAAAATATAAAAATAAATAGAGATGAAAAATAAAAATAAAAAGTAAGATTATTTTTTTATTTTTTTACAAGATTCCTACCTTCATAAAAAACTTAAACCCCCTACATAAAAAAAAATTTGTAAAAATTTATTTTAAAAATCATTTTTAGAAATCCATATTTGTTGAAAATTTTATTTAAAAATCAAACATGAAAATTTAACTTTCTCAAATTTAATTTTTTAAGAATCTGAAAAAATTTCTCCTACCAAACACCCCGTAAATATAATGACGGAATAATATTTTAAATTTGCCTAACAATAAAACTAAAATGTGAACTGATTGTTTATTTACACAAGTCAAATTTATTTTTTATCAATAATATTTAAATTACTGATATTAAATACAACTACAAAACACACTATTACATGACCTAGTTAACATTAAACTTTCTTATAACCCAAAAATACATTAAGAAAACAAACTAATTCAAGTTTCATTTTTTTATTGTTTTTGTGTGCCAGACAAATGACTTCTCAAATTACAAAGCCTTGTAGATCTTCTAACTGGAGAATTAATACAACCTGTAATTTTTTGATTCATTTGGCTTCTACTGGTACTCGAACTTAAGAAAACTAACCCTGGAAGCGACTCTAGTACCACTGAGTTAGCACTTATGTGACTCATTTTGGAAATGCTTCTTGTTACCCTCCTACAGGGGTTACTAGCTTCCCCTGATATCTTCTCCTTGCGAACACTTGATGAGGAGTCTTTTTTCTTTTTCTTTGAGGAAACTGGAGCTTTTTCCATGCTTCTTCCAGAAAGGCCACTACCACATGGCTCAGGAAAATTCATATTCATCTCAGATTCAAAACCAAATTTCGGATTTTCATCTTGTGTTTCAACTACAACATCTGAGACGCCATTTTCACAATTGTGCATCTGGTCAACCTGCTGTGGAGATGTCACAAGGTTTGTAACCTCCTTACCTTCGGATTCTTTGGTGTTCATAGTAATGTTACATTCCATGCTATCAGCAGGGTCAGATTGCTTGGAAACATTTTCCGGATAATTTCCCAGAGTATCATTGAAGACTTTCTTTGGTAGCCAACAACAATTCAGTTCTACATTATTGGAAAAAAGATCCGGTATCTCAGTTGCATGGATATTATCATCTATGATAAATGGCAAAGCATTATCTGCACTCTTCAGTGGACAAGTATTTGAATCACCAAACCCAGTATTCCCATTGTTATATTCTTCTCCAAGACCATAGGGTATATACTCTTCCCAATTGTGTGGAAATCCTAACAGGAAGTATCTGCATATCTGTTAAGAGTTTAAAGGATTCAAGAAAAATATCTTGGATAAATGACCACAAAATATTGAACATCTCACTATTCCTTGGTATTCTAATCCTAATGATAGGCCATGCAGATCAGCCATGTTGATTTTCTAGCTAAGAATTTGGGGTGACACGTGGAATGGATGCTCCATACATATTAAAAAAATAACATGATATCAGACAGCTATCCTTACTAGATGTTAATGGTGAATACAGTCATATACAGAGGGAAGGTTTACTCATTAGATTTTAAAGTAGAGGAAAGCCTGATGGAGTATGGTTCAAGGTATCTAATCATACAAAGTAATTTAAATAATGTCTTTGTCATAAACTATGAAGACTTATCTTGAAAAGTTTGTATTTAATTATGAGTAAATCAGGCAGCCAATAATGATGAGCTGCACAGTTGTTTATATTATGATTTAGGGATTGGCATCCAAATTTGCCTTGAATGTGACTGACAACTAAGAGGAAAATAAGGTACAGTAAGTTTTTCATGCTATAAAAAACATATAGAAGGGAGAAAACTCCATTTAATCTATAATAGATATTAAACATTGCTTATCTTCTCTCAATTCTAACAGTAATAGCATCGGAAATTCCCTCATTAACTAGGTTCAGAGGAACCACAAATTGTGGGTTGGAAAATAGAGTTCATAAACCAAAAGCTGTTGCTGGTTATTACAAATAAAAGAATCACCTAACAAACTAACTGACTCTAACCCAGTTTCTCAGCCCAAAAATAATAGGTTAGCAGAATTCATCAAAATATCATGGTTTACTTAAAGATTGCATCAAATCACAAATCAAGAAATCCATTGAGCCTCTTGATCCTAAAATGGCAACTTCTCATAATTTGACTATCAACATGGTGTTCCCCATATTAGAGAGCTCAAATTCCATTAAATCCATTAAAACCATCACGACATTCATCTACCATGACAGACAGTTGCTCTTGCGGTTCAACCCCAATCCAGCATCTTGAGTCAAAATACACATGCAGGATGTTAGGGGTTTAGACCCAATTTTGTAAGGCTACACTAATGCAAATCTGACAAGTGTCCTTGGCTGGAAGAAAATTTAAGAATTCCTGTTTACTCTTGCAACAGGAATTATATCATGGCAGTCTAAATTGCAAAAGTGTGTTGCCTCATTTACAACTAAAATAGAATCTACTGCTATGATTGAAGTGGTAAAGAAAAATTTGTTGAAAAGACTTCTCCAACAATTAGGAACGAAACAAGAAATGTCTGTTACTATTGCGATAGTGAAAAGTGCTTTGCACTAAGCATATTGATGTGAGATACTATTGGCTATGTTTCACAATGGAATAACAATCTTTCAAGTTGAAAACATTCACATTAAAAAAACCCTGTTGATATGATGACAAAAGTTGTAGCTCATGAAAAGCTTATTTTTTGTCAGGTTAGCCATCATTGTACTTCAGACAAAATTCCCAGGTGTATTTCTCACACCCCACACTCTTGGATTATGCAAACGCTATTACACACAAAGATTTGCTTGGCTTGCTATCTACCTCTACGGCTTGAACGAAAATCACCTATATTTATAGAGGTTCTTCAATAAAGTGAAGTTTTTAACTTCTCAAATCTTCTATACAAAAGACTAGTGACCCATGATATCCATATTTCAACTCCAAACTCTAAATCTCTTGCAAGTGGAAGAAATCCCACCAAAAGCAACCCATGCATCTGATGTCTAATGACTTGCAAGAGTTTCCATTAGCCTATCCATAGGCTTCAAATGCATGCAAGTTTTGTTTCATTTCATTCAATTGGATTGAAACCCACAACTCTCTTCCTTTGGCCCATGAGGAAGGAGATTTACCTTGAATATATTTTTTGGAGTCTATAACAATTAAACCGACACACAACTGAAGCTTCTCACAATCTACAACTTTCATCATTGGTTAAAAAGGATTTTATCCAAGTGATCTTTTCCAAATTAAACTATTGTTCTATCCCACTAAAAACAACCAATGGTATCTCACATCAATTTTTAGTGCAAGAATGATACATGGCATTCTTTCTCAAATCCAAAGTAACTTGACTATTCCAATTGATAAGGTACCTTCATTCCCAACTGTGGGAAAAATCTTTTCAACCAAAATATTTATTTTCCTACTTTGGTCATAGTAACATAATCTACTTAAGTTGTATATAAAGCAACAAACTTTTGTAGTTTAGACTACAATGACACAACTCATGCAAAAGTAAACAAGAATCCTTCGGTAGATTTTCTACTATCCCACTCACCTACCATATTTGCATTTATATAGCCATTCAAAATTGGTTCTAATCATCCATAGCACAAGCATAATTTTGTGCTACCTCTCAAATATCTCAAGATGATTTTGTACTTTTTAGCTTGTCAATTTGATAATGGCATCCATATAGTCCTCCATTTAATTTACAATTCACAATCTTGAGTACAAACAAATGCAATTGTGTATCAGGTTAGCTAGCATGGACTGCAAATAAACATATCTGAATTATTCCCCTTGCTTATAGGTTTGGGGGGGGGGATTGTGGGATACAGCTCAATTAAAAGAAAAAAAACAAAATATACATAGTTTTGAAGCCTATGGTTAAGCTTATGAGAACTCTTACAAGGCATAGGTTGCTTTTGGTGGGATTTCTCTCACGTGCAAGAGATGCAAATTGAGGAGCTAAGGTTTGAAAATCTCAGAACACAATCTTTGGTGTAGAAGATTTGAGAAGCAAGTAATTTCATTTTACTAAAGAAACTCCACAATAGAAGTGATTTTTGTTCATCTAAAGAAGCAAATTGGAGACCCAGCAAAGCAGCAAGGCAAGTAGTGAGAAAGTCTCTGGGTGAGAGAAAGAAGGTATGCAAATCCCAAGAGTATACCTAGAAAATTTTTGGGCATCATTCCCTTGATACTACAAATCTACAATCACATAGAATTGTAGTATTTGAACATAACGGTTCTCATAGTATACCACTATTATAGTTGTACCTCTTGTGGGAGTGTAGCAATAAATGAGTACCAAATAATATTATGTGGCAGTGTTATCTGCTAGTTCCTTTTATATTGAAGAAAAGGGGTTAAAACACTTAAGCTAACTAGTGAGGCCTACATACTAGCACAAGCCTACTCCCATGTCAAAATTTATTGAGGGAAACTGTGGGAAACCAATTTCAACTTATATCCAGAAATCATGCCGATAATGATACTGTAAAGTAGAGCTATCAGTTTGAATTATTTATTGAAAATAGCACATAATATTAAGAAAAAATTTATAGACCTGCAATGAAAAACCATTTTCATGCATGCGAGCCATGTTTATGAAACCACTGACAATAACTGTGATGCCATCTTGTGTCTCAAGGACATTGCTCTCATGTCTCTTTGCAATAGGTGTAGAAAAAATGACCCTTTCTCCTAGCCTTCTGTAGTAGAAAAGAAAAAAAGAAATTTTGTTAGGAAAGAAGTGACCAGGATGCTGTTAGTATTGATCCGTGGATGCCACAGAAGTAAATGGCAGTACAATTATACAAAAAGTAGCAGTGCAGTGTCATACCTTCAGTACAGATACAAAAAACAATAGTGATCATACTTCAAACCATTTTTAACAGAATAGAACATGACCAAATTGTTTGCAATTACGTGCTTCAGAGAACCATTTTCCATGGCAATTAATTTAACAATCATTATTAGAATTCGTGCAATAAACTTATAAATGTGTTAAATATATTTTTCTTTGATGGATTTGATTTCACTTTCTTGTTGGCCCTTTACTTTCCTTCCCTGAAATACATGATAGGATTTTGAGTGCACAGCCACGCAACCAAAATGGTGATACAACAAACATGTGACTGCACAGCAGTCTCACAACAGGGAGTTAGAAAGCAGCATAGCAGATAAAGCCACGTATTAACTAAAAGTCATGCAAACTACAAGTAGATCTTGAGGTGGGATTTTGTACATGGATATCCTAATGTCCTGAGTATTTAAAATCCTACTTTAAAAAAAATAAATAGAACTTGAGATGTATGAAAAAATCAGTATCCCTATGTTGCTTAGAACATATACAACACATTAATCTTGAATTTTTTTTCACAAATATTACTAAGCACAAGAACCTTGAATTGGAAAGCCGCTTTCAAATTCTTATTACATGAAAAAGAATAGAAAGAAGATGGGGGAGGAGGAGGAGGAATAAGTTTCCAATTACTTGAGAAATTAAATTACACACATACCAAACACCACCAAAAGGTAAAACAGAAAGGTGTGCACCCACATAACATTTTACCACAAAAGAATAAATAAAAAAAGAGAACACACGACTCCATTTGGAGCAAAAAAAGCAGTGCTCTACTTTTCTCAAAATAACAGTTGTACATTGCCTAAGCCTAGAATTAATCCAAGCACTGATTTCTACCCATATTACATTAGAACTTCGAAATCCACGAGATAGTGTTCGTCGGTTTTATGTGGCTTATCTAAAATTTCATCTTGTTTCAAACTATACTTGTCGTTTTTGGAGCAGTATGGTATAATATACAAAGAGTAAAATAAGTCTCTTACTCCATGGAAGCAACCCCTCCTACAGCTAAACCCTTGTCTTGAGCTTTCACCAGCCACCAATCATGTAAGAAAATCTAGAAAAATGAACAGGCAATCATGAGAAAACCAAACCATAAACCGAAACGAAAAAAGAAATAAAGAAAACAGGCAGGTACTAGATTAAATAAGGGGAAATAGATTGGTTCGTACAGTTTTGTAGTTTGAGGAGGAAATGGTCTTCTTGCTAGAGACGGGGGTTACAGGCGTTCTGGATTTCGGGTCGGATCCTGGATACAAATTGGATGTTTTCGGGTCGAAAGATGAGAGATTCCAAATTTTCCTCTTCTTAACCATTCTGAAGCAAAGAACAGAGGCAAACAGAACAAACTCAGCTGTAGATAGAAATTCCAGCCGACGGAAAATGAGCTCAATTTGATTCAAACTCTTGAGAGAAAGAACCGGAAAAGGCAGAAGCAAAGGGACTTCGACTGAGGGAAACTGAAGAGCCGCCTGACCGATTTGCAGTGCTGTTCTTCCTTTTATAGAGCGAAGTCAATGAACGGTTGAGAAAATTGCACTATCAATGCAACGGCAATGACTGAGCTTGGGTATGTCATTCATGGATATCCCTCTAAAATTTTTTAGAAAAATTTTAAAAAACTTGTATAAGTTAATCATTAATATTTAATAAATTATATTTTTTTTTAAAATGTTATCTTATAAAATTGTTTAAAAACCTTGAGAGAGCAGGAGAGACAATATCAAAAGGGATGTGCGCCATGTTAATAATTGACGAGTAATGGAGCGGGAAAGGGTTTTTGAAGTTTCGTGACATTTTTATTTAAGGTACAAAATTTCGTTTTGAAGTACCGTTTCGATGACTCTAAAAACGGAAATATTTCGAAACGTTTCGGAAATTTCGAAGAAACGGAAGATTTTTTAAGAAACGTTTCAAATAATTTCAAATAATATTTTTTTTAATTTTAAAAGATTTTAACATAATATTAATGATATAGATATATAAAATTATATTAAAATTAATTTAAATTAATGTTTATAATTGAATAGTAAGTAAACATACTACTACAGTAGGGACTTCAACTCAAATCCTAATAGTATTCAACAATAATCTCTCTATTGCATCTATCTCTCCATCTTCTTCTTAACTCTTTCGTGATATTTATATTTAAGTCTCTTTCTCTGTCGACCATAATTCTATCTCTATCTTTAGGTATATTTCTCTCTCTTTGCCTTTCAATATCTCTTTGTAACATTTTTGTAGTTTCCTCTTTAAAATAAAGATAATGAAGGAAAATAATGTTATAAGAATAAAGGGGGAGAGTATGAAGTTAATAAAAGTGTTGTGACTTGTGAGAGAAAATAACTTAGTGTTAGATATGATATAATGTTATTTTTATCTACTTTTATATTGTCAATTTTTTTTATTTTTCAAATTAGTTTAGTACTTTTTCATCGAAACAAGAGTATTTCCATCGAAATAACTCGAAACAAGAGTATTTCCATCGAAATAACTCGAAACAAGAGTATTTCCATTGAAATAACTCGAAACAAGAGTATTTCTATTGAAACAACTCGAAATAAGAATATTTTCACCAAAATTTCCATTGAAACAAGAGTATTTCCATCGAAATAATTCGAAACAAGAGTATTTCCATCGAAATAACTCGAAATAAGAGTATTTCTATCGAAATAACTTGAAACAAGAGTATTTCTATTGAAACAACTCGAAATAAGAGTATTTTCACCAAAATTTTCATTGAAACAAGAGTATTTCTACCGAAACATTTCAAAACATAGCAATTTTAATTGAAATAACATAATTCCTTAACAAACACTTCGTTTCGTTTCGATAACTCCGTTTCGCATCGGTGACTCAGGAAACGGAAACGTTTCGGTCGTTTCGAGGGAAAAGAAAGGAAATTTAGTTCCTTGTTTTTATTTATTTTTGTTGTCTCTTGAGTAAGAACTACTAAAAAGTTAGAAATAAAGATATTTAAAACTAATGCAATAAAATATGATTTAATAAAATAAAATCTTCAATAATTAGACTAAAATAATTGCTCCACATCATTAGACTTCTACTTTACTTTTATTTCTATCACAAGCTATAATATTGAGTTAAGATTTTAGATTCTTAGCCTTATTTTTATAATATAAATTTTTTATGACGATAAATGTACTATTAAATATTGTGCAAGTATATATATCTAATTGATTATAGTGTGTTATGCATAATTATAATATTTAATATGTAATATTTTATATTTAATCATGATCTATGTATTAAGGCTCAATTTGAGTATACAATTTATTTAAACACTTATAGAATAAGGTCTTATGTAAAAAATATTTATAGAATAAAAATTTTTAAATTAAGTTATTTAGCGTTTAAATACATACTTAAAAAAGTGTTTTTCAAATTTATAAATTTTTTTTAAAATATTTGGATATAGTTTTGATGAAAGGAGAGAGATAAATGATATACTTTTGATGAAATTTTAACTTGTAAAAATGCAAAATAGCTTTATGGTCATGTGAATTTGAGTTTTTATAGAGACTTTTTTCAATAAATTTAAAAAACTGGTTTATGAAATAAATTCAAATTAACTTATTGAAAATTGATAAGTTACTTATTTAAATTTATCCAAATATTATTTTTTTAACATAAAAGAACTTATATTGATAGATAAGCTCTAATAAGTTATAGGTTCTGCTATCCAAACGAGCCCTAACTATGAAATATAATTGCTTATAATATATATCTAATAGGTTTTGCCAAATAATTATATATATCTTGCAAATTAAATATATACTTTTCACATGCATGATAAAATTGTTTATATTATAAAATATAATTGAATCTATTAACTACCTAGTTTGCAAGTTAAATATTTTTTTGTGTAGAATGGAATAAAGCAATAAAAATTAGCATTAAAATAATATGATACTTAATTCAAATAAATATACTCCAAGAATTGAAAAAAAAAAAGGGTTGATAAATAGAAGTTTAGTTGTATCAACAAAGGTCTCAAGTCAAATAACCTCAAGAGATGAAGATATATCTCAATAGGCATCCTAGATTTAGAATTTATGTAAAAAGAATTTAAAAACTCTCGAGCTCAAAAATTTATTTTAAAAAATAAAAAAAAAAATTGAAAGATAGTGAGATACAAATTTTAACTAAACTTTATTTTTTATTTTTTTTATCATTGTTTTATTCATATCTTACAAATTATAAAGGATTTCAACTTAACGCTTGTTTCATTGAAAATTAAACTCAAAAAACTTTTCATTGATATGTCATTTAACCAAAACGGAGTTCTACTAAGAGAGTTATGGACATTTACAATTGAGTTTATGAAAACAAACAAGTGATAGGAGCAACAGGCCAATTGATGAACAACAGGCACATGTTAGCTTTTGAATTTCAAAAGTACAACGGCCACAAATGACAATAGGTGACTATTTGAGGTAATATGCACTTGTTCAATTTTAGAAATGTCAAAAGAAGTTGTTTAACACACAAAAAAAGGTGCCTAAAACTTATAATAGTCACTTGTTACCTAAACAGGAATATAATTAAAGCCTCTCCGATGGGATTTTTCACTTGATCTTAATTGTTTCCAATGACTACTTTCATCAAACTCCTATTAATACCAAGTTATAATGAACTTCAAAACATCATAATGTGTGTAAGCTTTCTACCTATCTATTTGACCTCTTGAGTTACTGAATTTTTGATATAGTGTTCTTTCGTTGTATTCATTCACTCTTTGAGAGAGTTTGCACATCTTTATCCTTCTTTTTTGTGATTTGTTGATTCAAGAAGAAGGACCCTTGAGTGTTGAGATTTGCAGAATTATTGTAAGGGGTAGAGACCCCTGTTGCCAACTCTATTGAGTTGTGTTTGTGTATTGGCTCATAAGTGTCCATTTTAAATTTGTAGTTATAGTTAAAAAATTTCAAGTTACGGCTTGGGGACTTAATGTAGGTTTGATAGTTGAACTGAACCACGATAAATAGCTTGCGTCTATTTTCTCTTTGCCTTTTAATATTTTATTGCTTGCAATTTATTCTTAAATTCTTTTTTAGTTTGGTTGTTTATGCTTTCTGATATAAGTTAGCTTTAGCTGTAATTTTGAGCAGTAAGTGTTATTTCTTTTTACTAGTATAAACTTGTTCAGATGATGCAGTAAGTTTTATTTGTATTCCATGATGCTTGAATTTGTTGAGTTTCTCATTCATCTTTCAAAATAACTTCTATCTTAAGAGTTTTTAAATTGGGTTTTGAAAAATAATCATGTTTTATTGAAACACATAATTTACCTCATCTTAAGTAACAATTGGTATTAGAGTTTGGGCTCTTGGTGTAATGACCCCAGTTTTTCTATAACCATTCCTTACCCTAATGCTTGTCAAATTTTGTCCAAAGTTTAAGATCACATCTTACCTCTTTTAGGGTTTCAATTGTATATCCTCCTTATACACTATTTCGGCTAGGGTTAGGCATTACTTAACCCTCATTTAATCACTCAATTTGACACTCCAAATCCTTTAATAATGTTACAAATAGTCATTTCTTTTTTTCTTTTTTAACACATTTCGGTCCCCTCTTAAATCACATAGGCATATGATGTTGCCTACTTACAATCATTCATTTCCAAGAAAAGTTTTTTATGGCTTCACCACAATTTTAGACAATCCCAACTAGAAATTTGACACCAATATTAGCATCAAAACAGCCTAATTAACCAGCCAATCCATGCCAAAAATTTTAATATAACATAGCCACCAACATACCCATATATGCATATACAAGCATCATACATGGCTATCACCTAAAACAATTATACAAGCAGAATTTTTGCACGAACATTTTCAGAAATTCAGTCCAAAAATCATAATATTTTCAACAAAAATTTCAAGAATTTTGGTTGTTAAACTCACCCAAAATAACTCCTCAAAGTTCTAGCTTTTTTCCTCCTTTTTCTCCTCCTTTCTTGCCCACTAGGATTCTAATTTTTCTGCTCCCTATTTCAGCCACAAAACTTCCCAAAATTTTCATTAAAATGGAGGAGACAGTTGATGGATAAGAATAGAAGAAAGATATCCTACTTTAGTTCACAAGTTCTCCTTCCTTATTTTTTCCTTTATCCTCAGCATTAGGATTGGTTTTTCTACTGCAACCTTGTTGCTGTTTTTCTAAGGATGTTACAATTTTCCCCTTCTCAAAAGAATTTTGTCCTCAAAATTAAAAAAATTACCTGGTTCAAAACAACTGAGGATATTTCTATCTCATCATCATCTCTATTTTTCCCTAAAATTATGTTTATGAAATTTTTCTTTTATGGTTTCAATTGTACATCCTTCTTATACACCATCTTGGCTAGGTTTAGACATTGCTTAACCCTCATTTAATCACTCAATTGACACTCCAATTCCCTTAATAATATTACAAATAGCCATTTCTTTCTTCTTTTTTTACACATTTCGTCCCCTCTCAAATCACATAGGCATATGATGTTGCCTACTTATATTCATTCATTTTCAAGAAAAAATTTGTTATAGCTTCACCATAATTTTGGCCAATCCCGATTGGAAATTTGACCTCAATATTAGCATAAAAACCGCCCAATAAACCAGCCAATCCATGCAAAAAATTTAATATACATAGCCACCAACATACGCATCCATATATGAATAAACATGCATCACATAGGGCCATCACCCAAAACAATTATACAAGCAGAATTTTTGAACGAAAATTTCCAGAAATTCAGTCCAAAGATCATAATATTTCCAACAAAAATTTCAAGAATTTTGGTTGTTAAAATCACCCAAAACAATTCCCCAAAGTTCTAGCCTCTTTCATCCTTTTCTCCTCATTCCTTGCACACTAGGATTCTAAATTTTCTGCTCCCTATTTTAGCCACAAAACAGCCCAGAATTTTCATTAAATGAAGGAGAAACATGAAGGATAAGAATAGAAGAAAGATACCCTACTTTGGTTCACAATTTCTTCTTCCTTTTCTTCCTTTCTCCTTAGTGCTAGGATTGGTTTTTCTGCTGCAACTTTGCTGCTGTTATTTTTTTTATAGGATGTTACACTTGGTAAAAGATTTAACCATCTCAAGAGTTATTAGGGCAACCATTGAAGAGTTTTAATGTTGTAAGGTTTTGATATTGACAAGCCTCATTTTCTTGATGCATCTTTCCTTGATTTCAAATATTTTATTTTTTGAAAAGATAGAATGAAATCTTATCTACAATCTCTTGATTTGGATTTATGGGATATTGCACAAAATGCTTTTATCCCTAAACCAAGAAAATATTGGAATGATTGTGATAAGAAGTTATTTTGTTTAAATGTTAGAGCAATGCAAATTTTATATAGTGGCTTGAATGAAAATATTTATGTCAATGTTAAAAATTGCTTTAATGCTAAGGATATTTAGGAAACTCTCGTTAGTACATATTTTTCTAACCATGAAATGGTTAGTTATCTATAATAGGGCAAGAAAAATACACTCAAGTTGAGAAGGGACAAGCAATCAATGTCACATCCCTAATTTAAGGGCACGTGAAACACATACTTTACAAACATATATTTGTCATATTATGCATAATACACTCCTTTATCATTAGAAACAATTTCATATAGGTATTCCCATGAATACACACAATATACAGACCAAATTTATAAATATTAAAGTAACAGCAAAAGTAGAGATCTTGCCTGTGGCATACAGAGCATACTCTAGATTATAAGTACAATATAAATAAAATCTATGAGCCCTGGAAACAAAATAGACTCACCAAAGGATATGTTGCTTAGCTAATCACCTATCTGAAGGGAAATGATCAAACTCTGTATTCTTATATGAAAAATGTAAAAATACAGTGTAGTAAATTTGACAACTCAGTGAGTAGATAATACCTCCTATTACCTCTTAGGTCAACATATGGATGTACTAATATATGAAAATTTATCACATAAAAAATTATAGTTTAGAGGTACATCCATATGGGACCCGTATTTCAAATATTCTCTGTTCAAATCACATTCATATATTCCAAACCACATGCAATGCGGTAAGATCATTAATCAAATATTGTTATACATCAAAATATTTCTCATGAAAACATTAGGAGGATCCCATATCAGAGTTCAATCACTTTCATACTTTGTCAGTGTAGGATTTGCCTAAACTCAGTATCTTAACTGAGGTTTGCCCTACCACCGTTTAAGAAGACACGCAAAGGGACTCTAATATGAGCATTTCCCAAGCATACAGTAAGGGAAGGTAAATCACATATCATATAGTCGGCATCTCGCCCAGATAGGAGGCATCCTGTTCTCTTTCACATATCATATCTCGTGTGTTGACCGTCACATGAAGTTAACACCACCCTTGCTAACTGAGATGTCAAGATGCAACAGGGCTAACATCACCTGCTGTTAGTAAACAATGTTTTCAATAAGATTCTTCTACAGAAATCACATTTGCATATATGTCATATCGTTCAAAACAGAGGTACAGAATTTTTAGTTTCAATATAATTCCTCAGTCAGAAACTTCCCAATTAGGGTTATCACATATACATACCATTTTTCAAGATAATCTTATAGCTTTACATATCAATGCCACATGCACAATATATTTCCTTTACTATATGAAGAGAAATCACATATTCAATTAGTTAAAAAATCTTTTTTCAAAATCATACTCTTCTTGAATTATATGCTAGATAGTAAACAAATTAGGTAATTTAATCAATTTAAGAGACATATAAAAGTATAAATAACTTATAAACAAAATCAATCATACATTTAAAGTTCAAAAAGAGTATAAGATAATTCATAGGAAGAATTATCAACTCACAGGGTAAGGCTCCAAGTTGGATAGCCTTAAAATATTTTTTTTTTAATCTATATTTGACCAAATAAATCTCAAAATCAAATTTGGAGGGTCCTAAAACCTAAAAACTGACTTCGAGAACTTGGTCAACCGATGGTCACTATTCATGGCCTAAAATACTGTTCACATCGACCAAAATCACTATTTATGCCAGTCGAATTTACCTTTCATGACACTAAAAGTTGTTAAATAGTTGAAAAATTTTATATCCTATAGTTTATTTATCTTCTAAATCCATCTACGATGTCATATTTTCAATTTGAGGTCTTTAAATAGGAGTTTTAGAACTTACATTTTTCTAAAATTTTCTACTTTCGATATGTAGTAATTCTGCGGCCGATTTGAAAAATTATTCGGTCAATGTCATAGTACTCTTCGTCCTGAATCCAGTGGTACACTTAGTTTTGAGTTTGGAGGCTCGAAAGTACTCTAGATCTAGAGAGAGAAAAAGTTACTATTCATACTATTCATTCACCCCAAAAATATTTTCGTCTCTTTTTTTTTTAAATATTAATAGAGGGACCAATTAGCAATTTGCTAATTGTTAGAGGAAATCTTTGCAAATTTCATTATTTATATTTTGACCCCTAAACTTTTAAAAAATTACAATTTGACCCGAAAATATTAGTAAGTTTCTATTTTCATCCTTAAAACCTTTCAATTTCAATTTCATCCCTACTTTTTTATTTCATTTAATAATCCATATATAAATGAAAATTACTAAATCTTAGGGGTGTTACATTCTTCCCCTCTTAAAAAATTTGGTCCCCAAATTTTCTCACCATATTTGTAAATAAATACTAACCTTATCATTCAAAAAGATGTAGGTATCTGGTGCGCATATCATTCTCTCTTTCCCAAGTAGCCTCCTCTGAAGAGTGATTTGGCCACATCACTTTCATCGTAAGGATTTCTTTTGAACATAATTTCTTCACTTGTCTATCTACTATAGCCACTGTTTTTTCCTTATATGAAAAATCTTTGTCTAATTGACTCTCCCGACATTGAATAACATGTGTTGGGTCGGGACTGGTAGATACTTTCATAGTATAAACATGTGAAATATTGGATGGACATTGTAACAACCTTTTTATTATTATTATTTATTATACAATATAGAGTTCACATACATATCATTAATCAAAACGTACGTACAACAAAATCAAACACATAAATAACTACATCTTACTTATTCTGGTTGTCTAATTCCGAAGATATAGGTGCGGGTGGTTGCACCTTCACCGGGATCTGAACCAACTCGACCACAAACATATTATTTGATTCTGGGATCTGCCCAACATAAAGTAACTCGATCCAACGTACACTAATAGCCAAAGCCATAGAAAAATCTGCATAACTAATTTTCTGAACATGATATGAAAATATAGTGAGAATTAAATCCCAGTAAGTTCAACAATAAATCATCATCAATATAGCTCATCACGTTATGTTCAGCTGTATAAACTACAGTAAATATCTTTGGTCACATGAATGCACTATATCTATGCACATGAGAATCCTATAGTAATGACATGTATGATAGGATTAATTATTTTCAAAACATCATATGATGACTATCAATTTATTCTCATATCAAGCTACCCCGGTCAGGGTGAGTATTTTTTACTCTCCGGTACAGGCTTTTCTCGCTCCGTCCGACATGGCCCACTTTCTCTTTCTTTTCTCATTAACATGATCATAACTGTTGGTAGGGTGTCTCCTACTGGAGCACCACACAGATTACCATGTGACTGTGCTCATTTCTTTTCTTTTCACAATGATAGCTAAAAATATGCTTTCAATAACAAGTATGTTCATCAAAATATAACTATTACCAAAAATCATTGGTAATCATGCCATAAACATAACCATTTCAAATATCACTTTATAAAATATTTCCATGTCAAAATTTCACACTTAAGATAGTAATAAATTCATACAATGGCAATGGTTATGGTTGTACTAGTCATTTATTATTTTCATTTATAAGATTCATCTTCTTTTTTAAATATTAATTTTATTTCTTTATTTTCTTGATGCAAGTTTTCATCCTATCTAATCTTCTCTTACTAATCAGAGCATAACTCCCTCAATTTAACTCCAATGTAGGTGCTCTTGGTGTCAATTTCAAGATCAAACAATTATCTAAAACTATTATGTTGAACATTGTAGTGAAATATTAAGAAATCAAGGTGATATTACTCCCTCAATGTACAAGTTATTTCTTCTCGGATAGGTTATGACCTCTACCTACAAATTTGTCCATATCTCCCTCATAAGAATTCCAAATTAAGTAATTCCAGTGGCTAAAAATTCGTGACACATATATTTATAATTAATATGTTAACCATTTGTTTTAATTCCTTATAGAATGTTCCCAGAAATTAATACACCAAAGCTATCCTAACATATGAACTCCAAATGGAATGATTCTAGTGGCTAAAACTCCGTGAGACATAAATCTACATTTTCTATGTTAACCATTTGTTTAGATTCCCTATAGACTATTCCCGGAAATTAAAACACAGAAGCTTAAAATTCTGCCACCCATAGCCATACTCATACAGAACTATCTACACCAACCTAAGTATTCAAACATACATAATATGTAACATGATATAGAAACATCCATGACCAATTATCAAAGTTCTAAGATCAAAATCCCATATAAATATTATAAGTTTTAAAACTTTTCTTTGAAAAGAAATATTGTTAAACTTACTTGGAGCACTTAGTCCCATAGACTTCTCCTTCCTCTTTCTTCCTTTTTTCCTCTCCTTTCCTCACTCTACCTTGCTTCTATTTTTCCTCTCCCTCACTTGGACAAAATTCCAATGTTATAAGGGTGGGTTTTCTTATATAGACCACCAAATAATTCACCTTTCATGATCATGGGTCTACCTTATCACAATTAGATTACACTTGGTTGAATTTTTGGAAAACAAACAATTTATGTTCTTGTCTTCCTCTTCCTTAGTTAAGATATGTATAGGAAAAGGAGATTTGTATTTTGAAAATTATGATAATATGTTCTTAAGATATGGGACAAGGTCCATTTGATTTAGGGATTCATTTACTTTTTCTTTTGTCTTAATCAATTATGATAGGTTTGCCTTTTTAAGTGGCAAATTTCTAGCCCTTCAATCTCCATTATTTGGTTGAAATTATTTGTGTGTGATAGAAATATTTTGTCCTAATGCTATGTATTATCATACCACTTGCTAAAATTATAAGTGTAAGATATAGATGTTTTGTCCTAAAGCCTTGTATTATCATACCACTTGCTAAATTTTTTGTCTTAATGCCATGTCACCTAATCTTGATTACACCATTATTTCATCACTTCAATTTTATTTTTATTTTTATTTTTTCCTCTTGCGTTTGAGCTCATTCTTGCCCATTTTCTTTACTTTGGTTAAAATTCTACCTTTCATAATGGGTGTGGTCACATTTTTATGATTTTTGAACTACCGGTCCAATTTCTATATCCTAGTCCAAGTCTATGTTTTATTTCTTCATTGGGCTATCCTATTGGCTTACTAAAAATTTATGTGAAGTAGAAAAACTCTATATGAAGTGTCCATAGGTGAAATCCCAATTTATGGGTGGAGATACTAAACTTAGTAACTTTTGCTCTTAAATTAAGAAAAATTACCCTAATCTAATCTTCTTGAAATTTTAAGACCTTTACTTACTTCACAAAAAATTATCTTCCTTACCTAAGAATTTCAACTTTCTTTGGCATGTTTATTTCTAATATTTCCTCTTAAGTTTTCTCTCTTTACCTATTCCATTAATGTTAGAACATTTCTATGCATACACGTAAGTTGAAGAATTTCTAATGATTATATTTCCTTAGGTATCTAAAAATTGTGTAATAAATTTTATTTTCTTAAATATTTATGTATGTTTAGGGATGTTACTTTGAATACTTTTGTACTTTTATTTATACATGAAACGAAATTAGGGATGTTACAGACATTACCCAATTTAGGTGGTAAATGTAACAATCCATTGTTTTTACATATAAACTTATATGTGTTTTTCTAAAATTCCATGAAGTCATTACTTTCTTACTTCTAACTATTTAACTCATAATAACATTCAATTAAATTAATCAAACATAAATAAGGTTTAAGAAATACCATTAACACTTATACAATTCTGGGTTCACATACACATTATTATTCAAAACATATGTACAAAAATCAAACACATATAAGTCTACATTTTATTCATCCATATTAACCAGTTCTGGAGATACGGGTGCGGGTGGTTGTACCTTCACCAGGATCTTAGCCAACTCGACGCAACGTACATTAAAAGCCGATCATAGAGAATATTTGCATAACTTAGTTTTTTGAACAAGATATGGAAATATAGTGAAAAATAAATCCCAATAGGTTCAATAATAAATCATTATCAATAATGCTTATCGCGTCATGTTCGTCTGTATAAGTTACAACAATTATCTTTAGGTCATATGAATGCACTTTATCTATGCATATAAAAATCGTACAGTTATGAAATGTATGGAATGAATAACTATTTTAAGAATATCATATGATGGCTATCAACTTATTTTCATATAAAGCTACCCCGGTCAGGGTGAATACTTTCTACTCTTTAGAATGGACTTTTTTCGCTCCGTCCGACAGGGCACAATTTCTCTTTCTTTTCTCATTAACATAATTATAACCGTTGGTAGGGCGTCTCCTATTGGTGCACCACACGGACCACCATGTGACCATGCTCGTTTCTTTTCTTTTCATATTAATAGCCATAAATATGATTTCTATAACAAGTATATTCATTATACTCACATGCCATAATTTTCATCAAAATATAATCATTACCAAAAATCATTAATAATCATGCCATAAACATAATCGTTTCAAATATCACTTTATAAAATATTTCTATATCAAAATTATACACTTAAAATGGTAAGGAGCTCATGCAATGGCAATGACTTTGGCATATACTAGTCATTTATTATTTTCATTTATAAGATTATTCTTCTTTTTTAAATATTATTATCCTCTCTTCATTAAACAGAGCATAACACCCTTATTTTAAATCCGATTAAGGTGATCTTGGTGTCAATTGAAAGATAAGATAATCCTCTAAAACTCTTATGTTGAATATTTTAGTGAAATTTTAAGTAATCGTGGTGTTTCTACTCCCTCAAATTCAATGTTATTTCTTCTCAGGTAGGTTTAGACCTCTACTTACTAATCAAACCATATCTCCCTCATACAAACTCCAATGGAGGTGATTCCAAAGCCTATAAAACGATAAGACATTTATATACAACTTTGATGTTTAAAATTTCTTCATATTGCTTACTAATTATTTCCAAAAAATCGAAAACAAAAACACTTAAATTTACCACCCTGGATTCTAGACGAATTCCAACCTTTACTAATTAATCAGCCATATCTCTCTCATATGGACACCAAATTAAGTGATTTTAGAGCCTATAGATCTGTGATACATATATCTATATTTATTATGTTAAAAATTTCCTTTAATTCCCTACATTCGTTTTCCAAATATTAAAACACAGAAGCATACTTAATAGATTATTTCTTAGTTACCTAGTTTTTGACCTTTGTTTATTAATCTGACCATATTTCCCTCATATTGATTCCCATTTAAATGATTCCAGTGGCTAAAAATACGTTAAACATAGATATACATTTTTCATGTTAATCATGTTTTTTAATTCCCTACAGAGTTATCCCAAAAATTCAAACACAGAAGCATACATGATAGATTCTTCCTTAGTTAACCATTTTCTAACCACTGCTTACATATTAGGCAATATCTCCCTCATATAGACTCCAAATTAAATGATTCAAATGGCTAAAAATCCTTGAGACATAGATCTACATTTTTCATGTTAGCTATTTCTTTTAATTTCTAACCGATTCTTTCCAGAATTTCAAAAACATAAGCTTCCTTAGTTACCCCGAAATTCAGCTTCCTAACTAATCATTTTCTAAGGTTTTAGTTCATCATTATATTACATCCTCTTCCAATTTCTTTACATCTAATCATATTCCATCAATTTTTCACCACATTCAAATATACAAAATAGTAGCATAAAAATCATAAAAATTTTACTACTCATAGCCATATCTATGCAAAATTTTCCACACTAATCGTAATGTCCAAAACATCCATCATATGCAAAATAAAATGTAACATGATATAGCAACATCCACGACCAATTATCAAAGTAGCAAATATTGTAAATTTTATCAAAGTTATAAGATCAAATGAATGTTACAAATTTCAAAGTTTTTCTTCAAAAAGAAATATTGTTAAACCTACCTAAAGATCTCCCTAGCTCACTTAGTGAATTCTTTTTCTTGTTTCCTTTTGAAGGAAGTAGCAAGATTCCTCCCTTCCCTTAGCTTTTCTAACAGCTTAAATAGAGAGAAGGAGGGTGAGTTTTTGAACCTTAAGGATGAAGAAGAAAGATGGATTCAAATGAAGATTAAGCTAACTTGCCTTGAATACTTAGTCCTCTAGACTTCTCCTTCTTCTTCTTTCCTTTTTTTCCTCTCTTTCTCTCATTTCCTCACTCTACCTTGCTTCTATTTTTCTTCTCCCTCACTTGCACAAAATTATAATATTATAGGGGTGGATTTTTCTTAACTAAACTATCAAGTGGTTCAACTTTCATGATCATAGGCCTACCTCATCACAATTGAGATGCACTTGGTTATTTTTTGGGAAAAACAACTCATGTTCTTGTCTTTCTCTTCCTTAGTTAAGATATACATAGAAAAATGATATTTGTATTTTGAAAATTATGATAATATGTTCTTAAGACAAGGGACAAGGTCCCTTTGATTTAGGGATTCATTTCTTTTTTCTTTTGTCTTAATCAAGTATGATAGGTTTGTCTTTCTAAGTGGCAAATTTTTAGCCATTGGATCTCCCTTGCTTGGCTGAAATTATTTATGTAAGATAAAGATGTTTTGTCATAATGCTATGTATTATTATCCACTTGTTGAAATTATGAATGTTGGATATAGATGTTTTGTCCTAATGTCATGTATTATTACCTACTTGTTAAAATTATGAATGTAGGATATAGATGTTTTCTTTTAATGCCATGTGACTTAATCTTGATTATTATTGCACTACTATTTCCTAACATGATTCTTATTTTTTTCCCTCTCAAATTTGGGCTCATTCTTACCCATTTCCTTTGTTTTGACTAAAATTCTACCTTTCATGGAGGGTTTGGTCACGTTTTCATAATTTTTAGGCTATCAATCCAATTTTCTATATCCTAGTCTAAGTCTATGTTTTATTTCCTGCTAAGGCTATCCAATGGGATTGCTAGAAACTTATGTGAAGTCGAAAAACTCTATATGAAGTATCTATAGGTGAAAGCCCAATTTATGGGTGGAGATGTTAAACTTAAAAATTTTTAACTCTTGAATTAGGAAAAATTACCCTAATCCAATCTTCTTAAAATTTTAAGACCTTTCTTACTTTACAAAAAAAACTTATCTTCCTTACCAAAGAATTTCGCCTCTCTTTAGTATGTTATTTCTAATTTTTCCTATTATGTTTTCTTTCTTTACTTGTTCCTTTAATGTTAGAAACATTTTCTTTACATACACATAAGGTGAAGAATTTCTAAAGATTATATTTCCTTAGATATCTAAAAATTGTGTAATAAATTTTATTTCCTTAATTAAATATTTATGTACCTTTATTAATAAAAGAAACAAAATTAAGGATGTTACAACAATGCCAAATGATAAGCTATTGGGCTAATCATATCAAGAATTTCAAATGGACCTATATAGCGTGGATTTAACTTTCCTTTTTACCCAAATCTTACTACTATTTCATAGAAGTTATCTTCAAAAAGATATGTTCGCCTATGAAAAATTCCAATGGTCGACGATTATTATCAACATAAGCTTTCTATCTACTTTGGGCTGCTAATAACCTTTTCTTAATTAACTTTACCTTGTCAAGTGCATGTTATACTAAATCAGGCCCTAAAATCTTATCTTTGCCCATCTCAAACCATCCGATCAGAGAACAACAACGTTTACCATATAATGCCTCAAAAGGGGCCATTTGTATACTGGCTTGGTAGTTATTGTTATAAGCAAATTCAGCTAAGGACAAGAATCTTTCCCAACTACTTTGAAAATCAAGCACACATGCCCGAAACATATTTTCTAATATTTGGATAGTTTGCTCAAACTGTCCATCTGTTTGAGGATGGAAAGCAGTATTAAGATTTAACTTCGTTCCTAAAGCTTCTTGGAAGGCTCTCCAAAAATGAGTTGTGAACTGTGGTCCTCAATCAGAAATAATCGATATCGGTACCCTATGAAGTCTCAGTATCTCGTTCAAATACAGATTTACATATTGACCTACGTTATATGTGATTTTCACTAGTAGAAAATGTGATAATTTAGTCAACCTATCAATGATCACCCATATTGAATCACACCCTTTTAGTGTCCACGGTAGCCCTGTAACAAAATCTATAATTATTCTCTCCCATTTTTATTTAGGTATTTCTATTTGTTGATGTAACCCAGCAGGCCTTTGATGTTCTGCCTTTACTTGTTGACATGTTAAACACTAAGAAACATAATCAACTATATCTTTCTTCATACCATACCACCAATAAATTTCTTTTAAATCTTGATACATTTTAATTGATTTAAGATGAATGGTATACGTAGATTGACGAGCTTCTCCTATAATCTCTTTCTTGAGTTCTTCTTTATTAGGTACACACAACCGCTTATCCAATCTCATAATTCTTTTAAAGTCTACAGTAAATTCAACATCACTGCCATTCTTCACCTCTTCAATTTTCTTGCATAAATAAGCATCCTTTTCCTGTGTCTTTTTTACCTACTCAACCAAAGATGATTGAAACTGTATATGGGCCAATAGTATTTTAGGCTCCTTTACTTCCAATACTACCCCATGATTTTTCAACTTATGCATTTGTTTAATCAATGGTCTCCTTACCACTGTGATATGAGCCAAATTATTCATTGACTTTCTGCTTAATGCATCAGCCACTACATTGACCTTACCTGGATGATATAGTATTGTATAGTCATAATCTTTAAGTAATTCCATCCATTGTCTTTGTCTCAAGTTAAAATCTTTTTGTTGGAAAATGTATTTAAGAATTTTATGATCTGTATAGATTTCACATGTCTCACCATACAAATAATGCCTCCAAATTTTAAGAGCAAAAACCATCACTGTCATTTCATAATCACGAGTCAGATAATTTTTCTCATGTAGTTTAAGCTATCTAGATGTATATGCAATGACTCGACCATATTGCATCAACACACACCCTAATCCAATTCTCGATATATCACAATATACCGTGTATCCTCTGGTACTTGAAGGAATAGATAGTACTGATGTCGTAGTCAAACATTCTTTTAGTTTCTGAAAACTTCTCTCACATTTATCGAACCAGTCAAAATTTATTCCTTTCCTTGTCAATCTCGTTAAAGGAGCAGCAATTTATGAAAATTTTTTAACGAATATACAGTAATAACTTGCTAAACCAAGAAAACTACAGATCTTTATAATTGTGGTAAAGCGTAGCCATTGCTGCACCGGTTCTACCATTTTAGGATCAAATTAAATACCATCATTGGTAACCACATACCCTAAGAATGTAACACTACTAAGACAGAATTCACATTTTGAAACTTAACATATAGCTAATGTTCCCTTTGAGTTTGTAAAACTATCTGCAAATGTTGCTTATGATCCTTTGAACTTGGAATATAATATTATATCATCAATAAATACAATAATAAATTGATCCAAGAATGACTTAGGCACTTTATTCATCAAGTCCATGAATGCAGCTGGGGAATTTTTCAAACTAAATGACATCACTAAGAACTCATAGTGCCTATGCCGAATCCTGAAAGCAGTTTTCGAAATATACTCTTCCTTTATCCTCAATTAATGATACCTAGATCTTAAATTTATTTTTTTTAAACATTGAACATACTATAGTTGGTCAAATAAATTATCTATACGAGGTAATTGGTATTTATTACTTATTGTCAATTTATTCAGTTATCTGTAATTTATGCATAATCGCACTGATCCATCTTTTTTTTTTTACAAATAGGACTAGAGCACCTCAAGGAGTGTACTAGAGCATATAAATCCCTTAGTTAACAAGTCTTGTAATTAATTTTTTTTAGTTCCTTAAGTTCAGTCGATATCATTCTATATAGGGATACATATACTTGTTGTGTTCTAAGAAGTAAATCAATATCAAATTATATTTCTCATTTTGGGAGTAATCAAGGTAATTCTTTTGGGAACACATCAAAAAAATTTCTAACCACTGAAACCTGATCTACATTGGTATACTTTATATTAACATTTCTCACCACTGCCAAATATCCTTGGCACCCTTTTTATAATAACTTATGGGCTGCTAAAGCTGAAATTAAATTATTAGGTACATGTTTCCACTAATTGTTCACTACTTACAACTCCTTTACTAACCTTTTATGCTATTGACATCTTCATATTATACCAGTTAGAACACACTTCAAAACACTTAAACAAGGTCAACCCATTTTAACTTTATTCTTTAACATGCTTATGCAATGTCTTAACAATCAATCATAAAAAGCTTATGTCTATCCAAGAGTCCTTCACATGAAATACCCATTTTGCATACCTTAAATTTTAAATTTTCATGGGCAAACCTTCCTTTCTCATAATGCTTGTACATAATATTATTGAAAACCAAACTATCTTCGAATTATTTATATCAACGTAATCTATCATTGAAAACATTATCTTCATAGATTTCCTGCTCTTAAATTCAATCCACCTCACAGCTTGCCAAATCCATTCATATACATAGGTTCCAACTCATTCATCCAAAAAGAGATTTACATCTATTTCTAAAACACTCATTTTATTACAAACCGTTATCTTGGAGTTAACAACCTTGATCACATCATAACCCACTATCAATATTGTATTAGCCATTCATCATATTGTTTCACATAAAAAAAAACAAACAACCAATTCAAACTGTCTTGACATCCAAACAAGCCATTACCTTTGTATTCAGATGGAATCTTTTTTGTCACGCCCTCATTTAAGAAAACGTGATGGTTACGAATAACATATAACTTTAACGTTATTGTATTGCATACTTGCTTCAAGTATATCATATATCAGGATTAATAACATACATTTACAAGTTCTTCAATATAACCAAATATACAAGTTAAGTCTTTATACACATATTACAGCAGAAGTAGGGATCCTGCCTATGGCGTTCAGAGCATACTCTAGAATATAAGTACAAAATAATTTAAATACTGTGAGCCTTGGAAGCAACGTAGACTCATCCAAATAGTATGACACCTAGTTGATCACGTAGTTGTAGGACCAAACTCTGTATCCTTATCTGAAAAAAATGTAAGTATCGTGTAGTGAGTTTAACAACTCAGTGAGCAGATAATACCTCTTATGACATCTTAGGTCAACATATAGATGTACTCATATTTTTAAATCTGTCACATAGAAAATATAGTTCAGAATTACATCCATATGGGACTGGCATTCAAATATTCTCAAACAAAGTATATTTAGATATCAAAAACCATATACTATACTGTATGATCATTTAACAAATATTGTTATGCATCAAAATATTTCATATGATAACATTAGGAGGATCCCATATCAGAACTACCATATAAGAGTTCGAGCCCTTCAATACTTTGGTGGTGTAGGATTTGTCCATACTTAGCATCCCAACTAAGGTTTACCCTACCACCATTCAAGAGGACATGCGAAGAGACTCTAATATGGGCAATTTTTCAAGCACAAAGAAAGGGAAGGAAAATCACATATCATATAGTCAGCATCTCTCCTAGATAAAAGGCATCCTGCTCTCTTTCATATATCATATCCCATGTGTTGGCCGTCACACAAGATTAGCACCAACCCTGCTAACTGAGGTATCAAAATGCACCAAGGGCTAACATCGCCTGCTGTTAGCAAATAGTGTTTCCAAAAGGATTCCTCCATAAAAATTATATTTGCATATATACCATATCGTTCAAAACAGAGGTTCTAGTATAATACACAATTTTCAATCTCAGTACAATTTCTTTATCAGAAACTTCCCAATTAGGGTAATCACATATACATGCCCATTTCCAAGGCAATCTTATAGCTTTACATATCAATGCCACATCCATAACATATTTCTTTTGCCATATAATGAGAAATACAATTTAAAATCACATATTCAATGAGTTCAAAAATTTCATTTTCAAAATCATACTCTTCTTGAACTATATACCATATTATAACAATTCAGATAATTTAATCCATTTCAAGAACATATAAAAGTATAAATAACTTGTAAACATAATCAATTATCCATTTAAAGTTCAACAAGAGCATATGGTAAGTCATAGAAAGAATTATCTACTCATAAAGTTAGGGTTTCAAGTTGTAAAACCCTTAAATCCATATTTCTTGTCCAAATCTGACTAAATAAACCCAAAAAATGAGTCTGGAGGGTCCAAAAACCTAGAAAATGACTCTAGATTCGCAAAATTTGGCCTTTGAGAGCTTGGTCAACGTATCAGGGCTGTTGGGACACGTGCTGCATGCGCCACTGCAGGGGCTGCGCATTGGCTTTACTCGCCGAGAATGAACCGGTGTGTGGGGGCATGTGAAAGGTAGGATCAACCTAAAATTTGAGATCTTAAGGTTTTGATACCTGTTGGATTCATCTATGGTGTTAGTTTTTGGGTTTGACAACTACAGATACGAGTTTCAAGGATTACCTCTTTAGATGATTTTTCCTCCATTTTCTGGCCAATCTCTGGCCAATTTTCTAAAAACCAGTTAGATGAAATTTTAGAACTTTTCGTTCTGATTCCATTGACAGTAGTGGTGTCGAAATTCAAGGTCTGAAAGTGCTAGAATTCTAAAGAGAAATTTGGGAGAGAAAGAAAGAAGTCAGGATTTTTCTAACTCCTTATGTGGTATAGGCTCCAAAATATCATGGGGGACCATTTTGCAAAAATTTAATTTTTAAGGGAGGTCCTTGCAAATTTTTCTTATTTACATTTTGACCCCTAAACTTTTAAGAATTGCATTTTGGCCCCGAAACGTAAATCTTCATATTATCTTTATAATTCTTCAACCCATCTAATAAATAAACATATTTTCAACGATTCTTATCTCCATTTTCAAAATCCTCACTTTTATTCAAAATTTTCTTTTATTTAGGATTTTCTTTAATTTTAAGGCTATTACATTTTTATTTTCAGCTAATTCTTTCTCTTTGTTCCCAAGAGAGTTCTTTTTATCACTATTCATCAAAATGAGTTTAAAAGCTGATCTGGTAGCCCACACACTCAACAGGCATCGTCTAGGACATATGTATAGGACATACACATCGATGCTTAAAAATCACATACCTAACGATAAGAGTCAGTAGGAAGAAGATGATGACACCTTATAAAATTCTACAGCAGTACCATGACTATAAATATGACCACAGTTACATACCCATACTTAAAGTCTTACTACAGAATCCTTGCTCCATTATACCACAAGGAAACCTATTGCTCTGATATCAACTTGTAACGCCTCTAATTTAAAGGCACGTGAAACACATACTTTATAAACATATGTTTGTCATATCATGCATAATACACTCTTTTATCATTGAAAACCGTTTCATATAAGTATTCCTATGTATACACAATATACAGACAAGGTACATAAATATCAAAGTAATAGTAAAAGCAAGGATCCTCCTACCTATGTTATACAGAGAATACTCTAGATTACAAGTACAATATAACCAAAATCTACGAGCCTTGGAAACAAAATAGGCTCACCAAAGGATATGTCACCTAGCTAATCATCTATCTAAAAAGAAGTGACCAAACTCTGTATTCTTATAAGAAAAATGTCAAAATATCATGTAGTGAGTTTGACAACTCAATGAGTAGATAATATCTCATATAACTTCTTAGGTCAGTATATGGATGTACTCATATATTAAAATTTATTACATAGAAAATTACAGTTCAAAGGTACATCCATATGGGACCCGTATTTCAAATATTCTCAGTTCAAATCACATTCATATATCTAAAACCATATGCAATGCAATATGATTATTAATCAAATATTGTTATGCATCAAAATATTTCTCATGAAAACATTAGGAGTATTCTATATAAGAACCACCATATCAGAGTTCAATCCCTTTTGTACTTTGTGAGTGTAAGATTTGTCTAAATTTAGCATCTCAACTGAAATTTGCCCTACCACCGTTCAATAGGACACGCGAAGGGACTCTAATATGGTCATTTTCCAAGCACACAGTAAGGGAGGGCAAATCACATATCATATAGTTGACATCTTATCTAGATATGAGGTATCCCGCTCTCCTTCATATATCATATTACATGTATTAGCTGTCACACGAGGCTAGTACCATCCCTGCTATTTGAGGTGTCAAGGTACACTTAGGCTAACATCACCTATTGTTAGCAAACGATGTTTCTAATAGGATTCCTCCACAAAAATAATATTTTCACATATGCCATATCGTTCAAAATATATGTTTCAGTATAATATAGAATTTTCAGTCTCAGTATAATTCCTCTGTCAGAAACTTTTCAATTAGGGTTATCACATATACATGCCCTTTTTCAAGGCAATCTTATAACTTTAAATATCAATGTCACGTGCACAATATATTTCCTTTACCATATGATGAGAAATACATTTAGAATCACATATTCAATAAGTTCAAAAATTCATTTTTAAAACCATACTCTTCTTGAACTATATGCCAGATAGTAAAAAAATCAGGTAATTTAATCTATTTCAGAGACATATAAAAGTATAAATAACTTATAAATAGAACCAATTATACATTTAAAATTCAAGAAGAGCATAGGGTAATTCATAGAAAGAATTATCAACTCACAGAGTAAGGCTCTAAGTTGGATAGCCCTAAAATGCATTTTTTCAATTTAAATTTGACCAAATAGACCTCCAAATCGAGTTCGGAGGGGCAAAAAACATAAGAAATGCATTTAAAAACTTAGTCAACATGGTCAACCGATGGTCACTATTCATGACCGAAAATACTATTCACATCAGTCGAAATCACTATTTATACCGGTCAAATTTACCGTTCATGACACCAAAAGTTGTCAAATAGCTAAGAAATTTCATATCCTATAGTTTATCTATTTTCTGAATCTATCTACAGTGTCAGATTTTCAATTTGAAGCCTTTAAATAGGAGTTTTAGAATTTACCTTTTTCTAAGATTTTCTACTTTCGATCTGCAGTAATTCTGCGGCCAATTTAAAAAATTATTCAACCAATATCGTAGTACTTTTCATCTTAAATCTAGTGGTATCTTTAGTTTTGAGATCGAAGGCTTGAAGGTACTCTAGATCTAGAGGGAGAAAAATGTACTATTCATTCCCCCCAAAAATCTTTCCATCTCTCTTTTTTTTAAAATAATAATAGAGGGACCAATTAGCAATTTGCTAATTGTTAGAGGAAGTCCTTGCAAATTTCATTATTTATATTTTGACCCCTAAAATTTTAGAAAATTACAATTTGACCCAAAAAAAATTAATAAGTTTCCATTTTCATCCTTAAAACTTTTCAATTTTATCCCTACTCATTTATTTCTTTTAATAATCCATACATAAATGAAAATTACTAAATATTATGGGTGTTACAATCAATACCTGTATCAATTATGTAAAGAGAGAAGTCTTGAAGAAGAATAACCCAAGCTATAATTGAAAGATTCATGCTTCTTGGGTCAAAAGGACATAATGGTATGTACTTCTAAATTTGATATCACTTCTTCTTGTGATAAATGTTCATTTAAAGAATTACATGATCATATATCTTTGAATATCAAATACTCAACTAGTTGTAATTCTGAACTCGAAAATGACTTACCTATTAAAATTTCAACTAGTACTTCTTTCAAGTCTCTTTCAAATGGTTTTCATGGAAAATCAATAATTAGTTTTAAAAGAAATCATTTGAAATGTTATCTTATCTGAAGGAAAAATTCTTTCAAAATTGTTATATACAATTATTGTAGTTATGTTGGACATATTTTTTACTTATGTCCTATTAGAAGAAATTGTATGAATATGAAGGAAATATAGGTTCCTAAAAGTTCCAAAATTATTAGTACTAACATTAAAGGATCCAAGTTGAGATGGTTACTGAGAAGTCCTCCTAGTACTACTATTATGCATGAAAATTCTTATAAGGATGGACAAATTGTTCTAGATAAGGAAGGACCATCAAAGAGAGCTTATCCAACAAACAATGATGAATTTCTAAAGTTCAAAGCTCATAAGGAGGAGCTATGGGTAAGAAAATGGTATCTTCCATATACTGTGGCCAAGGTATCAAATCATAAAACTTCTTATGTTACTATATTTGATACTCATTGAAGTATGGCCTAATGATATGTGTATTGCATTGCAAATTCATATATGAATTATAAAATGTCATAATTTGCATTGATATATAATTTGATCATGCTTCATGTTTTTATAATATCAATTTGCATATATCATGCTTATAAACGATGTGCAATGCTTATTATCAATTCCCTATGAACTTTATATTACTAATATTTTAAGGGAAATATGTAAACAAATATGAATATTGTTATGCTTAACTCTTTTATGCTAAAATATCTTAGTATGACTTGATCAATCTTATGAAAAGAAACGAAGTTTTTATAAGACTAATCCATCATGGACCCAAATTGGTTAGGGACTAAAGAAGAGTCTTACATTATTTTGCAAAAAGATATTGTCATCTTAAGTTTTCAAGGGAATAGATGAACACAAAGGATCTTAAGCATGGAAGACATTTCCAATCAAAGAGTGTCTTAACTTCAAAGGAGGAAAAGGAAGGAAAAAAAGTTGAAATGTCAAAAAGAAAGTGTTTTGGAAGAATTCTAAGAGAAATGAATAGCAAACATGTGCCTATTGAGCATAACAAGCACATGATAGAAAACACTTGGAAAAATTCATAAGTAAACAGACACTTGAAGAAGGTAACATGCACCTATTTACTGGGAAAAATGGTTATAGAAGAAAAATAAAAGCAAACATATTCCTGAAAAAGGTAACAAACACTTGTTTACTGGGAATAATCTTTTAGGGTGAAAAATAGAAATAAACATATGCTTGAAGCACTAGATAGGCTCTTGTCAATTGTCCAAAAGAATCCTTTGCTTCAATTTTTTTCTCATCTCTTCACCTTCTCTTAATAGCTTCTCAAAATTCCTTTTCCCATAAGTACTTTCTCAAAATTGAACTAATTATTACTCTCATCCAAAGCCCATAATTCATTGAAGTTTTTCCTTGAGGTTTTGTGCATCATTTCTGTTGATTGGATTTACATTTAGAGATTTTTTTTTTTGAAAAAATTTGCAGCAAAAGAAATATCCAAGAAACCACTAAGAATCAAGGAGAAACTTTAAGCTCCTCTCACAATCTTTGCCTCTTACCATACAAGAATCAAAGTATCAACTAGTGGTATCAAGAACATGGAAGAATGGTAATTGTTAGTATGCTCTACTTAGATGATGTAAACCATTTACTTTAAGCTTGAATATTGGAGTGGAACATTCCTAGTAACATCTATATCTTATACTCTTTACATGCTTTAGCTTGATATATGAGAAATTAGATATTAATTTTTTACTTTATATGAGTCATGTAGTATTTTAAATTTATATGCCTCTTATCATAATCCTAGTTTTATTGAATCATATATGTGCTAAGTTTTGTACCATGCATTATGTGAATTAAGAATTAAATTTAAAGCACATCATTGAAATAAGCATTTACGATTCAAAATTTTTATGGAAATTAGTTTCGACACCATGACTTGTTTAGCAATAACTATTTTCATATCATGTTCATCTTTAAAATTTTTATGGGAGAAATGAATTTCAAATATTTTCTGATGATTGAAAATCCCTTAATAAATTAAAAATGAGAGATTTTGTTTCCCTTACTTTGTTTGTGAATACTATTTCTAACAAGTGATATTATAATACTCTTAATCGTGGCTGAATTATGCATAACTGTGAATGCCTTATGAATGTTGCTTTGGTTTCTGTGATTTAATCTTGATATATGCATTAGTATCTTGAACTAGTGTTGATATTATATACTGCTTCATATATTATAAGTACTTTGTATATGTGTATGCTAGCCATATGGTTGAGTGATAGGTTTTATGTGTATAAGTTTAAGGCAACAACATATGCCTTGATGAGTTTGAAAGTTACTGACTCATAGCAAGTATAATCTCCTAATCTTAAAAACACCTTACTTTTTGAGTTTTTAGTAGCAAGAGTTATGTATACATCGAGGGAGAGCCCTTTTGTGATATTTTTATCTTTATGGCTTTCACCTTTTGAAAGAGGAAATATATACATCAATCTTGCTTAGAATTCTTATATTATATTAACATTTTGGTTGTTTTTGGTATGACTGTTAAAATTCATAATAATGTCTTTTAGCTCATACTCTCCTCTCATAGTTTGAAAACTTTATAAAATCATACCATTAAGAATGTGCTTATTTGATAAGGTGGTTATATGCTTAATGAAATTTTTATGATCGAATAGTTTTTTATGAGAAAATATTGAGCTTTCCATATAAAATGAAATGCTTTACAATGTTGATTTAATCTCTTTTGAAAATATGGTATTAGACTCTTCTCATAAGCATTCATAATCAATGTTTTTATTTGACTTTATGCTTTAGCCTTTTATGAATAGCCTTACGTTCATATGGCATCATTTGTATTACATGGAAGGAAAATAGGGGGAGAAGAAGGTTTTTCCTTTCCATATACCTTTTTGCTAATGTCAAATAGAGGGAGAAGAAGAAAGAAAATGAAAATATATCTAACCTAAAAGAAAGAAACTTGTTTTTGTATGGTGATTTTCTATCATAAAAAATGGGAAGATTGTTAGCCCTATAGTTCTATGACATAGGTTTAGATGATGACAAATGTGTTGTCAAATATTGTGCAAGTATATGTACTTATTGGATTACTATGTGCTATACATGATTATAATATTTAATATGTAATATCTTATATTTAATGATGATTTATAAATTAACTGTCAAATATGTTTGCTTACAATATATATATTAAAGGTTTTGTAAAATCATTATATATCTTACAAATTGATATATCTTTTTCACATGCATGATGAAATTGTTTATATTATAAAACATCATCGAATCATGCATATTAATCTTTGGACTAACTACTTGATTTGTGTAAAAACCCCAAAATAAAGGAAAAAAGAAAAGAAAAGAAAGGAAAACCCTAAATAAGTGAAAAAAAATCTTAAATTAAAGAAAAATTTGAATGAAAGTGAGGATTATAGAAATGGAGATAAGTACCATTGGAAATGTTCTTAATTATCATATTGTTTGAGAAATTACGGAGCTAATATGAGGATTTTAGTTTTGGGGCCAAAATGTAATTTCTTAAAAGTTTAGGGGTCAAAATGTAAATAACAAAATTTGTAAGGACACCCCTCAACAATCGAAATTTTGCTAATAGGTCCCTCAGAAGATTTTAAGAGAAACTAGATGCAAAATTTGGCGTGAAACTTCTGCACACTTTCTCTCTCCCAAAATTCACTTTCTCTCTCTAAAAAATCCTAAAACTTCTCTCTAAATTTCTAATACTTTTGGAACTTGGATTTCAACACCATCACTACCTACGAATTCAGAATGACGAGGACTACAATTTTATCTGATTGGTTTCTAAAAATTTGGCAAAAAATCTACCAAAAAGTAGAGTAGAAACCCTATGAAGGTAAGTTCTAAATCTTCTAATTAAAGCCATTAAATTAAAAATCTAATACCATAGATGGATTCAGGAGATGGAAAAACCTTGGGATATGAAATTTCACTGTCATCTGACAACTTTTGTATGTCGTGAACAGTAAATCTGTCCATCGTAAATAGTAATTTCGGCGATAAACAGTAACTCAGAGTTGGCCAGCGTTGACTAAGCTCCTAGAGGCTAAATTTCGCGATTTTAAAGTCATTTCTTAGGTTTTTGGATTCTCCGAACTCATTTTTGAAGTCTATTTGATCATATTGGGCTTGAAAAAATATGTTTTGGGGCTATCCAACTTGGAATCTTAGTTTTGTGAGTAGATAATTTTTTCTATGACTTACCCTATGCTCTTCTTGAACTTTAAATATATAGTTGGCTATACTGAAAACTTGTGAACGTATGTTTTTCTCCTATTATGTGATATACTTGAAGCATGTATGCAATAAAATAAGGATAAAGTTATATGTTATTCATGTCAAGCATGTATCCTTAAATTAGGGGCATGACAAGTTGGTATTAGAGTAATATGTTTCCTTGTGACTGACAGAGCAAAGAATTCTTTAGTAAGACCTTTAGTATGGATATGAGCTGGACATATTTATACTTCAGGTACTACTGAGGGATTTTATAGGTTTCACTTTCCTTTCTATTCCAAATTTGTTAAAGTTCCTAGTATAAGACTAATTGAATATTATAGTATTTTAAAAAGGTATTTTGTTTTGTATAGTCAATGATGCTGCCAAGAACTAGAGCGGTTGCTAGATAAGCTATAGATCGTGCACCCTTTGCATAAGAGTCTGCACAATCTGCCATTGTAGTACAAAGAGGCCGTGGTAGAGGCCGACCTAAAGGTAGAGGCAGAGGGCGTGCACGGGGTATGAAAACCCTAAGACATGATGAATAGATTCATATATCTAATAGAGTCCCTAAGGAAAGAGTAGAACCCCCTTAGGAGCCACAAGATAGAATAGCTGATATGATTGCTAGCATACACAAGAGTTTAGAGACATTGGCTGGATTTATAGTAGAACAAGGCAGGAGGGATGGTCAGCCACTAGAAAATGCTCCTGAAGCGCAAGAATTGGAAAGACCAGCTGAACAAGAGGACAAGTTTATAGGGATTGAGGTGACATTACTGCAATTCCTTAAGCTGAAACCCCCAACTTTTTTTGGGTTAAATATTTAGGAGGACTTACAGATATTCATTGATGCTGTAGAATAAATTCTCAGAGTTTTAGGGTATTCCACTAGAAGATCTGTTGAACTAGTATCTTTTCAACTATTAGATGTGGCTCAAGTTTGGTTTGAGATTCTGGTACAAGGAAGAACATTTACTTTACCACCAATGAAGTGGGATGAATTTAAGGAAACATTTATGAATCGTTTTCTACCAATGAGTGAAAGAGACAAGAGGGCTAGAGAATTTGAAGAATTAAGACAGACACCCAATATAATAGTTTTTGAATATGACATTCGTTTTACTCAGTTGTCTAGGTATGAACCATATCTAATTCCTAATGAAAAAGATAGAATTAAGAGATATGTTTTAGGATTTATACGTTCATTGTTTAAATCGGTGGATCCTCAAATGAACCATTTCTCAACTTATTCAGCGGCTATTGATTGTGCTAGAATGATAGAAACACGAGAGCTATCAAACATAGAAGGTCTAAAAAGAAGAAAAATAGATCGAGATAGTAATATTCAGGTTAGTTATAATCCTAATGTAAGAGGACCCAAATTTCAAAATCTACAGCATTTGATTCAAGCAAGATTTAGTAGCTCTAGTCAGGCATCAGTCAATATTAGTAAGCAAAGAATGATACAAAGAGATATGAGACCCACTAGTCAACAAGATTCAAGATTGATTCCACTATGTCCCATTTGTGGTAGGTTTCATACCGGACAATGTCACAGAGAAACTGGTGCATGTTATAAGTGTGGACAAGTAGGTCATTTAATGAGGAATTGTCCATAATTATGAAATATGAGTCAAACATCAGTACAGCTTATTTCAACCCCTACATTTGTACCAGCTAGAGCAGCTTCAGGTCAAGCAAGTAGTGGTGATACTAGTAGAGGATCAGGAAACCGAGGCCGAGAATAAACTCGAGTCTTTGCCTTAACATGATAGGATGCTCAGGTCTCAAATGCAGTGATAACAAGTACATTATCAGTGTGTTCCCATAGAGCATATGTACTGTTCGATCCTAGTTCTACTCATTTTTATATATCACCATGATTTGCTAAGAAATTGGGTATAAATCCTACTAGTTTATATTGTTCTTTTATGGTTGCTACTTTATTGGGAGAATTTTTACTGGTAAATCATGTGTATAAATCTTGTGAGATTTCAATAGAAGATAAGGAGACTCTTATAGATTTGATAGTTTTAGATATGATAGACTTTGATGTTATACTAGGAATAGATTGGTTATCATTATGCCATACCATTTTAGACTGTCACCTTAAGGTGATTAAGTTTAATATTCCCGAAGAATCTTCCTTCTTAATAAAAGGAGATAATAGTGAGGTACCGAGTAATTCAATCTTTACTCTAACAGCTTATAAGCTATTGCGAAAAAGATGTCAAGGGTATTTAGCAGTGGTAAAAAATGTTGATATAAAGTATCCCAATGTAGAGCATGTTCTAGTGGTTAGAGAATTCCTTGATGTGTTTCCTGAGGAATTGCTAGGGTTACCCCCAGAATGAGAAATTGAGTTTAGTATTGACTTACTTCCTGGAACCCAACCAGTGTCTATACCTCCGTATAGAATGACACCTACTGAGCTTAAGAAATTGAAAAATCAGTTACAAGACTTGTTGGATAAGTGATTTATACGCCCTAGTACTTCTCCTTGGAGTGCTCCAGTACTATTTGTGAAAAAGAAAGATAGATCATTAAGGTTGTGCATTGATTACAGACAGTTAAATAAGATGACAATACATAATAAGTATCCATTACCTAGTATAGATGATTTGTTTGACCAGCTACAAGGTGCTAAATATTTTTCAAAAATTGATTTAAGATCTAGGTATCATCAATTGAGGATAAGGGAGGAGGATATTCTAAAAAATGTTTTCAAGACTCGATATGGGCACTATGAGTTCTTATTAATGCTATTTGGTTTAATAAATACCCCAGCTACATTCATGGATTTGATGAATAGAGTATTTAAACCTTTCTTAGATCAGTTTGTTATTGTATTCATAGATGATATCCTGGTGTATTCAATGAGTTCAGAGAAGTATGAGCGACATTTAAGGATAGCTTTGCAAACTCCATTTCGTCGTCTAGTAGTGACAACCGTCTTTTTGATTGGTACCGTAGTGGCTCTTTGGTTGGGTATTGGAGCAACATTACCTATTGAGAAATCCCTAACTTTAGGTCTTTTTTAAATTGATTCAATTGTGAAATAAACTTAGACAAATCTTTTTTGTCGATAACCTCAGACCAGTCAATTGAATATTGATTAATACGTAATCGATCGAACACTACTTGAAAACAGCTATTCTGCTCAGAAATGAAATGTTCTTGGAAATTGTTCAAATTATTTCATTCCAAGAAAGAGCCTTTTTACTATCATCGCAGAGATAAAGAGAGATTAAATAAACTATTATTATGAACGACGGGAATTAAACCCGCGCATGGTGGATTCACAATCCACCGCCTTGATCCACTTGGCTATATCTACCCATATACTATCTAAAAATTACAAAAATTTCCATTTCAATTCTTTCTTTATCAGTATTTTTTCTTCTAAGTTTTTCCTCATCTTCTAAGAGTTTTCTAAAATATGATGTTTGCGAGAATCTAATGCCCCGAAAACCTAAGGGTTCCTCTGCAAGGTTCATCCATAGAGGGTGAGTCAGGGCCTAAGATCAGGCCGAAAGGCGTAGTCGATGGACAACATGTGAATATTCCTGTACTATCCCTTGTTGGTCCCGAAGAGCGAACTCCAGGAAAATACGAAGCATATGGATATAAGTTATGCCTTAGAATGAAAGAGAATTCCGAATCAGCTTTGTCTTTGAACAAGTATGTGTAACTGTTGAGTTCTATGGTGGTGAACTTAATAGAGTCAGTTATAGTGATCCTGCTACTATGAAAAAATATGCTAGACATGCTTCATTGGGCAAAAATTTTGGAATTCATTTATTTCTTTTAGGGGTGGCTTGTTTTGGTTTTGGCATATTTCATGTAACAGGATTGTATGGTCCTGAAATATGGGTGTCCGATCCTTATGGACTAACCAGAAGGGTACAATCCGTAAATCCCGCATGGGGTATAGAAGGTTTTGATCCTTTTGTTCTAGGGGGAATAACCTATCATCATATTGCAGCAGGGACATTGGGCATATTAGTGGGCCTTTTCCATCTTAGTGTCTGTCCACCCCAACGTCTGTACAAAGAATTACGTACGGGAAATATTGAAACTGTTCTTTCCAGTAGTATCGCTGCTGTCTTTTTTAAAACTTTTGTTGTTGCTGGAACTATGTGGTATGGTTCAGCAACTACCCCGATTGAATTATTTGGTCCAATTCGTTATCAATGGGATAAGGGATACTTCTAGCAAGAGTGCTTTCACTGTTGGTGTTCTTTCCGATCTTTACGCATTTCACCGCTCCACCAGAAATTCCCTTTGTCCCTACCGTACTCCAGCTTGGTAGTTTCCACCGCCTGTCCAAGGTTGAGCCCTGAGATTTGACGGCGAACTTAGAAAGCCACCTACAGACGCTTTACGCCCAATCATTCCGGATAATGCTTGCATCCTCTATCTTACTGCGGCTACTGGCACAAAGTTAGCCGATGCTTATTCCCCAGATACCGTCATTACTTCTTCTCTGGGAAAAGAAGTTAACGACCCATAGGCCTTCTACCTCCAAGGGGCATTGCTCCCTCAGGCTTTCGTCCATTGCAAAAAATTCCCCATCGTTGCCTCCCGTAGGAGTCTGGGCCGTGTCTCAGTCCCAATATGGCTGATCATCCTCTCAGACCAGCTACTGATCATCGCCTTGGTAAGTTATTGCCTCACCAACTAGCTAATTAGACGCGAGCCCCTCCTCGAGCGGATTCCTCCTTTTGCTCCTCAGCCTACGGGGTATTAGCAGTCATTTCCAACTGTTGTTCCCCTCCGAAGGGCAGGTTTTTACGTGTTACTCACTCGTCCACCACTGGAAACACCACTTCTCGTCCGACTGGCATGTGTTAAGCACACTGCCAGTATTCATCCTGAGCCAGGATCGAACTCTCTATGAGATTCATAGTTGCATTACTTATAACTTCCTTGTTCGTAGACAAAGTTGATTTGGAATTCTCTTTCATTCCAAGGCATAACTTGTATCCATGCGCTTCATGTTCGCTTGGAGTTTGCTCCTAGAAATATAGCCCTCTCTACCCCCTCACGTCAATTCAATAAGCCTTTTATCTATTCTCAATTCTCATTCAATCACAGCATAGTAGTGTTCCTTTCTTAGGACATGTGGTTACCAAGGATGGTATTCAAGTTGATCCTAAAAAGGTAGAAGTGGTGTAGCAATGGCCACGCCCTACCACAATTATAGAGATATGTAGTTTTCTTGGTTTATCAAGCTATTACCGTAGATTTGTTAAAGATTTTACAAAAATAGCTGCTCCTTTGACGAAGTTGACAAGGAAGGGAATAAATTTTGACTGGTCAGATGAATGTGAGAAGAGTTTTCATAAACTTAAGGAATATTTGACTACGGCGCCAGTATTGACTATTCCTTCAGGTACCGGAGGATACATGGTATACCGTGATGGATCAATAATTGGATTAGAGTGTGTATTAATGCAACATGGTCGAGTCATTGCATATGCATCTATACAACTTAAGCCACATAAGCAAAATTATCCGACTCATGATTTGAAAATGGCAGCAGTGATTTTTGCTCTCAAAATTTAGAGACATTATCTGTATGGTGAGACATGCGAAATTTATACAGATCATAAAGCCTCAAATACATTTTTCAATAAAAAGATCTTAATTTGAGACAAAAGCGATGGATGAAATTGCTTAAAAATTATGATTATACAATATTATATCATCCAAGTAAGGCTAATGTAGTGGCTGATGCATTAAGCAGGAAGTTTATGAGTAGTTTGACTCATATCACAATGGTAAGGAGGCCGTTGGTTAAAGAAATGCATAAGTTGGAAAGTCATGGGGTAGTATTTGAAGTAAAGGAGTCTGGGATACGATTGGGGGTCATATACAGTTTCAATCGTCTTTGGTTGAGCAGGTGAAAAAGGTACAGGAAGATTATGCCTATTTATGCAAGAAAATTGAAGAGGTGAAGAATGGTAGTGATGCTGAACTTACTATAGATTTTGAAAGAATTCTAAGATTGGACAAGCGGTTGTGTGTACCTAATAAAGAACTCAAGAAAGAGATTTTAGAGGAAGCTCATAGGTTTAAATATATCATTCATCCTGGGGTAACTAAAATGTATCAAGATCTAAAAGAAATATATTGGTGGGATAGAATAAAGAATTATGTTTCTCAGTGTTTAACATGTCAACAAGTAAAAGCAGAACATCAAAGGCCTGTAGGATTACATCAGCAAATAGAGATATCTGAATGGAAATGAGAAAGAATAACTATGGATTTTGTTTCAGGGCTACTGTGGACACCAAAAGGGTTTAATTCAATATAGGTGATCATTGATAGGTTGACTAAATCAGCACATTGTTTACTAGTGAAAACTACATACAACGTAGTTCAATATGCAAATTTGTATTTGAATGAGATAGTGAGGCTTCATAGAGTGCCAATATCGATTATTTCTTATCGAGGACCATAGTTCACAGCTCATTTTTGGAGAGCCTCCCAAGAAACTTTGGGTACAAAGTTAAATCTCAGTACTACTTTCCATCCTCAAATAGATGGACAGTCTGAGTGAACCATCCAAATATTGGAAGACATGTTTCGGGCATGTGTGCTAGATTTTCAAGGTAGTTGGGAAAGATTCTTGCCCCTAGTTAAATTTTCTTATAACAACAGCTACCAAGCCAGTATACAAATGGCTCCTTTTGAGACATTCTATGGTAGACATCGTCGTTCTCTGATTAGATGGTTTGAGATGGGCAAAGCTAAGATTTTAGGGCCTGATTTGGTATAAGATGCACTCAACAAGATAAAGTTGATTAAGAAAAAGTTATTAACAACTCAAAGTAGACAAAAAGCTTATGTTGATAATAAGCGTCGACTATTAGAATTTGCCGAAAGTGAACATATCTTCTTGAAGATATCTCATATGAAAAGAGTAGTAAGATTTGGGAAGAAAGGGAAGTTAAGTCCACGGTACATAAGACCATATGAAATTCTTGAAAGGACTAGCCCAGTAGCTTATTGTTTGGCTTTGCCACCTGCATTGAGTAATGTCCATCTAGTCTTTCATGTATCTATGCTACAAAAATACTTACCAGATGCTACACATATTATACAGTGCCCACAAAT
Source organism: Gleditsia sinensis (assembly GCA_037074535.1). Taxonomy (NCBI): domain Eukaryota; kingdom Viridiplantae; phylum Streptophyta; class Magnoliopsida; order Fabales; family Fabaceae; genus Gleditsia; species Gleditsia sinensis. Next base: position 15,551,718 of record CM073463.1, on the reverse strand, counting down.
TCAATTACAGGAAGACTTAACTTATGAGGAACAACCAGTAGCGATAATGGACAGACAAGTGAAAAAATTACGTTCAAAAGAAATACCTACAGTGAAAGTGATGTGGCAGAATCACTCTTTAGAGAAGGCTACTTGGGAAAGAGAGAATGATATGCGCGCCAAATACCCACATCTTTTTGAATCACGAGCTTAGTTTTATTTGTAAAAATTGAGATGAAATTCGAGGACCGAATTTCTTAAAGGGGGAAGAATGTAATAACCCCAAAACAAAGGAAAAAAAGAAAGAAAAACCCTAAATAAGTTAAAAAAAATCCTAAATTAAAGAAAAATTTGAATGAAAGTGAGGATTATGGAGATGGAGATAAGTACCATTGGAAGTGTGCTTAATTATCATATTGTTTGAGAATTTGCAGAGCTAATATGAGGATTTTAGTTTTGGGGCCAAAATGTAATTTCATAAAAGTTTAGGGGTCAAAATGTAAATAACAAAAATTGTAAGGACACCCCTCAACAATCGAAATTTTGCTAATAGGTCCCTCAGAGGATTTTAAGAGAAACCAAATGCAGAATTTGGCATGAAACTTCTGCACTCTCTCTCTCTCCCAAAATTCACTTTCTCTCTCTAAAAATCCTAAAACTTCTCTTTAGATTTCTAGCACTTATGGATCTCGGATTTCAACACCATCATTGCCTATGGATTCAGAACGACGAGGACTACAATTCTATCTGATTGGTTTCTGAAAAATTGGCTGAAAATCTACCAAAAAGTAGTGGAGAAACCCTATAAAGGTAAATTCTAAATCTCCTACTTATAGTCCTTAAATTGAAAATCCGATACCATAAATATATTTAAGAGGTGGAAAACCTTGAGATATGAAATTTCGCTACCATCTGACAACTTTTGTATGTCGTGAATAGTAAATCTGACTATCATGAATAGTATTTTTTCATATGTGAACAGTAATTTTCGGCAGTGAATAGTACCCATAGTTGACTAGCATTGACTAAGCTCCCAGAGGCCAAATTTTGCGATTCTGGAGTCATATCCTAAGTTTTTAGACCCTTCGAACTCATTTTTGAAGTCTATTTGATCATATTAGACTTAGAAAAATACGTTTTGGGGCTATCCAACTTGGAATCCTAGTTTTTTGAGTAGATAATTCTTTTTATGACTTACCCTATGCTCTTCTTGAACTTTAAATATATAGTTGGTTTGTTTACAAATTATTTATACTTTTATATGTCTTTGAAATGGAGTAACCTACCTGATTTATTTATTATCTGGCTTATAGTTTAAGAGTATGGTTTTGAAAATGAATTTTTGAAAATCTAAAAAATATCAAGTTTCTTTGGTCAATTCCATCGGGTCTATGCGATAAATTTATCTAGACTAGAACTTGACCAATACAATTTGATTACTCTTTTTGTTAGTATACTCCTTCATTCTTTTGTGTCTTATCGCAGATAAAATTAGACCTTTATTTAGTTTTTATTCTTTTTGTGCATTACATCCCGACTTCTATTTTTTTATATTCTTTCCATGTATCATTAATGAACTTATCAATTCCCAATGCTTTTCACCACCTACCAGCTACAACCTACTCCACTTAATACTTTAATTAATTAATAGAACCCATTCTATTTCTCTAGTATTTCTTGGTAATGGGTATGTTTCTATTTAGAAGACTTCCTCTTACACATTTGTTGCAACCATGATTATTTGTAGAGGTAGTGAAGATAAAGGGTCTCTTAATCCAAATGGGTGAGAAGCAAAGTACCATGTGAAATCCTTGAAAGCAAACTTCCTTTTTGCTTGAGATGGGCCTTTTCACTTATTCTTGAATTGTAAAAAATGATTTTTATGTGGCTTCTTTTGCTTTCTAGGCAATGTGGCTTCTTTTGCTTTCTAGGAAATGTGGTCATCTTTGTATCCATGGAAGCGACTACACCATTTGTAGCCGCACAACTCCTAACACTTGAACATCTCCACCTCTTTCCTATTTTTCTAATAATAATTTTGATAACTTGATAAAACCCGACCAACCTGTATTTAATCTAAATTAATATCAAAGTTCTCAAGTTACTACAAAATTCGATTAGTGACGAGTGATAAATTTTCAACCCAAATAGCATTCGATTAGGTTATATTTATGGCCAAACCTGACTAAACCTATTCAATGCTCACCCCTTGCCATGAGCAATTGGAACAACAACTTACAAGCATAAAGAATGTAAAGCTACATAACGTTGGAAAAGCTAGGTTACGAACGAGGAGAATTTGATGATGAATTTCTTTGTTGGAAAGAATAGTTTTACGAGATAGAAAAGCTAGGTCACGAGGGAAAGAATTTGGGATTTGGCATTAACAATAAATTTTGTTCAATGTATCGTTTTGTTTGAAAAATCCAAGTACGTCCAACATGCAACTAAGTAGCAAAGTGAGAATATGAATGGGTTGAATATGCACCTACAAAATGAGCTATGGATGAATAAGATTTTTTTAATTTTTTTAATAGTTCTAAATAAGCTAATCAACTATTTTTTCCCCACCAATTATAATCAATCTAGAAATTTCCCATTTTCTACCTCTAGCTATGAGTTTTTGCAAACATTATTTGATAACTTCTCATATGTAGTTATTTTCGTTAGTGTTTTAGTAGATTCTTGCTTATCCTTTAAGTGCAAATGAGCCTAAATTTATATAAACTCCTTTTATGTACTTGTGTAGATAATACTCAATTGGAGGCTAAAGAATGGGAAAACAAAGAATTGAAGTCTTAAAATGTATTGAGGTCGGTGCTAGACAGCAGTGTAGTATTTCAAGAATTTCGTATATGAAGATGATATCGTATTTGGAAAATCTTGGTATCAAATTAAAGGGTTTGAAAAGAGCTTTCCGACAGTATATAATACACTTTGTAACTCCATCCAAAGTGAAAATTATGAGATTTTTAAGTTAAAAGACTTATGTTGACAAACATAGCTCTAATGAACATACAATTACACCTACACCTAGAGCCATGGAAAGCCTTGGAAGAGTCGCGGCCCTGCCCGTGCAATAACCTAGTTTCCTAATTCGTGTTGCTTGTGTTCAAGGGCTATAAAAAGGACCTTTAGGCCTTCATTCTATAATTTGGGTACTTTGAGTTAAGAACTTTGAATGTGAATAGACGACACAACATGAGAGGGAGTTCAATATCAAGTCTTGGAGAGTTCTTATGGTTTAAGAGGATTGAAAAATCTTCTTTCTTTTCTCTACTCTTTCTTGTCTTGAATATGTTATTCTCTTGTAACTTTGTGATGTTTTCTTTATTTTCTTTAGTGTACACTTTTGTTCTAAGTATTAAATTGATCTTTTTTTTATGTAGTTTGATTCTAAACTCTTTTTACTATTTATGAATGACATTCATTAATTGAATTATTTGTATGATTATGTTCTTACTGCCTTTAATTGATTGGCCATCAATTAGTTGATTAGAAGATAATTGGCTATGCTTGAATAAGTTAATTTATTATCATGTTTGTTGAATTATACATCATTTATTTAATCTTTATTAGCCTTAAAGCAAATGGGTTAATTCATACGTGGGATAATGATATACCTTCATACCTTATGCAACCTAAAAGAGCTTATATATACTATCTATTTTATTCTTTCATTACTCACTGCTTTTAAAGGTTCATCTCAAGAATAATTAGGTTAATCTATCTTGAATAAGAGTTTATGAATATTATAGGGCTTTAGTTAATAATTTTATATGTCAATCGTAATGAAGGGAAAGAAGGATAATTGAATGAAGTAATTAAGTGGAGTTGAACGCCTAGATTTTTATTATTTGAATTTGATCTTGTTTAATTGTCTTGGTTTTAGTTGTTTATCTTGATATTTTATTTTTTTAACTCTTAATATTGATTGCTTGGATAAAATAAAAGTAATTAGGGTGTGGTACTTAATTGAAAATTTAAAAGATATCATGTGGGAGACAATATGCTACTTAGCTACTATATATTTTCTAATTCATGCGTGCGTGTAATAGATATTATAAATATAACTTCAACAAGTTTTTGGCATTATTATCGAAGAATATATTTAATTTTTCAATTAACATCATCTATTAGTTCCTCTATTTTAATTCAAACTTTCTCTTTTAATTTTCAAGTGCCCTTTGCAAATGAGAAACATGGCAAAAGATGGTGCCAACAAAGCCATAAGGGAGTATGGTGTTCCTTTAGTGGATAGATTACAATCCAATATTTGAAGATCAATAATACAAACAAGTCATTTTGAAATAAAGGTATCTTTAGTCCAAATGATGTAGAATACTATGCAATTTGGGGGGTCACCTAATAATGACATAAATGTCTAGTGGATTTTATGGAGATTTATGACTTAATCAAGCATAATGGCAGCCTAGAATAGGTTATTAGGTTGAGACTCTTTCCTTTCTCACTTAAAGATTAGGCAAAGTGTTGGCTCATCTTTCTCCCATTAGGAGCCATAACCACTTGAAAAAGAATATGTTGAGAAATTTCTAGCTAAATTCTTTCCTCTTGCTAAGATTATTAAGATGAGGAACAATATCACATGATTCAGACTCCCTATATGAAGCTTGGTAGAGATTTAAGGACCTCTTAAGAAAGTGCCCAAATCATGGCATAACCAATTGGATGCAGATACAACTCTTTTATAATGGACTAATAAGTCCCACTAGAACCATTATTTATGCTATAATAGGTTGTGCACTTATGGGAAAGACATCAAAGGAAGCTTATGCTTTCCTTTAAGAGATGGCCTTTAATCATTCTAATTGGTCGAATAATAGGACCATAGTGAGCAAGGTGGCCAAAACACCAAGAAATGATGCTATAGCTATTCTAGCTACTCAAATGGAGGCAATGAGTTAGATGATGAAAAAGATAGCAAAATCAGTCATGCAAGGTTACATACCTAGGTGTGATTATGTGGAAGAAAGCATTTGAGTGTTGAGTGTGAGGTAAATAATTCTTTTGCCTCTAGATTTAAGCAAGTTATTTGTGTGTCAAATGTTAACAAGCAACAACAACACAACTTTTATGAAAACACATATAATTTGGACTTGAAAAATTGTCTTATTGTTGCATGGAATAATCAAAATATGTGCATCCATCTCCAGAATTCTAGTAAGAGCATAACTCTAACCTAGAAGAGAGGATGATGAAGTACATTAGTGCTATAAAGATAAAAGTTCAGAACCAAGTGGGTATAATAATGAATGAACTTCATAATTTAAATCAAAGGTTGGTGCATGGTGTGTCTAAAGCCTCACCTAAGTGTGAGAGGGTAGAGGAGTGTAAGGAAATCATCATTCACTATGGTAAGGAGTTAAAGGAAGTAAGTTAAAAGAAAAAACCTCTAAGCAAACCAATTGAAGTTGAAGTGGTGGCTAACAAGCCTAGAGAAAAATGCTTAGACGAAAGGGCCAAAGTCACACGACCACCACCACTATTTCCTAAAAGGCTGTTATAACAAATACTTGATAGAAGGTTCCAAAATTTTATAGATGTTTTTAAGAATTAACATGCCTTTCACAGAAGCTCTGAAACACATACCTAGCTATACCAAGTTTATGAAGGAGATATAGGTGAAGTCAAAACAATTGCACTTATTGAAGAGTGTAGTGTCATCCTCTAATAAAAGTTACTCCCAAAAGTAAATGATCTAGTGAGTTTTATTTTACCTTGCAGGTTAAATCATAAATTTGAGGGTAAGGCCCTATGTGATTTGGGTGCAAGTGTAAATGATGGCTTTATTCATTTTTGAGAGGTTGGGTTTAGGAAAAATTAAACTAACTTCTATTACATTGCAATTAGCTGATAAATCTCTTACCTGTCCTAGAGGCATTGTAGAAGATATTCTAGTAAAGGTAGATAAATTAATGTTCCATGCTAATTTTATTGTTCTTAAAATGCATGAGGATAATGGCATATCTATCATCTTGGGAAGGTCTTTTCTAACTACTAGTAGAGCTCTCATTGATGTGTAAGAAGGAGAGTTAACAATGAAAGGTCAAGGCCAAGAGGTAACATTTAAAGTTCTTAAATATATAGTTACCTAACAAATTTATTGAATGTCTTGTAGATAATGCGATGGGTAGTGTGAGTAAAGAGCAATACATAGGGAGACATGGATTTGATCTATATAATTCAACAATACTTCCCATATTAGAAAATCATGAGGTTAAGGGTGTTAAGAATTTGAAACCACTGAATCCTTTATTATTGATGAAAGGCGCATCTAAATTGAAGCCCTTCAACATCCTAGGCTTCCCAAAAATGATGATGCCCCCGATCAAGACACCATTATATTGCCTATACACTTATAAGAATATAAAAGATCATTGGGATTATCTAGAGTAGATACAAAATGAAGTAATTAGGCTAGGAGCATAGACAAGAAAACTCAACATAAAAGTCAAAAGGGTGCCATAGAGTAGCAACATCAAACCCATCCCATACTAAAAGATGTAGGTTAAGTGACTTAAGCAAGAAAGCCAGACATAGTCGAGCCACGACTATAAATAAGGCACTTTGTAGAAGGAAACCTATACTCTATTCCTATCTTTTCCTTATTTTTCATTGGTATTGTTTTCAAGTTTTTAAGATTTTAGAGTTTGAACTTTTCCTTAGGATTCATGCATGACTACATTTAATGTTAGTGCTTCAAAACATAAATTTATGAGTATTTTTAACGTCAAACTTGTTAGTGTAGGTGAACCAAGCATCAAGGAAAGCCAAAATTTGCACAAAAAGAAGCAACCCTTAGAGGCCCTTAGAGAGCCTAGGCCTTGAGCTGTGACTCTATTGCCTAAGAGAACCATGCTCTTGGGAAGCGCATGGCTTTTCTGTTTAGAATATGGAGAGCCACAACTCTCTATGTCCTGACTTTTTTGTATTTTTAAATCTTTCTCTTTTACTAAGCAACCTCTCCCACCCTCTTTTGTGTGAAAATACTCCTCTAATCACCCTTTGAGATGCTCTGCACTTAACCTAACCCAAAAAAAAATCCAATCCATCATGAAACCCTCTTGAGATTCCAACTTACGCTTCAAAGAGCTCCATCACACAGAAACTTTAAGTATTTGGTGGAGCTTAAAGGCTATATGTATAAGTTTTCTTGGAGATGCAAATTAAGGTTAGAACTCTCATCCCTTATGAGTGCTTGGTTTGATATTGGTATAATTAGAGCCTGAGTGATGAGTATTTGAATTCTAGAATGTGAACTTATGATTTCTTGTCATTTACTCACTAATCTTGGTGGCACTACACTAGTAATGTAATATCCTTAATTTCTTTTCTTTTGTTAATAAAGACATACAAATATTTAATTAAGAAAATAAGAGATGAATAAAGACTTATTAAACAATTTTGATAAATATATAAAAGAATATAAGTCTTAGAAATTCTTCACCTTATGTGTATGCATAGAGAATTTTTATAACATTAAGGGAATAGAAAAAAGGGAGAAAATCTAAGAGAAAAATTTATAAATAACATCCTAGATATGGGCAAAATTCTTGGGTAAGGAAAATAAATTTTTGAAAGTGAGTGAAGGTTTTGAAATTTTAAGAAGATGGATTAAGGGAATTTTTTCTAATTTAAGAACTACAATTCTTAAGTTTAACATCTCACTCCACATGTTTGGACCTCCACCTATAGACACTTTATGTAGAGTTTTTCACCTCACATGAACTTTTGACAAGTCACATGGATGATCTAAGTAAGAGACATAACATAAATTTAGACTAGGATGTAGAGGTTGTGCCAATAGCTCAAAACCTATGAAATTGTGGACAAGCCCTCCATCTTGGATGAGAATTTAGGCCAAGGCAAGAAAATGGGCAAAAAGGAGCCCAAATCCAAGAGAAAAAATAGGAGCCATATGATGCAATAGTAGTGTAATAGTAAGCAATGACTACTCATCATAGAATGTACAATAGGCAAGATTTGGCAACTCCAACAAGTTAGGGAAAAACTATTGCATGAGTGCTCCATAAATAAGCATTTTTGTCACATGGCTTTGAGGTAAAAATATCCCCACCCTACACATATATTTTTGGCCAAGGAAGGAGGGAAGGAAGAGCTAGAATTTTCCACCTAAAAATGAATTTAATGAGCCTTTGAATGAGCCAAAAGAAAGGAGAAATGAATCCCAAAACTTGAGGAGATCTTGCCCCTTGTCTTAAGCCCATCTCACCATGAATTTCAAACCTTTACTCCCTCATTTTGATGTGCCTATCTCAGTCAAGGGAGAGGAAGAGAAGACCAATATTTTGCCTCCCCCAAGAAGCAACCTTATGGATCTAATGATGACTTTATGGAATGCCCCACAAGTAAGCAAGAGAACCATGATTATGAGAGGTTGACCACTTGAAATTTTTAAGCAAAAACCACTCTTAGCATAGGAGAGTTTTGGCCAAGTGAGGGAAGAGAAAAAATAGAAGCAAGGTAGGGGAAAGAAATGAGAGAAAAAGAAGAGATGAGATGATGGAAGAAAAATAAGAAGTTTAGGGGACTAAGTGCTCAAGGTAAGTTAGCATAACCTCCACTTGAATTTATCTTTTCTTTTCATCCTTGGAGTTTAAAACTTACCCTCCTTCTCTTATTCAAGTTGATGGAAAAGCCAAGGACCATTTCCTCCGAAGGGAAAATAAGAAAGGGAATTCACTAAGTGAGTTAGGGAGATTTATAAGTAGGTTTAACAATAAATTTTTTTTGAAAGAACATTGAAATTTTGTAACATCATTTGGGAGTTTGATCTTACGACTTTGATAATATTGATAATAATTTGTTACTTTGATGATTGGCCATGGATGTTACTATATCATGTTATATGTTAATCTTGCATGTTATGGATGTTTGAATGCTTAGGTTAGTATGGAAATTTCTGCATGGGTATAGCTATAGGTGGCAAAATTTTAGAACTTTTATACTGCTATTATTTATATTTGAATATGATAAAAATTGATGGAAGATGGTTAGGTTGATAAAATAGGTATGGCCTTAAACACCTAAAAGAGGACCATGCGAAATTTCTATTGAAAAACACTCTTAATTATGCATGATTTGATTCTATTTTTCTTGAGAAGTGGATGATGGAATATATTAAATTAAGTGTAAGAAATATAATTAAAATGATGAAATGAGCAACCCTATGATTAGGTGAAAATTAGGAAAAAAAAATAGAAGAGGACTTAATAAAAAAAGGAAGTAGAACTTTAGGAAATGCTAGGTTAAGAAAGTTGAAATTCAGAGTAACTAGGAAAGCTATTGCTTTCAAATTTTTGGGAAAAATATATAAGGAATTAAAAGCCATATTTAACATGAAAAATATAGATATATGTCTCACAAATTTTTAACCACTAGAATAACTTAATTTGGAGTCCATATGAGGGAGATATTAGCCAACTAGTAAGTAGATGTCAGAACCTACCTGATAAGAAATAACAATTAATTTGAGGGAGTAATAACACAAATATTTCTTATGATGTTGTAATAACCCTCAACTAATAAAACCTTTGAAGGTTAAGTATAAATCATTTGAAACAAAGAAAGTTGAGAACAATGTAAAATTTTAGAGTGTTTTCGACCTTTTCTTCTGACCTTTCGTCACTCATATAATCATAACTCTCTCATATGAAATATAAATTAAGTAATTCCAAGTTCTAATGAAAGATAAGACATATATCTACAACTTTGATGTTGGGAACTTTTGCAAATTCCGTGAATATCATAGTGAGACGAGGCAAAAACCGAAGTGTAGTGTGATCTGGACCTTTTCTCACTATTTTATGCATAACTCCTTCATATGAACTCCAAATTAGGTGATTAAAGTGGCTATGGAAAGCTAAGAGAAAGGGATACAACTTTCATGTTGGACATTTTGTCAAATTCGGTGAAATGGAGTTCGCCGCGGTGAGAATGATGCGGTATTTTTCCCGAGAGCATGAGTTTTCTGATTTCGAATCTGGCCGCGGCGAAAATAAGTTCGCCGCGACGAGAATGAGTTCGCCGGCGGCGAGATTCGTCTGATATCTTTTTTTTGCGGACCCCCCCTTTTTCTTCATTTCTCTTTCATCTGAACCCTAACTTTCTTTCTCTAAAATTTTCCTCAAACTTCTCTCTAAGATATCTCATCATCCGGACGTCCGATTTGAGCAAGTAAGGTATCGTTGGACTCGTGGGAAGAAAAGCTACAAATCCCACCGATCAATTTCACCGGAAAGTCGTCGGAAGGTCGCCAGAAAATCACGTGAATAGTACCTCCAAAGGTAAAACTCCGTTTAATCGCGTTTTAGGCTTCGTTTTACCGAATTTCTTTCCATAGATAGTCTTAGAATTAGTTTCTATACAGAATATAGGGTTTTTAGGTTTCGGCATGAATAGTGTTCCGGCAAGTGAATAGTATTTTCCGGCATGAATAGTGACTTTTAGAGTTTTCTAATTTTCATGTTATGTCTATGTTTTCTAGGTTGTTGAGCCATCACGAGGTGAAATTCTCGTTGTTGGACTCCTAGTAAGGTGAGTGGGTTTTTCATACTATAGCGCATGTTTTAAGAATTTGATTTATAACTCTCTCGTATGATTTTAACTAGTTGGAATGTATGTTAAATTGTTTTACCGCTTTGAAAACCAATATGTTCCAACCATATTAGAAATTGTAAATTTCAATCCTAGTTGAACCCTAGGTATGCAGGGCAAGCATCTAGACTATTAATTCTCCATTTGAGCTAGATTTATAGAAATGCGAACTTAGTCATTGAAATGAACTAAGTTAGCCATGAAATGATTTGATGCATGATGAGCATCTATGTGACGTCTACGGACGATCTATGTTTAAAAGGGAAAATTTATGATTGTAAAGGTCTCCATGGGACTTCATGGATGAGATATATTTTAGAACGAAATTTTATGCATGAAAAGAGCTAGATGGAGAATTATAGCTTTATTGTAAAGTTATTGAAATGTTTTACTTTAACTCTCTGAATAGCATATTTCAAATGTTTTCTATTGGAGGGACCCTTTTAGATCACTGTTAGCTAGTCGCAGGTAGTGCTAGCCCTGGTGCACCATGATCATGTTAAGGCTTCGGCCTAAGATACTGTGACGGGCATATGACTGCCTAAGACACAGGAATTTAGGGTAGACTTATGTCTATGCCTACAGTGATTGCCATACCCATTGCTATGTGCTTGGGGAAAATTTAGGGTGGACTTATGTCTACGCCTACAGTGATTTCCATACCCATTGCTATGTGCTTGGGGAAGATGATAGATCTGCTAGGAAAGACCTCCAATAAACTAGTGCATTTTTCTTAAAGATTAAATATTTCTAAAATACCTCATTCATCATTGTTATTGTATAAGTATCTTTATTTATTACTTACCATGCATAATTGATTTGCTTACAGTTATTGATTTAATCATGTTTTATCATTTGAACTGTTTAGCATTCTTTCAATAAATTACGGTTAAATGTTTAATGTTTTCTATACTTTGATTTCAATTATTTAATTCATTGCGAAACACTCGTACTTAGTTTGCCTTGTTTCTGTTATAGTATGATTTATCCATTCACTGAGATGTGGTAATCTCACCCCTCTTCTGTTTTCTCCCCACAGATAGTCAAAGAAACACTGATCCAGCTACAGCTCCATAGGAGGCTAAATATAGCATTGGTGAGCCCCAGTTTGGGCAAGACTCCATTGTATTGGTTGTATAGTTTAAGTTTATGTCTAGTGTATCTCCATGAACATACAGGCAGGATCTTCGCTTCTTGTGTTGTTTGAAAATTGGTTTTAAGTTTTGCAACAATGTTTGTACTATGAGGCCATGGGCCAAGTTGAATCAAGGATGTTGGATTCATAAGATATATATATATATATACAGTATTTTCTGATATTGGATGTGGCGTATGTGGCCAGTTATATTTATTATGTACTGGATTGTGTGCTGAATGGTTGTGCATGCTATGTGTTAGGCTTACGGCTAGGGGGAAACCCTTATGCCGTGCCGGTCATGTGTTCCATCATTTGGGGCCGTGACAAAGTTAGTATCAGAGCATTAGGTTTCCCTGTGTTCATGGAGAAACGGACCTTTAGGTAGGACTTTGAGTATGGGTATGAATCCGGACATGCTTATACTCACGGTGCTGCTAAAGGGGTTCGATAGGATGTTGTCTTTTTGTTTAAGTAAGTCAGTTTATAGTATGCTATGTTGGCATGGTTAAGTGATGGTTGGGCTATCTCTATTTTGTAGCGAGATGCCACCAAGAACGAGATCAAAGGTTAGGCAACCCACGGTTCAAGAGCAGATGGCTGAAGAGTCTGCTCAGTCCGCAGTACCCGTGCCTAGAGGCCGAGGTAGAGATCGTGGCAAAGGCCGACCTAGAGCCAGTGCAAGAGGCAGTGGCAGGGGTGTAAGGGCTGCTGAAGCAGCCGAACAAGCTGAGTTAACCAGTGAGCAAGCTGAGACTCTCAGGACGGGGGAAATGTCTTCTCACCCCCTAGATGATGTGATAGCCCAGATGCTGGTAACCATGCAGGGTATGCAGCGGGCAATAGAAAATCTAGCCGAGAGAAGGGATGGGCAAGATAGAAGGGATCCACAACAGCCCGAAACTGCTACCTCCGTTCCAGAACCAGTTAGGTCCGTGGAGCGGCAGGTGAGACCCGTTGAGAGGGAAGTGGAACTATCTGAATTCTTGAAGCTGAAACCGCCAATCTTTAAGGGGTTGTTGGCTAGTGAGGATCCCCAGGAGTTTATAGAGGGTACTGAGAAGATCTGCGAGGTTCTTAAGTGTTCAGAGATCCGCTCAGTAGAGTTGGCATCTTTCTAGTTGTCTGGTATAGCGCAGGTATGGTTCAAGACCATGATGCGCGGAAGGGGAGCTACAGCGTCACCTTTGAGATGGCCAGAGTTCAAGGAAGTCTTCATGGAAAGGTTTGTGCCTCAGAGTATACGAGATGCCAAATGTCAAGAGTTTATGGAGTTGAAGCAGACTCCCGGTATGTCAGTCACGGAGTATGACTACCGCTTCACACAGCTGATGCAGTATGCACCACACATGGTCCCTACTGAAAGGGACATGATCAAGAAGTTTATCCAGGGGTTGATGCCAGCATTGTTTAAATCAGTGGCACCCCAGATGAAGCAATTCCCGAACTATGCAGAGGCTGTGGACTGTGCAAGAATGATGGAGACTAGGCATTTGGCCGATGTCGAGAGTGCCAAGCTGAGGAAGAGGGATAGAGACGGGAGCTCCAAAGGAGGGCAAAGTTCTCATTCCCAAGGACCCCGATTCCAGGGCCAGCAGCGCCCAGCACCACAGAATGTTGGGAACCCCAATCAAAGACCAGATGCGAGTGGTAGGCTAGGTCTTAGCCAGGGAAACACCAGGTATCCAGGACAACCATGACCAAAAGCCATTCAGCAGAACAGGACACAATACCCTATTTGTGGCAACCATCATTTTGGTCAGTGCCGTAGGGAGATGATTGTTTGCTATCATTGCAACCAACCTAGACACATGAAGAGGGAATGTCCTCAGTTGTATGGCTCAACCCAAGGGCCAACTCGACCGGCTTTACTACCAACCTCAGTGGCAGCTCAGCCTATAAGGACTATACCGGGCTAAGCAAGTAGCAGAGGTACTGGTAGAGGGATGATGGGCCAAGGTCAAAACCAAGCAGGCCGAGGTGAACCGAGGATTTTTGCTCTTACCAGGCAGGATGCACAAGCTTCAAATGCGGTCATGACAGGTACTCTTTCGGTTTGCCTACATGAAACATATGTTTTGTTTGACCCTGGGTCTACATATTCTTATGTCTCCCCTAGTTTTGTTAAGAGTTTGGGTAAAGATCCGATTAGGATGGATGCCCCTTTCTTTGTAACCACCCCGGTCGATGATTATTTACCAGTAGAGCATGTATGCAAGTCATGTAAAGTGACAGTGGGTGATAGGGAGACATCTGCTGATTTGATCATCCTAGACATGGTCGACTTTGATGTAATCCTAGGAATGGATTGGTTGGCAGCATGCTATGCTACCTTGGATTGCTATGAGAAGGCAATCAAGTTCAACTTTCCAAGTGAAGTTCCTTTCCGGTTCCAGTGTGATCGAAGTAAAGCTCCAAGTAACCTAATTTCAGTCTTGGGTGCTCAGAAGATGTTGAAGAAGGGATGTCAGGGATACTTGGCATATGTTAGAGATGTGGAAGGGAAGGTACCGGATGTAGACAAGATGGCAGTGGTACGAGAATTCCTGGATGTCTTCCCAGAAGAGTTGCCAGGATTACCTCCTGAACGAGAGATAGAGTTTGGTATCGACCTTATTCCAGAGGCTCGACCAATTTCTATACCGCCTTACAGGATGGCACCCACAGAGCTTAAGGAGCTAAAGAGTCAGTTGCAGGATTTGTTGGATAAGGGCTTCATCAGGCCGAGTACTTCTCCATGGGGTGCTCCGATCCTTTTTGTGAAGAAGAAAGACGGGTCTTTGCGACTTTGCATTGACTATCGGCAACTGAATAAGCTAACGGTGCGCAATAATTACCCTTTGCCCAGGATTGATGATTTGTTTGATCAACTTCAAGGAGCGAAATGTTTCTCCAAGATTAATCTAAGGTCAGGGTATCATCAGTTGAAGATTAGGAAGGAGGATATTTCCAAGACAGCTTTTAGGACCCGTTATGGTCATTATGAGTTTTTAGTTATGTCTTTTGGACTAACTAATGCACCAGCTGCTTTTATGGACTTGATGAACAGGGTGTTCAAGCCATTCTTAGATCAGTTTGTCATTGTGTTCATTGATGACATCTTGGTTTATTCTAAAGACCATGAGGAGCATGAACAGCATCTACGGGTCATTCTGCAGATTTTGAGGGATCAGCAGTTGTATGCCAAGCTCTCTAAGTGTGAGTTCTGGTTGGACAGTGTTATGTTTCTGGGGCATGTAGTCACGAAGGATGGCATTCAAGTAGACCCCGAGAAGGTAGAGGCAGTACAGCAGTGGCCTCGCCCAGTTAGTGTGACAGAGATCCGAAGTTTCTTGGGTCTAGCAGGGTATTACCGGAGGTTCATCAAGGATTTCTCCAGAATTGCTGCTCCTTTGACCAAATTAACCAGGAAGGGAGTTAAGTTTGAGTGGTCGGATGTATGCGAAGAAAGTTTCCAGACCTTGAAGAAATGCCTAACCACAACCCCAGTTCTAACTATCCCAACGGGCACTGGAGGATACTCAATATACTGTGACGCCTCAAGGGTGGGCTTGGGTTGTGTGTTAATGCAGAATGGGCATGTTGTAGCCTATGCATCTAGGCAGCTCAGGAAGCACGAACAGAACTATCCTACACATGATCTGGAGATGGCAGCAGTGGTCTTTGCCTTGAAGATTTGGAGGCATTATCTCTATGGTGAACCTTGTGAGATTTACACGGACCACAAGAGTCTCAAGTACATCTTTCAACAAAGGGATCTAAACTTGAGACAGAGGAGGTGGATGGAGTTGGTGAAAGACTATGACTGCACTATCTTGTACCATCCAGGCAAGGCCAATGTAGTAGCAGATGCTTTGAGCAGAAAGTCAATGGGGTGTCTAGCCCATATCACCCTACTCCGGAGGCCGTTAGTAAGGGATATTCATCGGCTAGAAGGTGAGGGGATGCGCTTTGAAGTGAAGGAGTCAGGGGTGTTGTTAGCCCACATGCAGCTACACTCTCCACTGGTTGAGCAGATTAAGGCAGATCAGGACAAGGATGCTAACCTGTCCAAGCTCAAGGATGAAGTTAGGAATAATCAGACTTCTGAATTCAGCATGGATGCTGAAGGAGTGTTAAGATGTGGGAAGCGCTTGTGTGTACCCGATGTGGATTGCTTGAGGAAGCAGATTTTGGAGGAGGCACATCAATCAGCCTATACTATCCACCCAGGAACAAATAAGATGTACAGTGACCTCAAGGACTTGTATTGGTGGAATGGGATGAAGAAGGATGTAGCAAACTTTGTGGCTCAATGCTTGGTTTGTCAGCAGGTGAAAGCTGAACACCAGAAGCCTGCCGGTTTGCACCAGCAGATTGAGATACCGGAGTGGAAGTGGGAAAGGATTACTATGGACTTCGTTACAGGGTTACCGAGGACCCCTAAGGGTTATGACTCAGTATGGGTGATAGTGGATCGAATGACCAAGTCATCCCACTTCTTACCAGTGAAGACTACCTTTAATGTGGCTAAGTATGCAAGCCTGTATCTGAGTGAGATCGTCAGATTGCATGGAGTCCCTGTATCCATCATATCTGATCGAGGTCCACAGTTTACAGCAAGATTTTGGAAAGCTTTTCAAGAAGCTTTGGGAACAAGGTTGGATCTAAGCACCGCTTTTCATCCCCAAACAGATGGCCAGTCAGAACGCACGATTCAGATTCTGGAGGATATGCTTAGAGCATGTATATTGGATTTTGGTGGCAGTTGGGAAGGATACCTGCCATTAGCTGAGTTTGCATACAACAACAGTTATCAAGCCAGTATTCAGATGGCACCTTTTGAAGCTCTTTATGGGAGAAGATGCCGATCTCCCGTTGGATGGTTTGAAGTTGGAGAAGCCAAGCTGCTAGGGCCAGACTTGGTGCAAGATGCCATAGAGAAGGTTAAGCTGATAAGGGAACGGCTTTTAACTGCACAAAGTCGTCAGAAGTCTTATGTGGACCATAGGCGTCGGGAGTTGGAGTTTTCTCTAGGCGATCACGTGTTCCTCAGAGTTTCACCCATGAAGGGAATAATGCGGTTTGGTAAGAAAGGGAAGTTAAGCCCGAGGTATATTGGACCTTTTGAAGTTCTGGATAGGGTAGGAGCAGTGGCATACCGCCTAGCCCTACCACCTAGATTGAGCGAAGTGCATCCAGTCTTTCATGTCTCGATGTTGAGGAAGTATCTACCCAACCCATCTCATGTGATTCAACCGCAGGAAATCCTTTTGGATGACAAGTTGGCCTACGAAGAGAAACCCGTGGCCATTATTGATAGACAAGTGAAAAAGTTGAGGTCTAAGGATATCCCTACAGTGAAGGTGATCTGGCAGAATCATTCCAAAGAGGAAGCTACGTGGGAAGTAGAGGACGTCATGAGAGAGAAGTATCCACAGCTGTTCCAAGAGTAGTTTTATGTTTTTTTATGTTGTTGGTTTTTGTAAAATTCGGGGACCGAATTTTTATAAGGAGGGGAGAATGTAATAACCCTCAACTAATAAAACCTTTGAAGTTTAAGTATAAATCATTTGAAACAAAGAAAGTTGAGAACAATGTAAAATTTTAGAGTGTTTTCGACCTTTTCTTCTGACCTTTCATCACTCATATAATCATAACTCTCTCATATGAAATCTAAATTAAGTAATTCTAAGTTCTAATAAAAGATAAGACATATATCTACAACTTTGATGTTGGGAACTTTTGCAAATTCCGTGAATATCATAGTGAGACGAGGCAAAAACCGAAGTGTAGTGTGGTCTGGACCTTTCCTCACTATTTTATGCATAACTCCTTCATATGAACTCCAAGTTAGGTGATTCAAGTGGCTATGGAAAGCTAAGAGAAAGGGATACAACTTTCATGTTGGACATTTTGTCAAATTCGGTGAAATGGAGTTCGCCGCGGCGAGAATGATGCGGTATTTTTCCCGAGAGCATGAGTTTTCTGATTTCGAATCTGGCTGCGGCGAAAATCGCGGCTCGCCGCGGCGAGAATGAGTTCGCCGGCGGCGAGATTCGTTTGATAGCTTTTTTTTGCGGACCCCCCCCCCTTTTTCTTCATTTCTCTTTCATCTGAACCCTAACTTTCTCTCTCTAAAATTTTCCTCAAACTTCTCTCTAAGATATCTCATCATCCGGACGTCCGATTTGAGCAAGTAAGGTATCGTTGGACTCGTGGGAAGAAGAGCTACAAATCCCACCGATCAATTTCGCCGGAAATTCGCCGGAAGGTCGCCGAAAAATCGCGTGAATAGTACCTCCAAAGGTAAAACTCCGTTTAATCGCGTTTTAGGCTTCGTTTTACCGAATTTCTTTCCATAGATAGTCTTAGAATTAGTTTCTATACAGAATATAGGGTTTTTAGCTTTCGGCATGAATAGTGTTCCGGCAAGTGAATAGTGTTTTCCAGCGTGAATAGTGACTTTTAGAGTTTTCTAATTTTTATGTTATGTCTATATTTTCTAGGTTGTTGAGCCATCACGAGGTGAAATTCTCGTTGTTGGACTCCTAGTAAGGTGAGTGGGTTTTTCATACTATAGCGCATGTTTTAGGAATTTGATTTATAACTCTCTCGTATGATTTTAACTAGTTGGAATGTATGTTAAATTGTTTTACCGCTTTGAAAACCAATATGTTCCAACCATGTTAGAAATTGTAAATTTCAATCCTAGTTGAACCCTAGGTATGCAGGGCAAGCATCTAGACTATTAATTCTCCATTTGAGCTAGATTTATAGAAATGCGAACTTAGTCATTGAAATGAACTAAGTTAGCCATGAAATGATTTGATGCATGATGAGCATCTATGTGACGTCTACGGACGATCTATGTTTAAAAGGGAAAATTTATGATTGTAAAGGTCTCCATGGGACTTCATGGATGAGATATATTTTAGAACGAAATTTTATGCATGAAAAGAGCTAGATGGAGAATTATAGCTTTATTGTAAAGTTATTGAAATGTTTTACTTTAACTCTCTGAATAGCATATTTCAAATGTTTTCTATTGGAGGGACCCTTTTAGATCACTGTTAGCTAGTCGCAGGTAGTGCTAGCCCTGGTGCACCATGATCATGTTAAGGCTTCGGCCTAGGATACTGTGACGGGCATATGACTGCCTAAGACACAGGAATTTAGGGTAGACTTATGTCTATGCCTACAGTGATTGCCATACCCATTGCTATGTGCTTGGGGAAAATTTAGGGTGGACTTATGTCTACGCCTACAGTGATTTCCATACCCATTGCTATGTGTTTGGGGAAGATGATAGATCTGCTAGGAAAGACCTCCAATAAACTAGTGCATTTTTTTTAAAGATTAAATATTTCTAAAATACCTCATTCATCATTGTTATTGTATAAGTATCTTTATTTATTACTTACTATGCATAATTGATTTACTTACAGTTATTGATTTAATCCTGTTTTATCATTTGAACTGTTTAGCATTCTTTCAATAAATTACGGTTAAATGTTTAATGTTTTCTATACTTTGATTTCAATTATTTAATTCATTGCGCAACACTCGTGCTTAGTTTGCCCTGTTTCTGTTATAGTATGATTTATCCATTCACTGAGATGTGGTAATCTCACCCCTCTTCTGTTTTCTCCCCACAGATAGTCAAAGAAATACTGATCCAGCTACAGCTCCATAGGAGGCTAAATATAGCATTGGTGAGCCCCAGTTTGGGCAAGACTCCATTGTATTGGTTGTATAGTTTAAGTTTATGTCTAGTGTATCTCCATGAACATACAGGCAGGATCTTCGCTTCTTGTGTTGTTTGAAAAATGGTTTTAAGTTTTGCAACAATGTTTGTACTATGAGGCCATGGGCCAAGTTGAATCAAGGATGTTGGATTCATAAGATATATATATATATATATATATATATATATATATATATATATATACACAGTATTTTCTGATATTGGATGTGGCGTATGTGGCCAGTTATATTTATTATGTACTGGATTGTGTGCTGAATGGTTGTGCATGCTATGTGTTAGGCTTACGGCTAGGGGAAAACCCTTATGCCGTGCCGGTCATGTGTTCCATCATTTGGGGCCGTGACAGATGTTGTCAAAATGTTCAACATAATAATTTTAAAGGATTGTCTTAGCTTTCCATAAGCTCTAAAATCACTTAATTTAAAGTTTAAATAAATGAGATATGGATCAAACAGTGACGAGAGGTCTGGGCTTAGAAATCTAGAATGCATTTTGGGCCTTAATACTTAAAGAGGTAGTAGTTTCCAATAAAAAGAAGTATTAAAACCCTTAGGAAAAATTAATGAAAAATAATATATAAAGACTATAGGTCAAAGAGGTGATAAAAGAGAATTTTATTAACAAGAGCATGTGTTGAAAAATAATTTAAGTAGAAGGAAAGTGACTAGAGGCGACAAATAAAGAGATAAAATAATATCTAATAAAAAAGAAGAATTTTATAAATAGAAATAATAAAATACTAGTGTATGCACTAACCATTGCTATCGCATGAAATATTTACCATCCTAAGTATGTGATTGTGGCATGATTATGTTTTGAAAAATTGATTTTTGAAATGATATACGCTTTGATGAGCAATTGTGGCATGTGGGCATACTTGTTATTAAAATCATATTTTGGCTATTAATATGAAAAGAAAAAAAAAAGAGACAAATATGGTCACATAGTTATCCGTATAGTGCACTAGTAAGAGATACCCTCCTCATGGCTATGATGATGATAATGAGAAACAAATAATGAGAAAAAGAAAGAGAAAGTGTGCCATGTCGTACGAAGTGAAAAAAGTTCGTATCAGAAAGTAAAAAATACTCACCTTGACTGGGATAACTCGATATAAGAATAAGTTGATAGCTATTATATGATAAAATTGTGATTTCCCTTATATGCCATGCCTTTTAAATAGTTGATCTTGCCCTTGATATTTAAAATGATTATACATGCCTATGATATTCAGAAAATTATTTATGTCATACATATTATTACTGCATAATTTTTATGTTCTTAGATAAAGTACATTTATATGGCCTAATATACTTTTGCTATAGCTTATATAGTTGAACATAACATGATGACTAATATTATTGATGAATTTGATTTATTGTTGAATCTACTAGGATTTAATTCTCCCTATATTTTCATATTATGTTTAGACAATTAGATATGCAGATTTCACCATGACTCTTATTTTTGCTGTATGGTGGATTGAGTTGCCATACTTAGGGAAAATACTGATTATATGTGATGTGTCCATGGTGAGTGTGACTGAAATTTTGATGGAGGTGCTGCCACTTACACATGTATCTTTGGAAGTAGTCAAAGTGGATGAATATGATATGTATGTGTGTGTGTGTGCGCGCGCGCGCATGTATATATATGTGTGTGTGTGTGTGTGTGTTTGACTTTTGGTACGGGTACTTTTGACTAACCACACCAGGATATTAATTGTATTTTTGACATAGTATTGGGTGTCCTTCCTAATTTTGACATGTTTTAGGTAACATTTGAATACTAATGATGTGTATATGAACTCATTATAGTATCAATATTAATGGTAGACCTTAATCTTTAATTATACCTAGTTAAATTAATTAAATATTATGAGAAGCAAATAGGTAATGACTTCATGGATTTGTACACTTCTATGTATATTATAAAAAAAAATAGAGTCATTACAAGTAACATAGAGATTAGGCACCCTAATTTTTTTATTGAATTGTGTATAATAGTTGGTCCTTGGACATTCATTTATTATTTTGTAGTGTTGAGGTTCTAAGGTGATGCTTAATCTTGAAACCAAGTTTGGAGATAACCTTTGAGTAGCCAAGTGTGCTTTATTTGTTTGATTTCATTGATATATTTTTTTGTAAACATTTTTAGTGGCTCCCAAGAGCGCAAGGGAAGGTATTTATTTGGATTTAGATGTTGCATTTGATGCAAAAAAACTTTATCTCTTCGCAAGCAGTTGCGACATATTATGGCCCACCATCATAATAATTAAGATAGTTTTCTGACCTTTGATTCTGAACTTGAATTTTTGTTTTTTTGCTTGCTCTTAAACATTGAGGATAATGTTGCATTCAAGTTAGAGGGGATAGTGTAGTTTATGGCTACTGATGGCCATCTTGCTTTGTTTCTTTATTGACTTACCTTTTGTTTTGATGACTTTAGTATGTGTGCACCTATCGGAATTTTCTTGTTAATTTAGCGTCTTAATTTTAATTTCTGTTTGTTGTGCCCTTCAAAATTTATGCTTGTGAGTGCTTGATAAAAACTACCATAATTTTGTTGACTATCTACTTGTCTTTGACTCATTTTTTTATGGTCTCACTCTTATATCAGTCTTTTCCTAATGGTGTTGCTTGTTAAAAAAAATTGTTTTCCCTTGAGCTTTATTATTCTGGATTTTGTTTTGTGCTTGGTGTTGTTAATAGAACCTCCTATGATGAGAAAGAAATTGTGTTTTCCTTGATTAACTGCTTAGCTATTGGAAGATATTTTTTAGCAATGTGTAATTTTTTAGTTTATCCTATTGTAGGATGGAATTTTAAATCTTGAGCATTTACTCTTTTGATAATGTTGTATGTAATCTAAGGAGTGATTATGAATATGCATGTTGTTAAAATCTTAGAATTTGCTTGATTCACCCTCAAGGTGAACTCCTATATCATGTTAGCTTAGGAGAGGATTTAGGCATTTCTTGGAAGATTTGAGCCTTCTAAGTCTTACCTTATAGCATGAATGATTCCTTGTTCTTTGTATTTGAGCCTAAAAGAAAATATATCTTTTTTGTTGAAATTGCCATGTTTAAGCCTAGCTTAAATTGGAAAGACCAAGGATATAAACTTCACCTATTAGGCAAAGGAAATTGAGTTATGAAGTACAAATCCAAAAAGGAAGAAATAAAAATGGCAATGAAAGAATATAAAAGAAACGAAAAATGTCCAAAAGCAAAAGAAAAAAGTAGTTGAAAGAAAAGGGAGTAAGGAGAGAAAGTTGGGCTCTTATTAAAGAGAAGAAGAGAAACAAAGAAAGCGCCCAAGGTGAATTGAGTTCAAACATATCTTTATTATACCTGCACCCTAACCTTTTAATACAAGCTAAAAAACGCATTGATCCTTAGTTAAAATGTGGTTTACATTAGTGATTATGGTGATAGTTAAAATGTAGTTTACATTAATGATGACGGTGATGAAAGACAAACCTATAAAATTCATTGTGATTGTTTATGCATGTCCGTAGTTATTTTTTAAAATTATAATAACATTTTAAGAAAGAGTTGTACATGTTACTATGGTTGGTTAAATCTTGGAAATGCAATTGCGGAGGAAAAATTTATGACAATCCATGTACTTGTGAGCTTTGTTCCAAACGGAAATCTGATGTTAAATGTGTTTTTGAAAAAAAACTCAAATTTCTCAAAAGCCCTAACCCGCAGCCTAGAAAAAGAGAAAAAACACAAAACAATGAAGGAAGGTTGGCCCAATGAAATGCAGAAAACAGCGGAGCTTTGTCTGGAGATTTTTCTCCTAGCACTAGCGAAGAGAAGAAATAGAATGGAGAGAGCCTAAGAGAGAACGAACGAAAGATAGAGAAGGCGAGAAGAGAAAACATGAAGACTATAAGGGTGAACCACTGTCAGCGATGCCATCGCAGTTCTTGAATGCTGTTAAGGTGACTCGTTCTTGATCATGACTCCTCCATTGCAGCTCTGTTTTGGTTTTGTACATCCATTACCTCTAGTCAAATATGAGTTAAATTCTTGTTTTCGAATTAGATTGGGCAATTTAGGACTATTCTTGCTCTGTGTCCATTCCATTTTGTCTGTCTCCTCATGTGTTGTTCCAATACTGTTAGGTTACTCTCACCATATCAATCTCTGCTCTGCTCCTCTATTTTCTTTATTAATATCTTCTACGGATGTGGGTTCGTTCTGGGTTGATGAATGGTTTAACCTATATTGTTGTGCTTTGTTCAGCTTCTTAGATAGCCCTATTTTGAAAATTTTGAATTTGTTTTACCTTATTTAACTGCTTGACTTGTGTGTTTTCAAATTTTGGAAGTCTAAACATCACAGTTTGCATTGAATTGCTTTTTCTTTTCCCCTTCTATAAATTTGGGCCTTTCGCTATGGATGGCTGAACTTTCTATGCTCAGTGTACACGGTGGTAGGATGTCTTTCTTTTCTTCTGCCGGAGTTCCTTTACTTTTTGTTAATGTAATTAATGTGAGTAATGCTAAATTTAATCTTTAAGTTCTGTTCGTATTGAATTGCTTCTTCTTTTTTTAATCATTTCACTTAGTAGGTCTAATAACCTTGATTGCTCATTCTGTATGTGGTGAGATAATATAGAATTCAGTCATATTAGCAGGTCTAAGAACTCTAATAATGCTAAAATATTTTAGGATAAATAATGCTTTTCATTGTGTTGCTACTTAAACAGACGGAGAGAGATAGAAGAGGAAGTAAGAATGAGAACAGAGGCATTCTCGGTAATCTGCCAAAGGAAACATTGCTTAGAGTAAGTGTTTGCAGATTTTATTCTTTTATGTGGTAGGTGCTTTCTTGTTAATGTTGCTCTGATCAGAATTGGTATGCTTTATTTATTTTGAAGTTTAAGCTTTCTATTAGCCAAGGTGTTGGAGATGATTAATAATGAAAAGTCCCAAAAAGTGTTTGCGGGAGGTTCAATTAGGATGAGCAATCAAACTAACAGAGCATTGTGATGATCTTTTTCATTATACTATGCTTGATATAACCTTGTGGAGTTATTTAGGTCAATCAATTCACTCAAGTAGAAAACAGGGCGAGGGCTTATGTCAGAAACCTCAATGAAAATTTTAAGGAACTTAAGCTGACTGCAACTAGAGTAGTAGCTCATCATGATGATTTAATCATGGAAAAGCAGTCAGAAGGATTGGGAGAACGTAATTCTCACATCATTTCATGCGAGGAGGCTTTCTTGGTGGCTAGATTTGCACCCTATGGGATTCAGCACCCTTTGAATCAATTGGTCGAGTCCTTTTTACCATTCTGTGCACTCTAGATAATATTGGCCTTGCCGCTGCAAGCCTTTTCTTCTATTGTGGTTCTTCGGTTTTTGGCCTATTTGGGTGGTGGTGATGACCCCACAACATGATAGATTGTCTTGTTTTGGTCCCAATGGTGTAAGTGGTGTCGAAAAATAGAGGTATGGAAGTGCACTGATCTCTACGTCCAAAAAAGAAAAAAGAAAAAAAGGAAGTGCACTGATCTAAAATCTCCCATTTGAATGCTTTTCAAATATCAGTGTTGATCACCAGTGCGATCGAGCTCCTATGATGAAAACTCCATGATTTTCAAAGATTTTGGCATTATTTGAATGTGATTAGTAGCTTTGATTTTCAATTTGGACTTCAGATGTTGAAGAATCTATACTAAAGCTTGAAGTTCGAGAGGGAAAGAGATAGTTAGAGAGAGAAAAGGGCGGTGAGAGTGGGGAAAGGTTGAATCGGGAAAGTGAAAGGGAGAAGAGAAATTTATATCATTTTGTCGTCTGACCCTTGAAAAGTTTTAAAATCATAATTTGGCCCCAACAAGTTCACAATACTACAATTATTTCCTTAAATTTTTCAAAAGGCCCCTTCATTCGTACTTGCGTGGGAGTCCAAAATTTAGGGTTACCACAAGAAGGCTTGTGTGATATTTGGTGAGATTCCACGTGAATGAGCCGAAGAGAAGCTTGGATGTGTTAACGACAAAAAGAAGGAAGAGATCCTTGCAATGTTAACATGAAAAAGAGAGAAGAGAGATCTGTGTTGTTAACATGAAGGAGAGACAGAAGAGATATTCTTGCATTGTTGGATTAAATGGATTAGTGCTTAAGATTTTGACTAAGGTGACACGTTTGATTTATGGAATGTTTTATTTTAAAAAAAATTATATTTCTGAAAATAAAATTTTTAAGAATTAAATAAATAAATAAAAATTAAAAAAAAATATTTGATTGTCACTTTATTTTTAAAAAAATAATTTGTTGTATTACTATCAAAAAAAAATTTTATATTTAGTTTACTTAAAATATTCTTAAAAATATAATTACTTTTTCAAAAATTCTCTTGAAAGAAAAATTTTCAAATTAAAAGAAATGATAAATAGGATAATATATATATATATATAAAAGAATAAATAAAAAAATAAGATTTTTTTTTGACTAAAAAAAAAAAATTAAATTTCTTATTTAAAGTTTAGGGATCATGGCTTAAAATTTAGGATTTAAAATTTAAAATTTAAAGTTTAGGGTTTAAAATTTAAAAGTTAAGATTTAAGGTTTAGAGTTTTAGGATTTAAGATTTAGGGGTTAGGTTTTAGGTTTTAGGTTTTAGATTTTAGGGTTTAGGGTTTAGAGTTTTGGGGTTTAGGGTTTAGGGTTTAAAATAGTAGTTAGGGTTTTAAAATTTAGAAAATAGGGTTTAGAGTTTAAGAGTTAAGGTTTAAGGTTTTGGGGTAAAGTTTAGGATTTAAGGTTTAGGGGTTAGGATTTAAGATTTAAAAATTATGTTTAAATTTTAGGGTTTATAGGTTAGAATTTAGGGTTTAAAATTTAAAGATTAAATTTAATGTTTAGGGTTTAGAGTTAGTGTTTAAAGTTTTGAAGTTAAATTTAGAATTTAAAATTTATGGGTTAAAGATTAGAGTTTAGGGTTTAAAAACTAACATTAAGAATAATTTAATCATTTTATATAGAAAAAATTTTCTATTCTTATGGAAAATTTTTATTCCCACCCTTATATGAGGGAATAAAAATATGAGAATCTTTATTATTTTTTATTCTTGAAAATAAAAAAATTTTGAGAATAATTTTTTACGTCTAATAACAAACGTAAAATTTTTTTTTTTACTGTTTCACTTTTTAAAAATTTTAAAAAATTAAAAGAAAGACATAAATTAACTGAGGGGCCTAAAACTCTTTACTAAGGAAAAGGAGACCCAAATTAAATGGACTACGGTTTAATGTTATATGGGAAAATGGCCCAAATTAATTGGATTAGATTTTAAATATTTTTGTTGTTCATATCATTATTTTTATATATTTTTTAATATATAATTAATTTTATTTAAAATACGGAGACTAATGTTTCTCAAAAATATTTTTTTAGTAGACTTAAATTTATTATATTAGAGAGTTTTTTAATATTTAAATTTAAATTTATTTATAATTTTAATCACAAACTTGTGAATAGAGTTTGAAACTCTAACTATAAATAGAATAGCCGAGATTAACTAGGCTAATGCCTAATATTCGAATAAAACACTATTTTGTTTTTTTAATTTTTATATTAAAAGAAAAATTAAAATAAAACTAACACAAAATACAATATTTACAACAAAAATTTCATGTCACACTCAAATCCTCCATACCTTTCTTAACAATTTTATATGCCTCTCCTATGGAAAATATATTGACTTAATCAAAACTTTTTAATCATGCAATTACTCTAAATAATTAACAATTTGAGGATCCAATTGAAAGTATAATAAAGTAAAATTGATTTTGCATAAACATTACACGACATGTATATTTCAAACCCCATCATTATTGCCGGAGGAAAAGGTTAGAAAGTGATGTATAATGAAGTGCCATCATGACGACGGTACACCAAGTGAGGCCAATTCTAGACTAATGCCTAATATTCGAATAAAACACTATTTTGTTTTTGTTTTTTAATTTTTTTATATTAAAATAAAACTAACACAAAATACAATATTTACACCAAATATATCATGTCAGACTCAAATCCTCCATACCTTTCTTAATAATTTTATATGCCTCTCATATGAAAAATGCATTGACTTAATCAAAACTTTTTAATCATGCAATTTGAAATATTTCATAATTTTTATTTTTCAATAATAATATTTTATTATAAACAAATATATTTTTATTTGTTTAAAAAAAATTATATTCTGCTAAAAATAAAAAAAAATAATTAAAATAATTATTGTTTTACTTAAAATAATTATATTGGTATTTAATAAATTTTGTTGTATTTTTAAAAATATTCTTTCTTTTAATATGTAAAAAGATATTTATTTTGAGATTTATTTTATTAAGATTTTTATAGAGAAAAATCATGATTTAAGAGTTTAACTAAAAGTTTATGAGAATGTAAATTTTTAGAAATTTTTAAAATATTTTAAAATGAAAAATAGAATTTATATGAATTTATATAAAATAAAATCATATTATTCATTTATTAAATAATAATAATAATAATTATTTAAAAAAGAGAAAGCAAATAAAAATGGAAGGTGGAGGCAACGGAAGGAGACGGCACCGAATTTTTTGAAAAACTGAATTGATAAATAGTGAGTGAATAGTAATTTTTAACTTTTTCTTTAGATCTGAAGTGTCTATTGGCTTCCGATCTCAAAACTGAAGGTATTACTGGATTCATGATGAAGAATACTACGGTTTTGATCGATTAATTTTTTAAATCAACCGTTGAATCGCCGTAAATCTGAAGTAAAAAATCTTAAAAAAAAGTAAACTCTAAAACTCTTACTTAGAGAACTCCAATTGAAAATTTGACACTGTAGATAGATTCAGGAGCTAGATAAACCTTAGGATATGAAATTTTTCAGTTATCTAACAACTTTTTGTTCTTGGTAAATAGTGTTTACCGACAATAAATAGTGTTTTTCCGGTGGTGAATAGTATTTTCGGCTGTGAATAGTGATCAAATTTCCATAATCAATTTTTAAGTCTTAGGACCATCCGGACACGTTTTTGAGGTCTAATTGGTCAAATTTGGATTGAAAAAATACATTTTAGGGCTGTCCAACCAAGAGCTCTACCTTGTGAGTAAATATTTCTTTTTATGACTTGCCTCATGTTCTTCTTGAACTATAAATGTATTATTATTTCTGTTAATAAATTATTTATACTATTATAAGTTTATTAAATATGTTAAAATATATGGTATACTTACAAACTGGCACATAGTTCAAGAAGAGTATAGTTTTAGAAATATATTTTGGAACTCATTAAATATGTGGTTCTAAATGTATTTATCATTATTTGATAAAGTGAATATTATGTGCACGATGCATTGATTTGTAAAGTTATATCCTTGTGAAAATGATGTATGTCATATTATAAATGAGATTGAATGATAAGGGTAAAACTCATGGCGAGTTGCTTGATAATTATGACAAGCGTAAAGTTCATAGTGCTTGATAATTTTACATTGTATTTGATGAATATGCATTAATATATATGTATTTATATGTATGAATGAATATCGACGGGTTGTATGACTTGTGATGGTACCGAATAAGAGACATCCTATTAGTCTGAGTGAGTCAAAGGAAGGCCGCTCCAACCAGGTGACAATGGTAATGTGGGGAGGCAGGAGGGTGATGAACTCACATTCTCTAATCACTTATTGTGACTGTAGTCGATCGGTCACTATGCGTATAGTAAATTGCATTGATTAGACGCCGAATGAGGCAGGTCATTTTATATTGAGTGTATGGATTGACCAGATCGCCGAGTGAGGCAAGTCATTTTTAAATTAAGTGTGTCAGACCGCCAAGAGATGCAGGTGCATTAAAAGTGATAATTTTATCTCCAAATCATAATATTTCACTATAGTTTATACAGTTGAGCATAACAACATTTATTTAATGATCATACCATAGTGCATATGGTTTTGGATATCTGAATATCTTTTGATTTGAGAATATTTGAAATACAAATCTCATATGAATGTACTTTTAAACTATATTTTCTATGTGACAAATTTAAAAATATAAGTACATTCATATACTGACCTAAGAGGTTATATGAGGAATTATTTGCTCACTGAGTTGTCAAACTCACTACACGATATTTCTACATTTTTTTCAGATAAAAATATCAGAATCTGATTCGACAGATAGGTGACATATTCTCTGGGTGAGTCTACGTTGTTTCCAAAGCTCAGTTTTTGAATTATACCGTTGTTGTATTCTAGAGTGTGATTTGAATGCTACATGCAGGATCCCCGTTTCTGCTATACTATGATGTTTATAGATTTGGTCTGTATATTGTGTATACATGAGAGATCCTATATCTATCTTGTCCCATGATAAAGAATTGAATTATGCATCTTTATGGAGGATATACGTTTGCGAAAATAATAAAAAATGTTTATTTTACGTAACGTAAATTGGGGGCGTTACAAGTTGGTATCAGAGAATTAGGTTTCCCTGTGGCTAACAGAGCAAAGAATTCTGTAGTAGGACTTTGAGTATGGGTATGTAACTGCAGACATATTTATACTCACAGTACTGTTGTGGAATTCTATAGGGTGTCATCATTTTCTTCCTTCTAACTTTTTTTTCCTTCGATATGCGAGGTTTAAACATCTATGCATATGTCCTAGATGGTACCTTTTGTGTGTGGACTACTAGTTTAGCTTTTAAACTTGTTTTGATGAAAAGTGATAAAGAGAACCATCTTGAGAAATTAGCTGAAAATAAGAAAATTCTATTCGAACACAAAGGGAATGGCTTGTTTGGATGTCAAGAAGGTTTGAATTGATTGTTTGATTTGTTTATGTGAAAAAATATGACAAATGGCTAATATAATATTGATAATGGGTTATGATGTGATCGAGATTGTTAACTCCAAGATAATGATTTGAAATAAATGGAGTGTTTTGAAAATAGATTTAAATCTCTTTTTGGATGGATGAGTTGGAAAGTGCTCAATGTTTTTCAAAAATTGATTTGAAATATGAGTAATATTAATTGAGGATAAGAGAAGAGGATGTACGAAAATTTTCTTTTAGAACTCATTATGGGCATTATGAGTTCTTGGTTATGTTATTTAGTTTGACAAATATCCTAGCTGCATTTATAGATTTAATAAATAGTAATTAGGTCATCCTTGGATCAACTTGTTATTATATTTATTGATGATATACTAAAATATTTCAAAAGTTCAGAGGATCATAAGAAACATTCAAAGATAGTTTTACCATCTCTAAGAGAGTATGGTTGGTAAAGATGGTATCTAAGTAGACTCTAAGAAAGTAAAAGTGGTACAATAATAGCTACGTTTTACTACATCTAAAGATGAAGATCCAAATCTAATTTGTGCTTCCTGCGGTTGTCTGTCATCCATTTTATTTGAGCCATAGTTGGATCAGGTACATGAACATATGCTTATAAAGCATCAATCAACTCCTCAGCATTTGAAGCCGAGATGAGAATTCGTCATGCTGAGTGTGAGATGAACCTTTGTTCCACAGCATGATCAATGAAAGATAATAGACCATCAAAGAAGTGGTTAACATTTAACAAACCTATCGGTTTGTGATGCATATTTAGTTGTGCCCAAGAGACTTTGGAAAATTTCTTCTAAAGTATCAAAACCCCCTGGTAAGGCAATGAAGGCATCAGCATTGCTCATCATTCTAACCATGCACTAATGCATGGAAGTTACCCTAAACTCTTCCCCAATTGTCGTTCCTACGATGTTAGATGCAACTAAAGCTGTAGGAATAATATTTAAAACTTGGCATCCTCCTACATGGGCAGCTATAGACACACACCACATTAATTCACGGTTACCTCCACCATAGATTAAATGAATTTTCTCTTGGCTAGTACCATACCCAGATTTTGTGCAGCTTTCACATACTCTCTATCTTTTTTAGAACTGGAACCACAAAAGACACAAATATTTTGAAATTGACAGAATGCAATTCCCTCCATAGCTGCACACACCCTACTTTGAGTATAAGAAGATAAAGATACTAATGTATGTATTTAGGTGTCGTTTGGTTGATGGTAAAGAAAGGAATGGAAAAGAATGGAAAGGAGAATTGTGAATAGAATGGAATGGAATAGAATGTTATAAAAAAAATTGTGTTTGGTACACAATAGAATAGAATGCAATGGAAAATTGACAAAAAGACAGAAATACTCTTAAAGTATAAAAATAATAAAATAATATTATTTAGATTTAAAAAATTATTTAAAAATAATATAAAAACAAAAATAATTTATAACATTTTATTTTTATTAAAAATATTAATAAAATTGAGAAATAGTTTAAATTTTATTTTTTTATTTTATTTATTAATAATTTATTTATCTAATAAAAATATTTTATTTTTTAAAAATAAATAAATTTTTATTATATATGATAACACAAAATAATTATTATAATTTTTAAATTTTTTTTGTTTAAATTTTTTTAATTAATTTTATTTATATAAATAAAATAAAATAAAAAAAATTTTGTTTTTTCACCCCATTCCCACGCTGCCATTCCCTCTCCCTTGCTTTTGAGAAGCAATCTTCACTCCCTGGCAGAATGGAATCAGGATTCCATATAAAAGAAATGATGACTACCAAACGTGGTAAGCAATAGAATGGGAATGTGTACTCCCATTCCATCCTCCTATATCTGCCTACCAAACGGGCTCTTATAGAACATAGAGAAGGGCATACTTATGATAGATATGCAAATAGGATAAGTATAATTAGAATAGCTATGTGAGTGATTGGTGGATATAAGCTAAATTGAAGGTGAAATTTTTAAAAAATGACGGCAAGTATGTATATGTACAGTAATTGTGATAGTCGCTCATATTAGGCATATAAAGAGAATAAGGTTAAGATATCACCAGAAATTTGTCTTTTCTTTGTTGTCCTTGATGAAGCATTGATGTCTTGATTCTTGTAGGGAAGTTGTAAGTGAGGCGTAATTGTAAAAAAAAAATAGTTAAAATGCAAACAAGTTAGTTATTGAAGAGGGACAATCAAATGATTTATTTTATTTTTTCAATGTTCTTGTCAGTCGACTATCGGTATTATTAAGTCGACTAACTATTATGAGAAATTTTAATTTGGACTGGTTATTTTACAGTTGATTGATTATAGTTATTTTGAAGCAATCAACTGCATCCTACCAGTTAACTACGTATTCTTTGATTTTCAAAAACTTTTATAAACTCAAAAATGTTTCTTTTCCATGTAATATTATTCCACCGAATGACAGTAGCTTTGAATTAAATTTTGGCATATATATTCAAAATTTGCGGTCACTGATTTTTGTTGAAATAGCAGTTAGATTTGTTTACAGATTTTCAAGAATTACGGCCACCGATTTTAATTTTATTTCAATGCTTTGTCCAAATTTCTAACTTCCTATTTTGACACCATGCTCTATTAAGTATTCCACATTTTCTGCTATATTGTCCTACATTAATATTTAGTATTAAATGTAAGATTCTTTTTCTATATTATAAGGAAGTTTAATTTCTTTTATTTGAAACTCAGTTATTATGGTGTCCAATTGGTTAGTAGGTTAAGTAATAGAGATTTTGAAAGGGGTGGACGGATGATGACCTTATGGTGTTTTGACGAATATAATCAAGAGAATTAGTGGTGTTGAAGTTCTTGAGTAATAAAATATAGGAAGTAGAATTTAAATTAATCATTGAACTCTTAATTTAGAAATATGGAGAATACTATGAGAATCATATCCGAAAATAATGTAAGTGATTAAAATATTTGTGTTAAAGGTTTATATTATACTAAATTGAGTCTAGTATCTAGGATGCGAATTATGTTGAAATTGAGAATTCATGTATAAGTAATTGTTAGGAAAAATCTTCTTGAAATAATTGGGTGAATTAAACAGGATTGATATAAGTTAGAATGAGGTGCTTTTAGATATGATAGAGGAAATGTTTGATATTTTTTATAATGAATTTATTGGTGTTAATAAAAAGGTATAGAGTTACTGTGATGAGATAAGTTAGAAGTGTTAAACATGTGTCAATGGTACAGAAACGTTAAAAAGGATTGGTGGATTTATTGCTACGTATGTTTTAACATATTGATTAATGGATTGTAGGATAAAAATAGATAATAGAAGTCTGGAATAAGAAAAGATAGTTACCCAATATGTATGTGAATATGTTCTTTTATGAGTGTGTTTTCTAATATCGATCTATAGATATATCCATGCGAGCTCGAGGATATAAAATGAAATTGATTAGAAAAATGAATACAAATAATTCAATACATGCCAAAAGTCTAAAGGAATCATGCATGTTGAGCACTAAAAATTATTAGTTGGTGACCACATATTTTTAAAGGAATCACCAATGAATGATGTAATGAAGTTTGGAAAGAAGTACATATTAGATTTTACCTAATTTCAAGAAATTCAATTGGACAAAAATTTGGCTTAACTATGGGTACAATTGATGTTTATTGTTGATCGACAAGTGAAGAACTTATGGATGAAAGATATCTCTATGATTAAGTTATATGACAAAATCACTCAAGTGAATATACATTTTAAAAAGTAAAGATGTTATACAGAAAAGATATCCTCAATTATTTAAGTAATAAGGTTGATAACTCTGAATTATGCCTTGATTTCATTTTCTATATGTGATAGGATGGGTTGAAATTCGGGGACCGAATTTCTTAAAGGGAGAAGAATGTAATATCCCGTAATTTTTGTTTTTCAATAATAATGTTCTGTTATAAATAAATATATTTTTATTTGTTTAAAAAGGATTATCTTTTGCTAAAAGAAAGCAAATTTTTAATTAAAATAATTATATTGGCATTCAATAAATTTTGTTGTATTTTTAGAAATATTCTTTCTTTTAATATGTAAAAAGATATTTATTTTGAGATTTGTTTTATTATGATTTTTATCGAGAAAAATCATGATTTAAGAGTTTAATTAAAAGTTTATGAGAATGTAAATTTTTGGAATATTTTAGGATGAAAAACAGAATTTATATCAATTTATATAAAAGAAAATCCTATTATTTATTTATTAAATAATAATTATTATTATTTTAAAAAAAGGAAAGAAAATAAAAAGGGAAGGGGGAGGTAACGGAAGGAGACGGCACCGAACTTTCTAAAAAATTGAATTGATGAATAGTGAGTAAATAGTAACTTTTAACTTTCTCTCTAAATCTGGAGTGCCAATTGGCTTTCGATTTCAAAACTGAAGGTGTTATTGGATTCATGACGAAGAATACTACGGTTTTGACCGATTAATTTTTTAAATCAGCCATTGAATCGCCGTAGATCTGAAGTAGAAAATATCAAAAAAAGGTAAACTCTAAAATTCTTAGAGATCTCCAATTGAAAATCTGACACCGTAGATAGATTCAGGAGTTAGATAAATCTTAAGATATAAAACTTTTCAGTTCTCTGACAATTTTTTGTTCTTGGTGAATAGTATTTACCGGCAGTGAATAGTATTTTCCGGCTGTGAATAGTGACCAAATTCCCTAAGTCATTTTCTAAGTCTTATGACCCTTCGGACACGTTTTTAAGGTCTAATTAGTCAAATTCGGATTGGAAAAGTACATTTTAGGGCTGTCCAACCAGGAGCCCTACTATGTATGTAGATAATTTTTTTTATGACTTGCCACATGCTCTTCTTTAACTATAAATATATTATTGTTTCTGTTAATAAATTATTTATACTATTATAAGTTTATTAAATGTGTTAAAATATATATTATACTTACAAACTGGCACATAGTTCAAGAAGAGTATAGTTTTAGAAATATATTTTGGAACTCATTAAAAATGTGGTTCTAAATGTATTTACCATTATGTGATAAAGTGAATATTATGTGCACGATGCATTGATTTATAAAGCTATATCTTTGTGAAAATGGTGCATGTCATATTATAAATGAGATTGAATGGCAAGCGTAAAGTTCATAACGAGTTACTTGATAACTATGGCAAGCATAAAGGTCATGGTGCTTGATAATTTTACATTGTATTTGATGAATATGCATTAATATATACGTATTTATATATATGGATGAATATCGACGGGTTGTATGACTTGTGACGGTACCGAATAGGGGACGCCCTATTAACTTGAGTGAATCAAGGGAAGGCCGCTCCAACCGGGTGACAATGGTAATGTGGGGAGACAGGAGGGTGATAGCAAATTGCATTGACTAGACACCGAATGAGATAGGTCATTTTACATTGAGTGTGTGGGTTGACCAGATCGCCGAGTGAGGCAGGACATTTTTAAATTAAGTGTGCCAGACCGCCGAATAAGGCAGGTGCATGGGTTGATCATGTAACATCCCGTAATTTTTAGATATTTTCCTTAGAAATTCTTCACCTTACATATATGCATAGAAATGTTCTAATATTAATGGAATAGGTAAAGAAAGAAAACCTAAGAGGAAATATTAGAAATAAACATGTTAAAGAAAGGTGAAATTCTTAGGTAAAGAAAGATAAATTTTTGTGAAGTAAGTAAAGGTCTTAAAATTTCAAGAAGATCGGATTAGGATAATCTTTCTTAATTTAAGAGCAAAAGTTACTGAGTTTAGTATCTCCACCCGTAATTGGGCTTTAACCTATAGACATTTCATATAGAGTTTTTCTACTTCACATGAATTTTTAGCAAGCCAATAGGATAGGCCAAGGAAGAAATAAAACATAGACTTGGACTAGGATATAGAAATTGGACCGATAGCCCAAAAATCATGAAAATGTGACCAAACCCATTATGAAATGAAGAATTTTAACCAAAGTAAGGAAAATGGGCAAGAATGAGCCCAAACCCAAGAGGAAAAATAAAAATAAAAATAAAATTAAAGTGATGAAATATTAGTGTAATCAAGATTAAGTGACATGGCATTAAGACAAAAATTTGACAAGTGGTGTGATTCTACATTCATCATTTTGGTAAGTGGCATAATAATACAAGGCTTTAGGACAAAAACATCTATATCCTACATTCATAACTTTAGCAAGTGGGTAATAATACATAGCATTATGACAAAACATCATTATCCTACACAAATAATTTTAGTTAAGTAAGGAAAATTCAAGGGTTAGAAATTTGCCACTTAAAAAGACAAATCTATCATACTTGATTAAGACAAAAGAAAAAGGAAATGAATCCCTAAATCAAAGGGATCTTGCCCCATATCTTAAGAACATATCATCATAATTTTCAAAATACAAATCTCCTTTTTCTATGCATATCTTGACTAAGGAAGAGGAAGACAAGAACATAAGTTGTTTGTTTTCCAAAAATTCAACAAAGTGTATCCTAATTGTGATAAGGTAGACCCATGATCATGAAAGGTGAATTATTTGGTGGTCTATATAAGAAAACCCACCCTTACAACATTAGAATTTCGTCCAAGTGAGGGAGAGCAAAAATAGAAGCAAGGTAGTTTGAGGAAAGGAGAGGAAGGAGAAGTCTAGGAGACTAAGTGCTCCAGGTAAGTTTAACAATATTTCTTTTTGAAGAAAACCTTTGAAACTCATAATATTTATATGAGATTTTGGTCTTAGAACTTTGATGATTGGTCATGGATGTTGCTATATCATGTTGCATATTGATCTTGCATGTGATGTATGTTTGAATACTTAGGTTGGTGTAGATAGTTCTGCATGGATATGGCTATGGTTGACAGAATTTTAAGCTTCGGTATTTTAATTTCTGGGAACCATTTATAAGGAATTAAAATAAATGGTTAACATAAGAATTAAAGATATATGTGTCACGGATTTTCACCCACTGGAATCATTCCATTTGGAGTCCATATGAGGTAGATATGGTCTGATTAGTAGTCAAAGGTCAGAAAATGAATAATCAGGGAAGAATATGTTAGGATAGCTTCGGTAATTTAATTTCTGGGAATTATTGGTAGGGAATTAAAATAAATGGTTAACATAAGAATTAAAGATATGTGTGTCATGGATTTTTAGCCACTGGAATCATTCAATTTGGAGTCCACATGTGGTAGATATGGTCCGATTAGTAAGCCAAGGTCAGAAAATGGTTCATCAGGGAAGATTATGTTAGGACAGCTTTTGTAATTGAATTTCTGGGAATTATCTGTATGGAATTAAAATAAATGGTTAACATTAAAGTTATATATCTATGTCTCATGGAAATATACCCACTGGAATGATGCAATTTGGAGTTCATATGAGGTAGATATGATCCGATTAGTAAGCAGAGGTCAGAAAATGTTTATTCAGGGAAGAGTATGTTATTAATGCTTTAGTTTTTGAATTTCTGGGAATGTTCTGTAGGGAATTAAAATAGCGCGCCAACATAACAATTATATATATATGGCTCATGGATTTTTACCAACTGGAATCACTCAATTTGGAGTTCCAATTTGGGAGATATGGTCTAATTAGTTAGTAAAGGTCAGAACCTATCCGAGAGGAACTATCCTGTACTTTGAGGGAGTAATATCACCTTTGTTTCTTAATTTTTCGTTACAATGTTCAACATAATAGTTTTAGATAATTGTTTTATCTTGAAATGGACACCAAGATCACCTACATCAGAGTTAAAGTGTGGGAGTTATGCTCTGATTAGTAAGAGAAGGTTAGATAGGATGAAAACCTGCATTAAGAAAATAAAGAAATAAAATTAGTATTTAAAAAAGAAGCTGAATCTTAATAAATGACTTGTATAGCCATAGCCATTGCCATTGTATGAACTTCTTACCATCTTAAGTGTGAAATTTTGACATGGAAATATTTTATAAAGTGATATTTGAAATGGTTATGTTCATGGCATGATTACCAATGATTTATGGTAATAGTTATATTTTGATGAACATACTTGTTATTGAAAGCATATTTTTGGCTAACATTGTGAAAAGAAAAGAAATGAGCACGGTCACATGGCAATCCGTGTGGTGCACCAGTAGGGGACGCCCTACCAACGGTTATGATCATGATAATGAGAAAAGAAAGAGAAAGTGGGCCATGTCGGACGGAGCGAGAAAAGCCCATACCGGAGAGTAGAGGATACTCACCCTGACCGGGGTAGCTTGAAATGAGAATAAGTTGATGGCCATCATATGATATTTTGAAAATAGTTAATCATATCATACATATCATTATAGTATGATTCTTACGTACATAGATATAATGCATTCATGTGACCAAAGATATTTTCTGTAGTTTATACAGCTGAACATGACGTGATGAGCTTTACTGATGATAATTTATTGTTGAACTTACTGGGATTTAATTCTCACTATATTTCCATATCATGTTCAGAAAATTATTTATGCAGCTTTTGTTTCTAAGGCTCTGGCTTTTAGTGCACATTGGATCGAGTTACTTTATGTTGGGCAGATTTCAGAATCAAATAAGATGTTTGTGGTCGAGTTGGCTCAGATCCCGGTGAAGGTGCAACCACCCGCACCTGTATCTCCGGAATTGGTCAACCAAAATAAACAAGATGTAAATATCTATGTGTTTGATATGTTATACGTCTGTTTTGATTAATGACATGTATGTGAACTCAATATTGTATAATAATAAAGGAAAAAAAAATGTTGTTACATAATTGGTATCAGAGCAGGTCGATCCTAGATGGCCAGTGGGTGGATGGTTATCTGAATCGATCTTATAGTGTCTTGAGTATGTTGTGGTTGTGCTGTGTAGGGGATCAGTGACTCATATAGGTAAGAAATTACTAGTGTTTCTTATCTATATGCCGAGGTAGTGTTATGACTGCTGTTAAATATTGTTTTGAAACTAACTATTGGGCTTGATCACCTCAATAGTAGCATAAATTTATTTTTCCCACAGTAGGAAATGGCACCACCAAGGCGGAATCCGGCAAACAATGCGGAGAAAATCTTGCACAACCTTGCCACAGCAATTCGAGAATTTGGTATTGATTTACTCCTTAGAACCCAACTAGTATCTATATCCCTATATAGAATGATATCGATTGAATTTTAAAAAAAAATTGTGATTTGTGAAAAGTGCATGTCTAAGGAAAGCTCTGGCAAGGAAAGACTTGGTACTTAAGCGTGTCCATTAGTGACCCACCTCTCTTTCCTGGGAACTTTTCTGGTGCGCTGTTTACAGACTATAATTACTATCCAGTTACCGAGATATTAGTGTGGAATTTTAACATGGAATTTACCCTAGTACTCATATAAAATTTCCAAGAAGTTTTGAAAGTTCCGGTTTTATTTGAAAAATCTTAGTATGCTCCGTGGTTGCAGTATTTCCACATCAGAAAAGAATTATTCTAGTTACTGGAAAAAAAAAATTTACAAGACTTGTTAGACAAGGGATTTAAATGCCCTAGTACTTTTATTTGGAGTGCTCTAATTCTATTTGTGAAAAAGAAAGATGGATTACTATGACTATGCATAGATTGTAGACAGTTGAATAAGGTAACAATGTAGAATAGAAACTCATTAGCTCGTATAGATTACCTGTTTGACCAGTTATAAGGTGTTCAATATTTTTCCACAAATAGATTTGGGATATGAGTAACATTAATTAAGGATAAGAGAAGAGGATATAGGACTTATTATGGGCATTATGAGTTCTTGGTGATGCATTTAAATTGACAAACCTTTAGCTGCATTCATAAATTTAATGAATAGTAATTAGGTCATCCTTGGAACAATTTATTATTATATATATGGATGATATACTAGAATATTTCAAAAGTTCAGAGGATCATAAGCAACATTCAAAGATAGTTTTACCAACTCTAAAGGAGTATGGTTGGTAAATATGGTATACAAGTAGAGTCTAAGAAAGTAAAAGTAGTACAATAATAGCTACGTTTTACTACATTTAAAGATGAAGATCCAAATCCAATTTACGCTTCCTGCGATTATCTGCCGTCCATTCTACTGGAGTAATAGTTAGATCAGGTACATGAACATAGGCTTGTAAAGCATCAATCAACTCCTCAACATTTGAAGCTGAGATGAGAATTTGTCGTGCTGAGTGTGAGATAAACCTCTGTTCCACAGCTTGATCTAGAAAAGATAACAAACCATCAAAGAAGTGATTAACATTTAACAAACCTATCGGTTTGTGATGCATATTTAGTTGTGCCCAAGAGACTATTTGAAAAATCTCCTCTAAAGTACCAAAACCACCTGGTAAGGCAATGAAGGCTTCAGTATTGCTCTTCATTCTAGCCATGCGTTCATGCATGGAAACTACCCTATATTCTTCCCCAATTGTCTTCCCTATATTGCTGGATGTAGCTAGAGCTGTAGGAATAATACCTAGAACTTGGCATCCCCCTGCATGTGCAGCTGTAGCCACACACCCCATTAACCCACAGTTACCTCCACCATACACTAAATGAATTTTTCTCCTAGCCAGCACCATACCCAGATTTTGTGCTGCTTTAACATACTCCTCATCTTTTCCAAGACTAGAACCACAAAAGACACAGATATTTCGAAACTGACGGAATGTTGTTCCCTCCATAATTTCTATCACCTTAACTTTGAGAATAGACAAAGATACTAATGTAAGTATTTATAGAAATCAGAGAAAGGCATATTTATAATAGCTATGCGAATAGGCCGGGTATTATTAGAACAACTATGAATATCAACTAAATTAAAGGTAAATAAAAAAATAAAAAAAAATTCAAAAATGACAGCAAGCATTTATATGTACAGTAGTATGACTGTGACCCATATTAAGCACATAAAGAGTATAAGATAAGATATCACCAGAAATCTGTCTTTATCTTGTTGTCTTTGATGAAGCATTGATGTTTTGATTCTTGTAGAAAAGTTCTAGGTGATAGCCGTCATTGAA
Organism: Gleditsia sinensis; assembly: GCA_037074535.1. Lineage (NCBI taxonomy): Eukaryota > Viridiplantae > Streptophyta > Magnoliopsida > Fabales > Fabaceae > Gleditsia > Gleditsia sinensis. The sequence goes on along the minus strand of CM073463.1, from coordinate 15,510,312 downwards.
AAAAAAAGTAAAAAAAAAATTGCAATCAAATGATTTATTTTGTATTCTCAATGTTTTCGCCAGTCGACTATCAGTATTATTAAGTCGACTAGCTATTTTGAGAAATTTTAATTTGGACTAGTTAATTTACAGTTGATTAATTACATCTATTTTGAAGCAATCAACTGCATCCTACCAGTTAACTACATATTCTTTGATTTTCAAACTTTTATAAGCTCAGAAATGTTTCTTTTTCCATGTGATATCTTTCCACCGAATACCAATGGATTTAAAGTTGATTCTGACACATATATTCAAAATTTGCGGCCACCGATTTTTGTTGAAATCATAGATAGATTTTGTTTACAGATTTTCAAGAATTGCGGCCACCGATTTTAATATTTTTCAATGCTTTGCCAAAAATTTTGACTTTCGCTTTTGGAACCATTCTCAATTATGCTTTTCGTCTGTTTCACTCATTAACGGTTGGCATTAAATGCAAGGTTATTTTCCCTCATTACAATTAAAGATAATTTCTTCCTTTGAAACTTGGTTGTTATGGTGTCTAAGTTGTTAATAGGTTAAAATAATGAAAGGTTTGAAAAGAATGGACGGATGATGGTCTTATGGTGTTTTGACGAATGTAATCAAGAGAATTAGTGGTGTTGAAGTTCTCGAGGAATAAAATATAGGAAGTAGGATTTAAGTTAGTCTTTGAACTCTTAATTTGGAAATATAGAGAATATTCTGAGAACCATGTCCGGAAATAATGTAGGTTATCAAGATATTTGTGTTAAAGGATTATATCATGCTAAATTGAGTCTAGTATCTAGGATGTGAATTATGTTGGAATTGAGAATTCATGTATGAGTAATTGTTAGGAAAAAAAAACACAAATCTTCTTCAAATGATTGGGTGAATTAAATGGGATTGGCATAAGCTAGAATGAGGTGCTTTTGGATATGATAGAAGAAATAATTGAAATTTTTGACAATGAGTTTAATGGTGTTAATAAGCTTGTATAGAATTACTGTGATGAGGTAAGCTGGAATTATTAGACATGCGTCAATGGTACATAAACGTTATTAAAGGTTTGAAGGATTTATTGCTACGTATGTTTAACATATTGATTAAAGGATTTGAGGATAAAAATAGATGATAGAGTAAGATGATGATATTCAGGGGATGATGTTGATATATGAAAAAAAAAAAAAAATTTGACTTGATAGAAGTTTGGAATAAGAAAAGATAGTTACACAATATGAAGGTGTATATGTTCCTTTATATGTGTGTTTTCTAATATCGACCCATAGATATATCCATACGGGCTAGAGGATATTAATTGAAGAACTTATGATTGAAACAAATCCTTATGGTTAAGTTATATGGCAAAATCACTCAAGTAAATAGACATATTAAAAAGTAAAGATGTCATACAGAAAAGATATCTCTAATTATTTAGGTAATAAGCTTGGTAACTCTGAATAATGCCTTAATTTCATTCCCTACATGTGGTAGGATGGATTGAAATTCGGGGACCGAATTTCTTAAAGGGGGGAAGAATGTAACATCCCGTAATTTTTAGATATTTTCCTTAGAAATTCTTCACCTTACATATATGCATAGAAATGTTCTAATATTAATGGAATAGGTAAAGAAAGAAAACCTAAGAGGAAATATTAGAAATAAACATGTTAAAGAAAGGTGAAATTCTTAGGTAAAGAAAGATAAATTTTTGTGAAGTAAGTAAAGGTCTTAAAATTTCAAGAAGATCGGATTAGGATAATCTTTCTTAATTTAAGAGCAAAAGTTACTGAGTTTAGTATCTCCACCCGTAATTGGGCTTTAACCTATAGGCATTTCATATAGAGTTTTTCTACTTCACATGAATTTTTAGCAAGCCAATAGGATAGGCCAAGGAAGAAATAAAACATAGACTTGGACTAGGATATAGAAATTGGACCGATAGCCCAAAAATCATGAAAATGTGACCAAGCCCATTATGAAAGGAAGAATTTTAACCAAAGTAAGGAAAATGGGCAAGAATGAGCCCAAACCCAAGAGGAAAAATAAAAATAAAAATAAAATTAAAGTGATGAAATATTAGTGTAATCAAGATTAAGTGATATGGCATTAAGACAAAAATTTGACAAGTGGTGTGATTCTACATTCATCATTTTGGCAAGTGGCATAATAATACAAGGCTTTAGGACAAAAACATCTATATCCTACATTCATAACTTTAGCAAGTGGGTAATAATACATAGCATTATGACAAAACATCATTATCCTACACAAATAATTTTAGTTAAGTAAGGAAAATTCAAGGGTTAGAAATTTGCCACTTAAAAAGGCAAATCTATCATACTTGATTAAGACAAAAGAAAAAGGAAATGAATCCCTAAATCAAAGAGATCTTGCCCCATATCTTAAGAACATATCATCATAATTTTCAAAATACAAATCTCATTTTTCTATGCATATCTTGACTAAGGAAGAGGAAGATAAGAACATAAGTTGTTTGTTTTCCAAAAATTCAACAAAGTGTATCCTAATTGTGATAAGGTAGACCCATGATCATGAAAGGTGAATTATTTGGTGGTCTATATAAGAAAACCCACCCTTACAACATTAGAATTTCGTCCAAGTGAGGGAGAGCAAAAATAGAAGCAAGGTAGTGTGAGGAAAGGAGAGGAAGAAAGGAAGAAAGAGGAAGGAGAAGTCTAGGAGACTAAGTGCTCCAGGTAAGTTTAACAATATTTCTTTTTGAAGAAAACCTTTGAAACTCATAATATTTATATGAGATTTTGGTCTTAGAACTTTGATGATTGGTCATGGATGTTGCTATATCATGTTGCATATTGATCTTGCATGTGATGTATGTTTGAATACTTAGGTTGGTGTAGATAGTTCTGCATGGATATGGCTATGGTTGACAGAATTTTAAGCTTCGGTATTTTAATTTCTGGGAACAATTTATAAGGAATTAAAATAAATGGTTAACATAAGAATTAAAGATATATGTGTCACGGATTTTCACCCACTTGAATCATTCCATTTGGAGTCCATATGAGGTAGATATGGTCTGATTAGTAGTCAAAGGTCAGAAAATGAATAATCAGGGAAGAATATGTTAGGATAGCTTCGGTAATTTAATTTCTGGGAATTATTGGTAGGGAATTAAAATAAATGGTTAACATAAGAATTAAAGATATGTGTGTCATGGATTTGTAGCCACTAGAATCATTCAATTTGGAGTCCACATGTGGTAGATATGATCCGATTAGTAAGCCAAGGTCAGAAAATGGTTCATCAGGGAAGATTATGTTAGGACAGCTTTTGTAATTGAATTTCTGGGAATTATCTGTATGGAATTAAAATAAATGGTTAACATTAAAGTTATATATCTATGTCTCATGGAAATATACCCACTGGAATGATGCAATTTGGAGTTCATATGAGGTAGATATGATCCGATTAGTAAGCAGAGGTCAGAAAATGTTTATTCAGGGAAGAGTATGTTATTAATGCTTTAGTTTTTGAATTTCTGGGAATGTTCTGTAGGGAATTAAAATAGCGCGCCAACATAACAATTATAGATATATGACTCATGGATTTTTACCAACTGGAATCACTCAATTTGGAGTTCCAATTTGGGAGATATGGTCTAATTAGTTAGTAAAGGTCAGAACCTATCCGAGAGGAACTATCCTGTACTTTGAGGGAGTAATATCACCTTTGTTTCTTAATTTTTCGTTACAATGTTCAACATAATAGTTTTAGATAATTGTTTTATCTTGAAATGGACACCAAGATCACCTACATCAGAGTTAAAGTGTGGGAGTTATGCTCTGATTAGTAAGAGAAGGTTAGATAGGATGAAAACCTGCATTAAGAAAATAAAGAAATAAAATTAGTATTTAAAAAAGAAGCTGAATCTTAATAAATGACTTGTATAGCCATAGCCATTGCCATTGTATGAACTTCTTACCATCTTAAGTGTGAAATTTTGACATGGAAATATTTTATAAAGTGATATTTGAAATGGTTATGTTCATGGCATGATTACCAATGATTTATGGTAATAGTTATATTTTGATGAACATACTTGTTATTGAAAGCATATTTTTGGCTAACATTGTGAAAAGAAAAGAAATGAGCACGGTCACATGGCAATCTGTGTGGTGCACCAGTAGGGGACGTCCTACCAACGGTTATGATCATGATAATGAGAAAAGAAAGAGAAAGTGGGCCATGTCGGACGGAGCGAGAAAAGCCCATACCGGAGAGTAGAGGATACTCACCCTGACCGGGGTAGCTTGAAATGAGAATAAGTTGATGGCCATCATATGATATTTTGAAAATAGTTAATCATATCATACATATCATTATAGTATGATTCTTATGTACATAGATATAATGCATTCATGTGACCAAAGATATTTTCTGTAGTTTATACAGCTGAACATGACGTGATGAGCTTTACTGATGATAATTTATTGTTGAATTTACTGGGATTTAATTCTCACTATATTTCCATATCATGTTCAGAAAATTATTTATGCAGCTTTTGTTTCTAAGGCTCTGGCTTTTAGTGTACATTGGATCGAGTTACTTTATGTTGGGCAGATTTCAGAATCAAATAAGATGTTTGTGGTCGAGTTGGCTCAGATCCCGGTGAAGGTGCAACCACCCGCACCTGTATCTCCGGAATTGGTCAACCAAAATAAATAAGATGTAAATATCTATGTGTTTGATATGTTATACGTCTGTTTTGATTAATGACATGTATGTGAACTCAATATTGTATAATAATAAAGGAAAAAAAAAAGGTTGTTACAGATCAGATCGCCGAGTGAGGCAGATCATTTTTAAATTAAGTGTGCCAGACCGCCGAGTGAGGCAGGTGTATGGGTTGACCAGATCGCCGAGTGAGACAGGTCATTTTTAAATTAAGTGTGCCAAACCGCCAAGAGAGGCAGATGTATTAAAAGTGATGATTTTATCTCCAAATCATAATATTTCACTATAGTTTATACAATTGAGCATAACAACATTTGTTTAATGATCATACCATGGTGCATATAGTTTTGGATATCTGAATATCCTTTGATTTGAGAATATTTGAAATACGGGTCCCATATGAATGTACTTCTAAACTATATTTTCTATGTGACAAATTTAAAAATATAAGTACATTCATATGCTGACCTAAGATGTCATAGGAGGAATTATTTGCTCACTGAATTGTCAAACTCACTACATGATATTTTTATATTTTTTTCAGATAAAAATATCAGAGTCTGATTCGGCAGATAGGTGACATATTCTCTGGGTGAGTTTACGTTGTTTTCAAAGTTCATTTTTTGAATTATACTGTTGTTGTATTTTAGATTGTGATCTGAATGCTACAGGCAGGATTCCCGTTTCTGCTGTACTATAATGTTTATAGATTTGATCTGTATATTATGTATACATGAGATATTCTATATATATCTGTTTCTATGATAAAAAATTGAATTATGTATTTTTATGAAGAATATCTGTTTACAAAAATAATAAAAAATATTTATTTTACGTAATGTAAATTAGGGTGTTACACAATTGCTCTAAATAATTAACCATTTGAGGATCCAATTGAAATTATAATAAAGTAAAATTGATTTTACATAAACATTACTCGACATGTATACTTCAAACCCTATCATTATTGCCGGAGGAAAAGGTTAGAAAGTGATGTATAATGAAATGCCATCGTGACGACGGTACTCCAAGTGAGGCCAATTCAAGAATTAGATTTTTTGGAAAGGTTTGTATAATATCCCTAAAGAGATTATTTGAAGGTCCATTTTTCAATTCTGGAGTGGTCCATGCCAAAGCGAATCCGCGCGCTAACGCTACAAATACTATTCTGGTACGCAATAATCTGGAGTATATAAATATTTGATAGCAGATTGAGTTTTGAATTATATTTATATAAAAAAAATTTAAATTTAAATTTAAATTATTTGTAAATTAAAAGAAATTAAATATGTAATCCGAAATATAATCTCAAACAAATATTTTTTTGGACAGGCTCTCAAACAATCACATAATAGAATTTCAAGCAAATACGTCGATTTTCTGGGTGGGTCCCTTAAATTAAGATGGGTCAAGTCTATATACAATTTATAGTTACAAAAAATAAAAATTATACTCATCAGCACCCTATTAATTAAATGACTTACTATCAATTGAATAATGATTTATGTAACGTCCTATAATTTTTATTTTTAAATAATAATATTTAATTATAAATAAATATATTTTTATTTATTTAAAAATAATTATATTTTACTAAAAGAAAGTATATTTTTAATTGAAATGATTTATGTTTTGATTAAAACAATTATATTAGTCTCTAATAAATTTGTATTGTATTTTTAAAAATATTCTTTTTTTTAATATGAATAAAGATATTTATTTCGAGATCTATTTTATTTCGATTTTTATCAAGAAAAACCATAATTTAAGAGTTTAACTAAAGGTTTATGAGAATGTAAATTTTTAAAAATTTTTGAAATATTTTAAGATGAAAAATAGAATTTATATGAATTTATATAAGAAAATCTTATTATTTAATTATTAAAAAATAATAATAATAATTAAATATAATAAAAATAAAAATAAAGAGGAGGGGAGGCAATAGACGCAGGAGACGGAGTAAACGATTTCGAAAAAATTTTAAAATCGGATGAATAGTAAGTGAATAGTGAGTGAATAGTAACTTTCAATTCTTTCTCTAGATTTAAAGTGCCCGTTGGCTTTCAATCTCAAAACTGAAGGTGTTACTGGATTCAGGACGAAGAATACTACAGTTTTGACCGATCAGTTTTTCAAATCTACCGTTGAATCGTCGTAAATCTGAAGTAAAAAATCTCGATAAAAGGTAAGTTCTAAAAAATCTTACTTAGAGACCTCCAATTGAAATTCTGATACCGTAGATGGATTCAGAAGCTAGATAAACCTTAGGATAGTTATATTTTCGGCCATCTTACTTATAAATTATTTACTATTATAAGTTTCTGAAATTTGTTCAAATATCTGTTATACTTACGAACTGGCACATAGTTCAAGAAGAGTATGGTTTTAGAAATAGATTTGGAACTCATTGAATATGTGGTTTTAAATGTATTTATCATTATTTGATAAAGTGGATATTATGTGCACAATGCATTGATTTGTAAAGCTATATACTTGTGAAAATAATGCATGTCATATTATAAATGAGATTTAATGGCAAGCGTAAAGCTCATGGCGAGTTACTTGATAATTATAGCAAGCGTAAAGCTCATGGCGAGTTGCTTGATAATTTTACCTTCTATTTGATGAATATGCATTAATATATATGTATTTATATGTGTGGATGGAAATCGACGGGTTGTATGGCTTGTGATGGTACCAAATAGGGGACACCCTATTAGCCTGAGTGAGCCGGAGGAGGGCCACTTCAATCGGGTGACAGTGGTATTGTGGGGAGGCAGGAGGGTGATGTACTCACATTCCCTGTTTACTTATTGTGACTGTAGTCAAGGTCACTATGCGTATAGCAAATGAGTTATGATTTCATGGCATTAACCAGATTGCCGAGTGAGATAGGTATATTAAAAGTGAAGATTTTATCTCCAAATATTAATATTTTACTATAGATTATACAGCTGAGCATAACAACATTTATTTAATAATCATACCGTGTAGCATATAGTTTTGGATATTTGAATATCCTTTGATTTGATAATATTTGAAATACGGGTTTCATATGAATGTACTTCTGAACTGTATTTTCTATGTGACACATTTTAAAATATAAGTACATCCATATGTTGACCTAAGAGGTCATAGGAGGAATTATTTGCTCACTGAGTTGTCAAACTCACTACACGATATTTTCACATTTTTCAGATAAGAATATTAGAGTCTGATTCGGCAGATAGGTGATATATTCTCTGGGTGAGTCTACGTTGCTTCCAAGACTTACGGTCTTTGAATTATACTATATTTGTATTCTAGAGTGCTCTGGACGCTACAGGCAGGATCTATGTTTCTGTTGTTCTCTGATGTTTATAAACTTGATTTGTATATTGTGTATACATGAAAGATCCTATATGTATTTGTTCCCATGATAAAGAATTGAATTATGTATATTTGTGGAGATTATCTTACATTTAAAAAAAAATATTTATTTTACGTAACGTAAATTAGGGGCGTTACAAGTTGGTATCAGAGCCTTAGGTTTCCCTGTGGCTAACAGAGCAAAGAATTCTGTAGTAGGACTTTGAGTATAGGTATGTAACTGCAGGCATATTTATACTCACGGTGCTGCTGTGGAATTCTATAGGGTGTCATCATTTTTCTTTTTCTTTCCTTCCTTCTGACTATTTTCCTTATATATGCGATGTTTAAACATCTATGCATATGTTTTAGATGGTACCCCTTGAGTGTGAACTACCAGTTCAGCTTTGAAACTCATTTTGTTGAATAGTGAAAAAGAGAACCCTTTTGAGTAATTAGCTAAATATAAGAAGATTCCATCTGTACACAAAGGTAATGGCTTGTTTAGATGTCAAGAAGGTTTGAATTTGTTGTTTGATATGCTTATGTGAAGCAATATGACGAATGGTTAATATGTTTGATAGTGACTTATGATGTGATCGAGATTGTTAACTCCAAGATAACGGCTTTTAATAAAGTGAGTATTTTGGAAATAGATGTAAATATCTTTTTGGATGGATGAGTTGGAATCTCTGTATATAAATAAATTTGGCAAGCAGTGGGGTGGATTGAATTTGAGAGCAAGGAATCTATGAAGATAATTCAATGATAGATTTTGTTAATATAAAGGATTCGAAGACAGTTTAGTTTTCAATAATATTTTGTACAAACATTATGAGAAATGAAGGTTTGCTCATAGAAATTTAAAATTTGAGATATACAAGATCGGTAATTCATGTGAAGGACTCTTAGATAGATGTAAGATTTTCATGGTTGATTGTTCATACATGTCATAAGCATGTTAAAAAATAAAGTCAAAATTGGTTGACCTTATTTAATTGTTTTGAAGTATGTTCTAGCTGATACAGTATGAAGATAGCATCAATAGCAGAAAATGTTAGTAAAAGGGTTGCAAGTAGTGAACAAGCAAGGAATCAAGTACCCAGTAATTTAATTTTACCTTTAGCAGCCATAAGTTATTACATAAAGGGTGCCAAGGATATTTGGCAGTGATGAGAAATGTTGACATAAAGTTTACCAATGTAGATCAAGTTCCAATGGTTAGAGAAATTTATGATGTAGTTTCTAAGGAATTGTCAAGATTATCCTGAAACGTAAAATAGAATTTAGTATTGATTTACTTCTTAGAACCCAAGCAGTGTTTATATTCCCATATAGAATGGTACCGGCTAAACTCAAGGAATTGAAGAATCAGTTGTAAGACCTGTTAGATAAGGGATTTATATACCTTAGTACCCTCCTTGAGGTACTCTAGTCCTATTTGTGAAAAGAAGGATAAATCATTACGATTATGGATAGATTACAAACAGTTGAATAAGGTGACAGTGAGTAATAAATACCCATTACCTCGTATAGATGATTTGTTTGACCAGCTATAGAGTGCTCAATGTTTTTTTTAAAAATGATTTAAGATCTTAGTATCATCAATTGAGGATAAGGGAAGATAATATTTCAAAAAAAAAACTACTTTCAGGATTCGGTATGGGTACTATGAATTTTTAGTAATGTCATTTGGTTTGAAAAATATCTCAACTGCATTCATGGATTTGATTAATAGAGTACTTAAACTGTTCCTGGATTAATCTATTATTATATTTATTCAAGATATAATAGTATATTTCAAAAGTTTAGAGGATCATAAGTAATATTTGAGGACAGTTTTACAAACTTTGAGGAAGTATCAATTATATGCTAAGTTCTTAAAATATGAATTCTGACTTCGTAGTGTTACTTTCCTAGGGCATGTGGTTACTAAGGATAGTATTTAAGTTGATCCTAAAAATAGTAGAAACGGTGCAGTAATGTCCACGCCTTACCACAATTACAGAGATCTGTAGTTTTCTTAATTTAGCAGGTTATTACTGTAAATTCGTTAAATTTTTTTAAAAAAAAGAAAAATTTGCGGCTCCTTTGATGAGATTGTCAAAGAAAAGAATAAAGTTTGACTGGTCAGATGAATATAAGAGAAGTTTTCAGAAATTAAAGGAATGTTTGACTACGACGTTAATACTGTTTATTCCTTCAAGTACTGAAGGATGCATGGTATATTATGATGCATCAAGAATTGGATTAGGGTGTGTGTTGATGCAACATTGTCGAGTCATTGCATATGTATGCAGACTCTGAGGAAATTTTGAGATCGGGCAAGTGATTGTGTGTATCTAATAAAGAAGAGTTTAAGAAAGAGATTTTAGAGGAAACATATAGATCCATATATACCATTCATCCTGAGGTAACAAAAATGTATAAAGATTTAAAAAAAAATTATTGATAGGACAGTATGGAAAAAATATATATATATAGTTGATTAAGCTTTAACTTGTCAACAGGTAAAAGCAGAACATCAAAAGTCTATTGGATTACATCAGCAGATAGAGATACCTGAATGAAAATGGGAGAGAATAACTTTAGATTTTGTTATAGGGCTACAGCGGACATCAAAGAGGGTTTGACTCAATGTGAGTGATCATTGATAGATTAACTAAATCAACATATTTTCTACCAGTGAAAATCACATGTAACGTAGCTCAATATGCAAATCTATAGTCAAATGAGATAGTGAGTTTCATGAAGTACCGATATAGATTATTTCTGATCGAGGACCACAGTTCACAACTCGTTTTTGGAGAGTCTTCCAAGAAGTTTTGGGCATGAAAATAAATCTTAGTACTGCTTTTCATCCTCAAACAGATGGATAGTCTGAGTGAACCAACCAAATATTGGAATACATGCTTCAGGTATATGTGCTTGATTTTCAAGGTAGTTGGAAAAAAAAAATTTGCCCTAAGCTGAATTTGCTTATAACAATAGCTACCAAGTCAATATACAAATAATACCATTTGAGATTTTACATGAAACATCGTAGATTTTCTAATAGGTGAGTGAAAAAAAATGACATAAATTATGGTATGGATAAAAAACTATAATTTGTCTATAAATTTATAAATTGTATAATATAGTTATATAATGTAAATTTATGACTATTTTCATATGTCGAGATTGTGACTTGGGTGATATTTGATATTTAGATGGTATGTCAATAAAATATATGAATGTGTGAGAAGTGAATTGAGATAGATAGGTAGTAGACATGTTAGGAATTGTGAAAGTAAGATATGTTAAGATTGCTTAAGGATTGGCTAGAGATGAAGAAGTGTTATAAGAGGAGGATGTGAGCATATTGGGTTTACTTAAGGATAGGTAAGACAAAATTAAGAAATTTACAATTTCAATTTGTTGAGAGTGATTAATGGAGGAAATCTTAAAGAAAATTGGACCTTTAACTTTTCATGATATAAGGTGGTGAATTTGTGTATCGTAATAAAAAAAAAGTTCACGTGAGAATAAATAATTAATGAATGCATTATGGTGCTTTAAGGAATGTAATAAAGTGAATTAGTGGTGTTGAAGTTCTTGAAGAATGTAATAAAGTGAATTGTGGTATTGAAGTTTTTGAGGAATAAAATATGGGAAGTAGGTTTCAAATTAATCTTTGAATTGTTAAATTGAAAATGTGGAGAATATTTTGAAAATCATGTCCGAAATAATGTTAAGTGATTTAAATATTTGTGTTAAATGGATGTGATAGGAATTATAATGATAGATTAAGACGAAGAGATTCATGTAAAAATCAAAAATGACTTGATAAAAGTATGAAATAAGAAAATTTGGTTACCCTATATGGATGTGTACCTATTCTTTTATGTATATGGTTCCTAATTATATCGACTTATGGATATAAATATGCGAAATTGATAATAGTGAAGATGATAAACAAAAGAGATGTCCCCAATAGGTTGAATAGTGAGGTTAATAACTGTATTTTATGCCTTGGCCTCATTCCCTACTTATGATAGGATGGTTTGAAATTCGGGGACCGAATTTTCTAAGGGAGGAAAAATGTAACATCCCATAATTTTTATTTTTAAATAATAATGTTTTGTTATAAACAAATATATTTTTATTTGTTTAAAAATGATTATGTTTTATTAAAAGGAAGTATATTTTTAATTGAAATGATTTATTTTTTGGTTAAAACAATTATATTGGCCTCTAATAAATTTTTGTTGTATTTTTAGAAATATTATTTCTTTTAATATGAATAAAGATATTTATTTCGAGATCTATTTTATTTCGATTTTTATCAAGAAAAACAATGATTTAAGAGTTTAACTAAAGGTTTATGAGAATGTAAATTTTTAGAAATTTTTGGAATATTTTAGGATGAAAAATGGAATTTATATAAAGAAAATCTTCTTATTTAATTATTAAATAATAATAATAATAATAATTAAATATAATAAAAATAAAAATAAAGGGGAAGGGGAGGCAATAGACGCAGGAGACGGAGGAAACGATTTCGGAGAAATTTTAAAATCAGATGAATAGTAAGTGAATAGTGAGTGAATAGTAACTTTCAATTCTTTCTCTAGATTTGGAGTGCCTGTTGGCTTCCAATCTCAAAACTGAAGGTGTTACTGGATTCAGGACGAAGAATACTACAGTTTTGACCGATCAATTTTTCAAATCCACCGTTGAATCGCCGTAGATCTGAAGTAGAAAATCTCGGTAAAAGGTAAGTTCTGAAAAATCTTACTTAGAGACCTCCAATTGAAATTCTGACACCGTAGATGGATTCAGAAGCTAGATAAACCATAGGATAGGTATATTTTCGGCCATCTAACAGCCTTTTTGTTCGTCGTAAATAGTATTTTTCGGAGGATGAATAGTGTTTTTCGGCGGTGAATAGTGCCCAAGCTCCTGGAGTTATTTTCTAAATCCTTGGGCCCTCTGGACACGTTTTTGAGGTGTAATTGGTCAAATTCAGCTTGGAAAAGTACACTTTAGGGCTGTCCAATCTGAAGTCCTTACCAGGTGAGTAGATACTTCTTTCTATGACTTGCCTCATGCTCTTCTTGAATTATAAATTTATTATTGTTTCTGATTATAAATTATTTACTATTATAAATTTCTGAAATTTGTTCAAATATCTGTTATACTTACGAACTGACACATAGTTCAAGAAGAGTATGGTTTTAGAAATGGATTTGGAACTCATTGAATATGTGGTTTTAAATGTATTTATCATTATTTGATAAAGTGGATATTATGTGCACGATGCATTGATTTGTAAAGCTATATACTTGTGAAAATAATGCATGTCATATTATAAATGAGATTTAATGGCAAGCGTAAAGCTCATTGCGAGTTGCTTGACAATTTTACCTTCTATTTGATGAATATGCATTAATATATATGTATTTATATGTATGGATGGAAATCGACGGGTTGTATGACTTGTGATGGTACCAAATAGGGGATGCCCTATTAGCCTGAGTGAGCCGGAGGAGGGCCGCTCCAACCGGGTGACAGTGGTATTGTGGAGAGGCAGGAGGGTGATGTACTCACATTCCCTGTTTACTTATTGTGACTGTAGTCGAGGTCACTATGCGTATAGCAAATGAATTATGATTTCATGACATTAACCAAATTGCCGAGTGAGGCAGGTACATTAAAAGTGAAGATTTTATCTCCAAATATTAATATTTTACTATAGATTATACAGCTGAGTATAACAACATTTATTTAATAATCATACCGTGCAGCATATAGTTTTGGATATTTGAATATATTTTGATTTGATAATATTTGAAATACGGATCCCATATGAATGTACTTCTGAACTGTATTTTCTATGTGACACATTTTAAAATATAAGTACATCCATATGTTGACCTAAGAGGTCATAGGAGAAATTATTTGCTCACTGAGTTGTCTAACTCACTACACGATATTTCCACATTTTTCAGATAAGAATATCAGAGTCTGATTCGGCAGATAGGTGATATATTCTCTGGGTGAGTCTACGTTACTTCCAAGACTCACGGTCTTTGAATTATACTATATTTGTATTTTAGAGTGCTCTGAACGCTACAGGCAGGATCTCTGTTTCTGTTGTACTCTGATGTTTATAGACTTGGTCTGTATATTGTGTATACATGAGAGATTCTATATGTATTTGTTTTCATGATAAAGAATTGAATTATGTATATTTATGGAGATTATCTTACATTTGAAAAAAAATATTTATTTTACGTAACATAAATTAGGGGCGTTACAATTTACACAAATAACGTATGTATCATTATCTATGAAACATTATAATTTAACGAATACAATTTCAAATTCTTTATTTCTAATCTCAAAAGATTGATCAAGTAACTTAAGAGATGTATTATTTACTTTAATTACTTAAGTTCAAATTTTGAAATCAGTTATTAAAAAAATTTATTTTCTTAAATATACCATATTAATATATAAAATGAATTTTAAAATTGTTCGACAATGAACTTAATCTTAATTACCATATAAACTAACTTTAAAATGCTTTTACTATGAAATGAAAAAAAATTGTTCATTCTTTTTGGTGAAAAAATATGTAATTTTATTTATTTTTTAGTGTTGAAAATAATAATGATATCAAGTTATTTTAGTATTATTTATTAAAACACCAATAATATCATTATTTGTTAAAGTTACAGTATTTATATTTAACACTTTAATATAAAAATTCAGTAATTTCAAAGATTTTAACAAATGTCTTTTGTTAATTGAAACAAACTTGTGCTTAAATATTTTTGACTTATAATTACCAGGTTATCGGAACGTCATTTTTGCTAGAACTTTAAGAAATACTACCCGTTTTTCTCCTAAAGATGACATTGGTGCATCAGTGCATTATTTTCAATATTATTGGGTAATCTTGCCTAAATTTGTGCCACAATGAGAGGCTGCGCCAGTTGAATAAAACTAGCTAAGTAAAATATTTTCAATGAAAAATCTAAGGCTGCCGGATATTGTGTGAAGAGTCAACATTAAAGAGGCGTTTGGTATACAGTAAAATTTTTTGTTCTTGAGAATCATATTTTTTGGGAAACATGATTGATGAGAATAATAATTTCTGAGAATGTATAAAATGTGTTTAATTGACTTTTAAGATTGTTGGAAATCTTTAAATAACATTTTCTAAAAATTTTTATTTATGTATAGAGTTTCTAAAAATACTCTTATTTATTTATTTTTTAAAATTTTTTTGTTTGTTAAAAAATATAATAAATTATTGTTAATAATTTATTCAGTTTATATTAATTTTAAAATTATTAAAAAAATATATTAACAATTAAATTTATTTTTATAAAAAAAATTTATATAAAATATTAAAAGATAAAATTATATTTTATTTTTTATTTTTTATAAAGATTCCCACCTTCATGGGAATCGTCAATTCCCACCCCCTTTCATGGTAATCTTTTCATGTAAATCTTTACTTGAAAAACATTTTCAGAAATTGAAGTTTCTTGAAAATCAGAATTTTCATTTTGAAACCAAACAAAAGAATCTTCAATTCCCATATTAAGATTCTTAAGAATTTAAAACTTTTCCTTCTATCAAACACCCCCTAAGTTTTAATTCTACATACTATTTTGTTTGCAATAAAAAATTAAATAAAAAAAGACGAACGAGGCCGTTCAATGCGGCCCTTGAAAGAGAAACACTTCCTCACCCGAGACGGAGTCAATAAATGGTTAGCACTTCACACTTCACCATCAATAGAATTTTTTTCAATTTTTAATTATATTTTAAGAAATTACAGTTGCTTTTTAAAAAATTCTGGGAACAGTTTTCAAAATTATTATGACATTATAGGTTTTAAATACAAAATAATTTCAATCGATAATAGATTTTCTATTCTTGTTTTCTTTAATTTGATCTACTTTCAAGCAATTTAGGAGATTACCTTGATTATTGTGATAAATTGATATTTTAATTTTGAGTTCATTTGAATTTTTCATTTTTTTTTTGTGTAAAATTTTCTTATACAAAAACCTTAATTCAAGTGGCACTTTTTTTACTATAAATTTCAGAAGTTTTAATGCCTGTTGGTTCATTTTTTTTCCCTTTCTCCTTCCCATGCAATATTTTTTGTAAAACACAAAAAAATATTTTCATTTTTATGATAAATCAGGTAGATTTCAAATGAAAAAAAATAAAAAATCATTAAAAAAACTGAAATAAAAAAAAATGTAATCCAGTGGATTAAAGTTCCTATAAGATAGTCGGATGGTGTGTCAAATCATAGTTTCATAGTCATTAGAAAGGACAAATATATGCTATATCTGATTTCATTTTGTCCATGAACCAAACTTCCATTCACACCCACGTACAAATTAAACATGCATTACTCTTTCAAACTTCCTATATTTTGATAATTTTGATCTAATGATCGCTTTCACTAATGAAGAAAAATGAGAAGGTTGAAAGAAACAATGAATTTTACTTACTATCTATATTACATAATAAAATTTTATTATAGAATTTTTAACTTATAAATAATTATTTAAGTTCATCTAATTTTATTTGAATCAATTTTAAGTAAAATAAAAATACAACTGTATTTCATTTTAGTAAGCCAATTTAAATACCAATTATATGTATCAATTGGATGTGATCACAAATTAGTATAAATAAAAAAATGAAATCTTTCGTTATCAACCTGAATTTGATTTTTCTCTAAAGAAAATCATTTAAGGTAAAAAATTTAACCCGAACAAAATTCAAAAGTACCTCTAATTATCATAACTCCCAAAAAAAGTTATGAAGTATTAAATTTCAATTTTCTAAAATTAAGTTCATAAAATTATATAAATGACCCGTGCGCATAGGATTGTAACTGAAAAATGTAGAAAAAATTAAGCGTAGTTGAAGTGTTTCTTATCAGGATTTTAATAAAAATATAATATATGAATATTTTTATAATTCAACACCATATTATTAAAAAAAATTAAATAAAAATTTAAAATTTATGAAAACACTTAAAAAAATTATACAATATATTTTGGAAAAAAGAAGTATGAAACTAATTAATTAGGGGTCAGCAAGCATGGAGAAATAATATTGAAGTTTTGCAGGCATATAAATTTCTAAAGAAATTGGGATTAGTTAAGAAAGCAATAGTTCAATGGAATAAAATAAAATTTGGTAATGTTCAACAAAAAATCATGTCTTTAGACCGTCAACTACAAGATCTCCAGCAAAATGTTAATACTGGGGATGATCAAATTCGGGAACTCCAAACAAGAAAACAACTAGAACACTATCTGGAATGAAAGGAGATTATATGGGCTCAAAGATAAAGCGAAATCTGCCTTGTGAATGGCGATCGATAGCAATAACAAATATTTTCAAGAAAGAGTTCAATGGAAAAGATAAAATAGGAAAATATCAAGGTTGAAGGCTGATGAAGGTATGTGCACGCTTTTTTCCAGGATCTATATAGCAAATCATCTACTCAGAATCATGAGGAAATGGTGCATTTATTAATTCCTCAAGTACTCCAAACCTGTCTAATTAAGGGTCATATAAACTCTCTAAGTAAACCTTAGATTGAAAAGGTAGCTTTCCAAATGGAGGATTATTTTGATCCAGGACCAGATGGCACGTCTCCCATCTTCTATCGACGCTTCTGGTATATCATAAAGAATGGGGTAGTAGATATGGTTAATTCCTTCTTCGACAAAGGATACATCCAAAAGGAATTAAACCAAACTAATATCATTCTCATTCTTAAATCGAAAGAGCCAAAATCCTTCAAGGATTTCAGGCTAATTAGCTTTGCAATGTATCCTATAAAATAAAATCCAAAATTTTGGTAAATAGATTGAACCATTGTCCCCCTATTTGTTCATCTTCTGCATGAATGTTCTTTCATCCTTATTAACTCAGAGAGAAGAAGATGAGACGATCCCAGGACCATTAATCAATAGAAAATACTATAAGAATTAATCATCTTCTCTATGCAGATGATATTTTAATTTTAATTATGCCAAATATTCAAGTCTTTCGAGATCTCCCACTGCACTCTACAAAGCTTTGGGAACTGGTCAGGCCCTAAAGTCAATTATGGAAAATAAAAGATCAGATTTAGTCTAAATACACCAAGAAATTTCAAAAGAATCATGAGTAGTGCTTTGAACATCAAATATATTCCTAAACTGGGTAAATACCTTGGAACCTAAGTGGATGGAAGTTCTAAAGACAGGATGGCTGCAAAGGAATTAATACAAAAATTGGATACCAACCTATCAAGATGAAAAGAAAAATTACTCTCACAATCTGGCAGAATGACTTTAGTCCAATCGGTCTTGGCTTCAATTCCGACATATCATATGTCTTACTCTAAACTCCTCAATAAAGAAATCACAAAATGTGTGAATATTATGGCTAATTTTTTTTCTTTTTGGGATATTCTGCTGATAAAAAGGTGCACATGTATGCGTCGAAGAAGCTATGTTTTCCAAAGGACGAAGGTGGTCTTGGTTTTCTCAATCTAAAATTGATGAACCAAGCATTATTGGCAAGACAATATTAGAGGGTATATGAAAAACCAAATTCATTATACAATAGGATCAGTCAGAAAAAATATGATAATTTTGAAGGATGAGCTAAAGTGCAAAAATTCAGCCTTTCCTTTTCGGAAACAGATCCATTACACTTCGGCTTTGATTCGGCCATATATTAAATGGATCCCATCATTGGAAAATAATATATATATATATATATATATATATATATATATATATATATACATCTCATCATCGACCTCGTGTTTTTCAGAGAAGCTTTCAATTCTCGTAGAGCCGGTCCAAGGAAGAAACTAATAAAATTAAAGATTTAAATTTTTTAAAAAATTTATTATTTATTTTAATAATTTTTTAAAAAAATTAAGAGTAAGTTGCACACAATTCACCACTCATCTCACGTATTTCTATTTCACTCAAAAGATACAAAAGATAAATTTTAAATAAAAATATAATAATTTTAATATAATTTTATTATATGCTCTAAAAAAATTTACTTTGTTCCGTGAGTATTGTGCCGGCCCTGAAATACCCAAAACATTATTAAGGTAGAGGATCTCATAAATCCAATTTGGAACTCATGGGAAATGGACAAGCTTGAATCTGTATATTACAATGATACAATTGGGAATATCACAAAACCCAAGTTGGCTAGCCATGAGGAGAAAGACATCATTGCATGGACTGGGAACGACTCAGGTGAGTATACTACAAAAGCTAGATACCAAATAGTATTAAGGAATCGACCAATTCCTCCAAACTTCTCATATTAATCATGTCTTCATAAGCTGCCCTCTCTCTCTAGGGCGGTATGGTTTAGACTAGATTGGTCCACACACAGACAGGATTGATCCACGGTCAGTCTCTCGTTAGCTGAAAACGCTTATTTCCATGGCTAACAAAGGAAAATAAGCACAGGCAATGGAGATTTTAGAACACGTTAACCTTGTTTGTTGGCGTATTTACGATCACAGGAATGAACTTAAATTCAACAGAGCAAAACCAAACCCACCCACAATAATAGCAATGGCCAGAAGACTAAAACTGGATGCTTACCAAAAATTCCCACAGTAGCATAAGGAGTCAAGAAATTTAGTTGGAAGAAGCAAAAGAGAGAGAAATTTAGACAGCATGGAAGCGAAGGCAAATATGTGCAAAAAGATACTGATGTGCAGCTGGTAGAAACAAAGAAAAGGAAAAGATTTTAAAGCAGTTCTCACTTCAAATGGGGCCAGATTAATATCTCTAATATACCTTCAACAAAAAAAAGCAAACTGGTAGGTTACAATCTTAGAAGTAATCAAAGGAGCACTGAAATACATTATGGACCTGTAAATTTCCCCAATTTTACTCAGCCAGCGGAATGGTCACTATAAAGAGTTAATAGAGAATGGGTTGCAAGTCCAAGCCAGCTTCCTTCCAATATGGTTAGACAGACTTCATTTGTAAATGTAAACAACTATATTGTGTTAGGAGTGAATAAAACTTGAAGAACTTATCTAAATTCAGTAAAAGAAAATTATTTTGGATTGATTAAATTAACTTGACAAATTTATATGGATAAAATTTTAAAATAATTTTAAATTAATTTAATTATAAATTTTTAAAATATATTTAAAATTGACTCAACCAATTTAAAATTTAAATTTAAATTTTTTTATTAATTTTTATTATTATTAATTTTTATTAACATCATCAATTTAATTGATTTGACATAATTTATATCATCAATTGATATAATTTGAATGTTGTGAATAATTTAAAAATTTAATTAATAATAAATATAAATTTATCAATTTAAATATGATTTGATTGATTAATTTGACACTCACCTTATCTTGTGCTGTACAATCAGGCGACTTGAAAAAAAAGAAAAGGTTGGTTGAGTGACTTGACTATGAGTATTGGGAAGAGCAAGAATTTAGCTTTTGGTAATGAGTCGAGAGATAGACTCTCATGTTGTACGAAAAATAAAGAAAGATCTTGGTTCAATCGGATAAATATTGTACAATCAGGCCATTAATGTAGAAGACTTAAAAGGACCTCATAGCTGTTGGCTCTAGCGCCAAAACAAAAGTTGAAAAGAAAAAACGATAATGGGTTGTTCTACTGCCACAGGTGTCAATAAGCAATTATTGCACCTCAACGCCTCCTGCCAATGTGGGGCCCTGGTTCTTTATGGTTACCAATAGACGCCAAGCACTAAACCCAACCCACTCCCTCTTTCTTTCTTTTCTCTGTATATAAAGAGCCATCGAGGAAAATCATAAACATCAGTTCCCAATCCAACTCTCTTGCATCAAGAAAAGAAAAAATTTCAAATCTCAGAAAAAGCTAGGTAGCCAGCCAGCTATAGAAATAATGGCCAAGAATCTTTCTGGTGTGGCTGCTGCGTGTGCCGTGGTGGTGGCGATGGCAATGGTTCTGGTGATGGAGGTGCCACACATGGCTGAGGGTGTGACTTGTAGCCCTGTAGCTTTGAGCCCATGCCTCGGGGCTATCACTTCGTCGTCTCCGCCATCGAGTACCTGCTGCCAGAAGCTGAGGGAGCAAAGGCCATGCCTTTGTGGATACCTCAAAAACCCCAGCCTCAAGCAGTATGTTAACTCTCCTGGTGCCAGAAGAGTTGCCAGCTCTTGTGGAATCCCCTTCCCATCTTGTTAAATCGACCATAGTACGTACAATCAGTTACTTGAATATGCCTGCGAATTATAAGTGTCTAAGGAATAATATGAAAAACCCAGCTAAGGAAATGATGGTATTCAAGATTGATACTGATTTAGCTTCTTTTTTTTCATAGTTGGTAAGGTTTTAAATTGTTGATGTGTGATAATTTCATAATTATAATAAAATATGAAGGAACATATATTATTATTACCGACTACAATCACGCATGTTATGCAGCTCAACCGCAGTTATAAATTTTGCTGTAACACTAATATTATAACTCGAGTTTAATTTTTTTAAAATATTGAAGGAGTTTAAAGGACCAGATCCTCTGCGGCGTAAAAATTACAGTGCTGTGATTTTTGCATCGTAGAGAATCTTAGTCCGAATTTAAATTTAAAACTTAACAAATTTTAGTATGAAAAAAATTAAATTCAAACTTTGACTTTCGGTCATATTTAAATTATGGACCATGGTAAGAACGAAAAAAAAGCAAAGGAAAAGCCGTGAATTATGCAATGCGCAGCCACAGCAGGCCTGGAGAAAGGAAAATAAAATGAAGTAAACGAGATATAACATCATTTTTTTAAAAGAAATATAATTAATTTTTATGTGGACTGTGTCTATGGCGTTGTCTTACTACTACTTTTGAATTTGATCGGGAGATTAGATGCGATCTCAATCTAATCTTTTGAGCAGGGTATTCCTTGAAAGCAAAACCACTACTCGTGGTACGAAAACTGAAAAAAAAAAAGAAGTATTAGTTCCATGAACTTGTTTAAGGGACACTTTTTTATAGATTAAATTATTATTTTAATCCCTTAATTTTATTTAAATTTTGTATTAGTCCCAAATTTTTAAAAATACTTAAATTTTTTTAAGTCATCAAATTCTTCCCAGCTTATCTCGATCATTTATTCTAGGGTTAACTTTGGCTTGGCAACTCAAGTTGTCAACACATCGCTGTTGTGGCATTATGTGTGATTATTTAGCATTTCTTTTTCTTTCTCTTCTCTTGTTCTATTTTCCTTTTTTGAATTTGTTTTTTCTCATTCGTTATTCTTGTCTAGAGGTAAATCCTCTAGTTCCCACTCGAATTACTTGCTGAAATTTTTCATAAAGCATAGTTAGGTTGAGTAAGTATTTGTAGATCAAATTTTATACAGTATTAAAAGTTAACCAACTGTTCACTTAAATAGTTAAAAAAATTTTTTTTATCTAAACCAAATATTTTTTCTAGTCAGGTTTCTCACCAAAGGCGACATTCCTCGTAAAGAATCTGCGCTTTCTCTCTTCCTACCCTGGGTATTCTTCTTTAGTTATCTCTCCTTCTCGTACTCTCCCTCATCAGCAATAGAGGTCCTAATTAAGCTAGATAATCCCAATGGAAACATCACACTTGCTAGCACAACCAGCAGTTTTCTCATTTGAGATCTAAAATATTGATTCTGTTCAACATGATGAACTAAATTTTTCTCCCTAGCAATGAGTTTCCGACAGGTTCATTTCAAAGGGCCATAACCTCATTTACAGTCTAGCCTTCAGTTTTTGCAATTGGAATCTTCTGTTGTGTGCATTCGACTTTCATCACCGATCCCCAAAGATTTTTACCCATCTTTTCAATACATCCAGTACTTCTCCCATTGATCCCCAAATAATTTACTTGTTTTACCCCATCCGGGCAATCTGGTTGATTATTACGGCTTCGCATTTTCTCCTTTTGAAAATTCCTTACGAGTTACGGGTCAATGCGATTACTTGATTAAGAAAATCATTGAAAAATTTCTATTTTCGTCAAAAAGAAGAACATTGAACACAATCAAATAAGTTAGAATAGACTACATTCAAATTGAAATAAAAACATCTTCTAAACTTCATAAAATACACACTCTCTCTCTCTAAAGTTTTTAAAATTTTTTTACTGACCTCTCTTATTTTAAATTAATTTTTATAAGTATTAATTTAATTTTTTGATTTGTACTAGAATTAAATTATTTATGAATTTTTTAAAAAAATTATAAAATATAAACTTCATTAATAATTTATAAATAGAGAGAATGTCCTTGTAATTTAGAAAGGATAAGAGTGTAGGTTTCAAAATTTCATAAAAGATAAATTATTCGCAACTGATATCGCATTCTGTCTATGCCAAAGTCCCTTGGGTGGCTAGGAACTGGTCCATGCCACATAGTCAATATAGGTAGGTAGAATAGAAGACAATCAAAGGTGTAGGGTTCCCACATTCAGATACTGTTATAAAATAAAACCTTTCAAAGAAAGAATCAAGATTCTCTTTCCCCTATAACACAATTTTTTTTTTTTTTTTTGCATAGCACCTGCCTTTGCCTTTGAGATGAAAGCAATGACTTCACTTCTTACAAAGATGTTGTGTCACGACAAACAAAAGAAAAGACTGACCATTGAGGTTTGCTCGAGAGAAATCTAAAATAGGTACAATTTTAGAGCTGTCACGAGCAAACTTTAATGCTCAGCCTTTTCTTTTGTTTGTCGTGGCATCTGGTTTACAGACTTTGAACCAAATTTTCTGATCGAATATGGTCAGATTCAGCGAAGAAGAGGGAAGAGATAGGGATGAAGAGAGAGGAAGAAAGAAACCACAAAAGAGAGAAAGAATAAGAGAAGTAAGAAGAAATGTTTAGTGAAGACAACATAATGTTATATCATTTTAATAAGTGACAGACACTTATTATTTTATTTGATATTCAAGATGATAAGTCGTCAATGTTAAGGTAGGATCACCGACAGAGTTAGGTTGGAAGACGAATTTGAGACGTTAAAAAACATGAGATTTTTTTGAGGAAAAAAGAATCTTTTGAGATCAATATGAAAACTTAAATAAAATTAAGGGTAAGAAATGATAATTTGATCTAAGAAGTCTGCTATTGGCATTATTAACTCTTTTTTTTTTAATTTGTTCGCTCGTAACCTTTTCCAAAAAACACGACGGTGAGAAAAAATGTCCGGAAAAAATACCCACGGCCGTTCTTTATTACCCACTGCAGTTCTCCAATCTATTTCTCCTTCATCACCCACAGCCGTTCGTTGCCCTTCATCGCCGTGAACAGTGAGCACGACGGTGAGAATAAAAGCCCAAAAAAAATTATTGCTCCTTTTCCAAAAAGTCAAATCTCTTGAAAACCCCTATGTTCATCTGCAAATTTCGAAAACCCATCATCCCAAACCTCCTTTTGCTTAAGAGATTTAGAAAGAGAAAGGAGTTCGAGCTCCTCAGGCATTACAACAATGGGTTTCTAGGAGAGTATCGGCCCTCGCCTTCCAGACTCCCCTGATTCATTTCCATGGAAAGCAGTTCAAGAACAGAAGCTATAGAGATTTGTCCTTGCTATTTCTGTATCGTGTTTGGGTGAGATGAAATCTGAAGGTGGTGGCGGCTATGGCAAAGGCAGGGTTCGGGGGTGGGGATACTCGTACTAGCTCGAGGTCCTGCCTCCAGTTTTTGCCATTAAAGATGTCCTTACTGTTGCAGAGAGGATTTGTTTAACAGTTTTGTTAAATTATTTAAATGATTCTTATATTTTTATATTTTTTTTATATTTTAAATAATTTTATATTATTTTAAATAATTTAAATAAAATATAATTTATCATTGATGTAATTACAATTTCTTTTATTTTTTTTAATTTCAACAATATCCCTCTTTATTTATTTTTTTATTATAAATTATATCTCACCATTAATTTTTACTGTTATCTCTGACTTTTAAGAGTATTAAATAATTAAATTGTCATTAAAAAAATTATATATATTTTTAAGAAATTAATTATAGATTTTTTAAATTAAATAATATTTAAATAATAATAATCACCCCTGTTAAACAAAATCATTTTCTCCCTACGTCTGCGTGAAAGCTCCCCGCTGTTTCTTATCTTACAGAAACACATTAACATTACACCATGAGGCCTTTCAAATGCATCCAAAGGTAATTAATTACCAGAAAGCAGAGCACACACTTTCACACAAATGGGACTCTAATGCTTTGACAAAGAAACGCACTTTAATCCAAACACACTGGGCAGAAATTGTCATTCTTTGCTTCCTTCCTTACTCCTCAAAGCACAACGCACCATTGGCAAGCAACGTCATTGGCAAAGAAGTGATCTGAAAAATTATCCTTTCTCTACATATTTACGTTTCTGCTTCTCTCAAAATACTCCAGCATATATCAAACCGTCACTCTGCATATTTTCTGCATCACGTAACATTTGCATTTTCTCCACTGTTTTTGCTTACTGAGAACAGAGCATATAATGTTCAAAGGATGCTCGGTTCTACCTGTTGGGATAACTTGTATACTAATCAAATGTATTTAAAATTGTAATACCAGAATATTCAGATTTATCACCTTTTACGATGTGAACTAACCCTTCCGCTTCAACTATTTAAAGCAATGGTGAGAGGATAACTTCCCACTAGCTTTGAAAAGAGCTCTTTGGAATGGAAATCGTATAGTTCAATCTACCAAATTTTGAATCTGATAGGTATGAAGCTGTGTTGGCAAAAATCCACCCATGGCTCTTAAGAAAGCATCAAGGAGAGTGTAAGGGAGGATACAGTACTCAATTACTCATAGCTCACCCCTCCACGATCCTCGAATTCCACAGTTTGCTTGGGCTTAACTACTGGCTTCTCTTAGTCACTATGGCATGCGGAAAAGCATTCTCTTTACTTGGCAGAAGCAGAGATGCATTCTCTTTACTCAGCAGAAGCAAAGAAGCATTCTCCAAAAGGATAGAGCCTTTGACTACAGCCAGGCGAATTGGCAAGTCACAGTAAGGCAATGGATTCCTTTTAGGGGTTCTTATGGCTCTGCTCCTCCTCTATTGTTGTTGTTCTTGTAGCAGTAGAGCAAGAAACAGCAGGGAGCCTTCACGCAGACGCAGGGAGAAAATGATTTTGTTTAACGGGGT
The DNA here is from genome assembly GCA_037074535.1 of Gleditsia sinensis. Lineage (NCBI taxonomy): Eukaryota > Viridiplantae > Streptophyta > Magnoliopsida > Fabales > Fabaceae > Gleditsia > Gleditsia sinensis. Next base: position 15,484,028 of record CM073463.1, on the reverse strand, counting down.
GATTATTATTTTTAAATATTATTTAATTTAAAAAATTTATAATTAATTTCTTTAAAAAATATATAATTTTTTTAAATGACAATTTAGTCATTTAACACTTTTAAAAGTTAGAGATAACAGTCAAAATTAACGATGGGGTGTAATTTGCAATGAAAAAAATAAATAAGAGAGGACATTATTGAAATTGAAAGAAAAAGGGGAAAATTGTAATTGTATTAATATATTAGGGTGGTAAATTGTATTTTACCCAAACAATTTTATATAACTTTAAAAAATTTATTACATAAATTTTATAAGTTATTTTATATTTTTATATTTTATTTATATTTTAATTTAAAATATAATTAATTTATATTTTAATTTTAAAATAATAAATATATAAAAGAAATTAAATATTATTTTTAATAATAAAATTTTAATATAAAATTTTAAATAAAATAAATTTTTAATATAAATTTTAAAATAATAAATATATAAATAAAATTTTTAAAATAATATAATTTTATTTTTAATAATATTAATTAAAAATATATAATAAAAAAGAAATTTTTATATTTAAACACTCCTCTTCATATCACTTCATGCCAAGGTGAACTGTGATGTGATCTATGATAAACAACTCTCAATGGGATTAAGAACTCCTATTAGAGTATCTCCAATGCTGCAACTCTTATAAGTTGCTTAAGTGGGTTTCACATTGTTATATCATCACTTTTTTCTCTAAGCAACTCTATATCACTTTAAACAATTTTTTACTCCAATGGTGCAATTCTTAAAAATTGCTTAAATGAGTCCCATAAATTATTTTATATTTTTATATTTTATTTATTTTTATTTTTATTTTTATTTAAAATATTATTTAATTTTAAAATAATAAATATGAAAAAAAATTTAAAACATATTAAAAATAATATAAATTTATTTTAAATAATATTTATTATTATTATTTTATTTATTTAATTTTATTTTTAAATATTTCTTATTATTTTCTTATCAATGTTAATATTATTCATCCTAATTTTAGCTTTTCCTATGCCATTCTCTGGAAGCTTCACGATATATCTCTCATTTTATAGCTTTTCCCTTCCTTTTTATTTTGCCATCTCTTTTCTTCCTGTGATTTTTCTCTGGTTTTAGCTTTCCCCTTCCCTTCCCTGGTTTTAGCTTTCTCTACGCCATGCTCCCAGATTAATCATTTTCGTCAATTTCCCTTTGTGCTTTAGGGATTCTTCAATCAATCTCATAATACATGGTCCCATTTGCAGGAGCCCTCCATCAAAGATACCCTCTTCTTCATCTTCATCATCCTCCACTTTCGACTCGTTCGCTGTAATCCTTTGATCCATGAAAGTAGCAAAATCAAGAACCTGGAGGGGTCCAAAAAGTAACCGTTTGGCTGAATGAAAGTCCGATTTGTTCTGAAACGCAATCCATAGACATCTAATCAGAGATAGCATGGTTGTGCCAATAGAGTAGCATAGTTATACAGCGTTCGAGACCGCGTCTTCTGTTGCTTCGCCACCTGAAAACATCGCTTGCGGAGGCTCTTATGCCGGTGGGATTTGGAGGTAGTGAAGTGGGAGAGAGCTGTGGCTACTGAAGAAGGAGAACTTGGACTTGTCGAATGTAGAAGGATAACCGTCCCTTTTCTTCTTGCTCTTCAATTTTTTTTTATAAATTTTTATTTTAAGCAACTGTTGCTTACAGAAGCAACGGTTGCTTGTCTGTGTTGCCAAGTGGGCGCCAGGTGGAACACTTCAATGGTAAAATGAAATAAGATGCGTTGCTTAGTGTTAAGATACCGCGTAAGAACTACCGTTGGAGATGCTTTTAGAGATACTCTAAGACATTGAGTTTAAGGGAAGAAGCTGAATATGTGGATAGAGAAGGTGGCATTGTTATTTTTTTTTTTTTAATGTTTCAATTTGTATTTCAAGTTAGTCCATGACTACTTTATGAATTTTGTTTATAGATCTGATTTTCGTTTGTCCCTTTCATTTTCTATGAGTTTGTTTAAAGAATATTGGGATTTTATGAAATTTAAGGTTAAATTTTACTGTCAAGTAAAATTTTATAATTGAAAAAAGAAGTAAAATTATGTTTATCATACTATATCTCTAGTGTATTTGGTACTACTTGATTTGTCTAAAATTGTAGAAATAAAAATTTATACCATATAATTTTCATAAATTTAATACAAGAGGTGTTATTTTTGTGACAAATATAATTAAGAAATGCTTAATATAAAAGAATAGGAAAAATGTATAAGAGGGTGTGCATAATAAACTCTTATCTAAAAGGGTATTTTTGTTAAAATAATAATTTTTTTTATCCTATACAATTATATACAGTCAAATACTAATCACACGATTATATAATATTATATAGTCTAATAAATTATATGGTATTGCAATAAATATTATATTATATAAAAATTTTATACAATCCAATATTATCACGTAGGAATGTAATTTACTTATACATGTACACTGGGATGGTTCACGTGGTGATGATCCCCTGGATGTATACACTAACCCGTGAAAGGCTCTACAGGACCCACCATCGCCCGTGAAAACACGTTAGTTGGTCCTCCATTTATCTGACCGGAGGTATGGACAATGAGGCTACCTTCACAACCTTCTCCCTTCTATCCTGAAGTTGTAGTAAGGTATAATAATATTTTAAAAAAATAAATTGTAATATCCAACCCACGTCGCTATTCTTGCACTCTTCCTCTTCTCTGTTTCTCCTCCTTTCACAGTTTCTACCATCATTAATATATATATATATATATATATAGTTTTATCTCTCTTTTTTTCTAGGCCAAATTACTCTTTTTAATTTTTTTAAATTATTTTTTAGTATGATTTGATCCCTTAAGTTCAAAATTATTCAAAAAAATTTCTTGATTTCTAAAATATTGTTACTTTTATCTTTCATGCTGACTTCATTAACTCTGCTTTCCTTAATTATGATCCGGCATCATATATAACAGTTAAGCGAACTAAGTGGCATCCAAAGTCTCGTGTGCCTTAAAGATAGACATTTACAAAGCCCACGACATATTACTATGGAACCTTATTAATGTTGTGTTGATTAAAATGAATTTTCCTGTTTCTTAGATTTAGTGCTCTCCTTCAGATCTTTTTGATCCTCAAAGGGGTATTCGGGTATTCGTTAGAGAGATCTTATCTCATCTTATATCTTTATTATGTGCTCTAATGTTTTATCCGCTATGCTTATTCAGGCAATAAATAATGGTAAGATTACAAGGATTAAGGTGAGCAAGAATTCCCCACGATTCAACAATTTTATGTATGCTGATAATACTATCTTGTTCTTCAAGGCTATAATATGGCAGAATGTTAGCATGTTAAAAGTTTATTGAATCATTACAGCCTTTTGGCGGGATAGCAAATTAATTTTAAGAAATTTAAAATGGATTTTAGTCGAAACACCCCTCATAATTTCAAAAAACTCATGGCAAGTGATTTCAATGTTCCATACAAACCCAGACTGGGTAAATATTTGGGAATTTATATAGATTCTTATAAATCAAAATCTTAGAATTTTCAAGAAGTTGTTGATAAAGTTTACAGAAATCTTCAAGGTCGGAAAGCTGGTTTATTATCCCAAGCTCGTCAAATTACTTTGGCCAAAGCAAACCTTCAAAACTTATCTGTTTACTCTATGACTACAATTGCTTTGCCAAAAATATATTGCCAGAAAATTGACAAAGAAATTTCTGATTTCATCTAGGGTTTTAAAAATCAAAGACCAGCCATAAATTTTTTTAGCCTGGGAAAAACTTTGTCTTCCAAAGGCTTAAGGGGGTTTGGGAATTAGAGACTTACAAATTTAATCAAGCTTTACTAGCAAAAAAATTTGGAGATTGGTGTCACAGCCTAACTCTTTATTTAGTCAGGTCTTAAAACCAAAGTATGGACTATCCTTAGCTGAAGGTCTTCATTGACATGCTGTAAATTCTTAGATGTGGCAAGTGATTGCTAAATCAAAGGATACTATTTTGAAGAATCTTGGGTGAAATATAGGTAATGGTAAATCCATACATTTGCAGAATAAGCTTTGGGGATATAGACATTCACGAATGGTTCACAGCACTAACTATGTTGCTAATCTAATAAATCATCAAAAAAGGTGTTGGAATCTTCCTCTTCTAAAACAAGTATACTCTTTGGATGATGCTTTATCTATTCCCAAGCTCCCTAAATCTATTTGTAATATGCAAGATTCTTTTGTTTGGAAGGGATCTTCCTTAAGAGAATATTTGTCAGTAAGGTTTTATTTATGATTTTAGCTTCTTTTAGAGATGGTGGACTATCTCAAGCTCCAATTTTTAACTAGCAAGGATTTTGGAGGTCAAGTATTCCTCCTAGATTAGTCTTATTTTTATAGTTGAAAAATAATGCCTTCTCTGGCTGAGTCTTTGCAAATGTATCATTTGGAAGTTAATGGTATCTGTGTTATGTGCAAAGAAGCTCACAAAACTAAAGATCATTGATACACATGAATTTAATTTCACTAAGTACAAGCGTATATTGTTATTGTAAAGTAATAACATATTTATGTGAGTATATCCTGATGTTATTAACTACTGCAATATTAATCTTAGTCTTAAGTGAATGATTTGAATTAAATCGATTAAGAATAAAATAAAACAAAAATGAAATTAAAGGAAGTAAAAGTAAATCAGAATAAATTAATTGGTTAAAACTCTAGGGATTTCAATTTCACTATAATTAATCCCTTTTGAATTATATATTTCTTTAACTAGAAATTATAATCCTAATTTTCAAGCAAATCTTAAATTATCCACTAGCTTTTTTGAGGTCTAACAAAAATACTTTTGAATGCCAACCCAATATATCTCTATGTGAGCTAAAACAATTAAAGATTCATTAAATTTTATGACTCTCAATTAAAGACTACATAGACCATACAAATATATTTCTATCTCACATACAATCCATGGTAAACTATAAAATAAAATAAACACATAAATCCTTTCTCGATTTCATTATAATTGACAAATAATCTAATTAGTGATCAAGTAATAAGAAGCATTAAGAACAATATAAAAAACTCAATAAAAATAATAATAATTCCTCGATTAAATTGAATATAAGACTCAAATGTTTATAATTATATTACATCGTAGACAAACTTAGTTCATAATTAAGAACTTAAAAATATAATAGAAAGAAGAAGAAAACACATATTGGAGATGGATTGAGGCTACCGCTAAAAGTGAGCATAAATTCCTCTCTTCCTCATCCAATTCGTATCCCAAATATCCTATTAAAGTTGTAATAGATCATTCAATCATATTCAAACTTTTATTTTCAAAAATTGATTTATCGCACTGGCATTACAATGCTAAAGTCTTGGTTCATGGGACTTGATTTTCTTTGTTCTGGAGTCACATGTAATCTCTCAAATTTTTTATTTTAAAATAATATTTTATTATAAACAAGTATGATTTTTTTTTTAAAAATGACTATGCATGTTTTGCTGGAAGTAAATATATTTTTATTTAAAATAATTACTATTTTGTTTAAAATAATTATATTGACCTATAATAAGTTTTTGTTGTATTTTTAGAAATATTCTTTCTTTTATTATGTATAAAGATATTTATTTTGTGATTTGTTTTATTAAGATTTTTATAAAGAAAAGTCATGATTTAAGAGTTTAACTAAATGTTTATGAGAATGTAAATTTTTAGAAAATTTTAAAATATTTTAGGATGAAAAACAGAATTTATATGAATATATATAAAATAAATTTTATTATTTAATTATTAAATAATAATAATTATTATTATAAATAAATAAAAGGGGGAGGGGGAGATGCAGCCATTCACAGATCAAAAATTTCATATATGAATAGTGAGAGTGAATAGTATGAATAGTAATATTCAATTTTCTCTCTAGATCTGGAGTGCCTATTGGCTTCTGATATCAAAACTGAGGGTACCATTGGATTTAGGATGGAAAACACTACGATTTGATCGATCAATTTTTCAAATTAGCCGTTGAATCGTCGTAGATCTAAAGTAGAAAATTTCAAAAAATGGTAAGTTCTGAAACTCTTACTTAGAGACTTCAAATTGAAAATCTGATACAGTAAATGAATTCAGGAGTTAGATAAATTTTAGGATTGGAAATATTTCGGCTATTTGACAACTTTTTGTTCTTAGTGAATAGTATTTTTCGACGATGAATAGTATTTTCCGGTGGTGAATAGTATTTTTTGACCATGAATAGTAACAAAGTTCTCGGAGTCATTTCCTTAATTTTTGGATCCTCTGGACACGTTTTTGAAGTCTGTTTAGTCAAATGTGGATTGGAAAAGTACAATTTGGGACTGTCCAATCTGGAGCCCTTACCCTGTGAGTAGATGATTCTTCCTATGACTTGCCATATACTTTTCTTGATATTTGAACATGTATTTGATTATATTTAAGAGATATTTACACTTTTATATGAATCTGAAATGCATTAAAATTATCTAATTTGCTTACAATGTGAAATATGGTTCAAGAAGAGTATAATATTTGAAAATAGATTTATGAACTCATGGTGTATCTGATTTCACATGTATTTCTCATTAAATGATAAAGTGAATATTTATGTATGTGATATTATTTATAAAGTTATATGATTGCCTCGAGAAAGGGCATGTACATGTGATAAACCCTGAATGAGAAATTTATGACAGATGAATCTATATTGAGACTGAAAGTTTGTATTATATTGAGAATTTTATACTGGATATGGCATATGTGCATATGATATTTTCTGTGAAAGAATCTTATTAGAAACATTGTCTGCTAACAGCAGGTGATGTTAGCCTTGGTGCACCTTGATAATCCAGTTAGCAGAGAGTGGTGCTAGCCTCGTGTGAGGGCCAACACACGGGAGATGATATATGAAGGAGAGCGGAATGCCTCCTATATGGGCGAGATGCCAGTTATATGAGATGTGATTTGCCTTCCCTTACTGTGTGCTTGGAAAATATCCATATAGAGTCCCTTCACATGTCCTTTTGAATGGTAGTAAGGCAAACCTCAGCGGGATACTGAGTTTAGGTAAATCCTATACCACCAAAGTATGGAAGGGGTTAAACTCTGATATGGTGGTTCTGATATGAGTTCCTCCTAATGTTTTCATGTGAAATGTTTTTAATGCATATCAAGTTTGATTAAAGATCATATTGTATCATATAGGGTTACAGATATTTGAATGTGATTTGAACTGAGAACATTTGAAAATGCGGGTCCCATATGGATGTACTTCTAAACTGTAATTTTCAATATGATAAATTTTAATATATGAGTACATCCATGTGTTGATCTAAGAGGTCATAGAAGGTTTTATCTGCTCACTGAGTTGTCAAACTCACTACACGATACTTACATTTTTTTTCATATAAGAATACAGAGTTTGGTCCTGCAGATACGTGATCAACTAAGTGTTACACTCTCTGGTGAGCCTATTTTGTTTTCAAGGCTCGTAGATTTTGATTTATATTGTACTTGTACTCTAAAGTATGCTCTATATGCCACAGGCAAGATCCCTACTTCTGTTGTCACTCTGATGTTTATAGACTTGTTCTGTATATGGTATATGTATGGGATAACCTATATGTGTATGTTTCCATGATAAAGGATTGGAATATTCTTGTTTATGGAAAATATATGTTCATGGTATATGTGTTTCACGTGTCTTAAAATTAGGGGCGTGACATCATAACTATAGAATTCCACCATTGCGATGCTGGAGCTTTTGGATTCCAAGTATGACTTTGCTACTTTGGAATCACGATGCTGAGAACCATTGTCATGATGCCAGAAGTTTTGCCTAGACTTCTGCAATTTTTGTTCCTTTTCTTCAATCTTATCCAAATTTCTCTCAATTTTCTATCTTCTTCTTACCTACAAAATAAAAACACAATCACAAATAAATCTAATAAAAATTACTTAAAAACTAACAAAATTTTAAATTAAACATGATTAATGAATGAGTATAAAACACATTCATCAAATACCTTCAAACTTAACTTTTTGTTTATTCTCAAGTAAGACAATAAAAAAAATTATTAAACCTAAAAAATTGAAATCATTTAATGAGTGCCAAGTTATTTTGACTTACTAAATTTGCCGCAGAGATTTCAAAGAATATGTAGCTCAAGAAAAATTTCAAAACTTATAATCATGTATAAAATTAATTCAAATGTAATTTACATTTCACCCTTTTGAATCCTGAATGCGTGTATGAATAACTATGTAACATTTAACCTTTAGCACTCAAATAAGTTTATACAACTCAATATTTAAGAGAAATATCTCTAAATAAATGAGTTTTAGGAACTCCGTAAGTCATATCACTCTCCACTAATATAGACTAAACACCTCACCTATGACCAATAAAGCTTCCTTAAACTTGTAATGTGTGGATTGAGTTTAAGATATGATAAAAGATATCAAACTAGGCTTAAATCACCAAATCACACATGACCAATTCAATTCTTTTCATAGAGCCTATTATTAGCTATTTCCTTCATAATTGTTTTTCTTTTTCCTTCATCACTTCCTTTTCTCCTTTTCACTTCATTCACATAATTTTTTTTTCTTTTTTCATTAGCCTTGAATATATTTTTTCAATAATGATCATTTATATGAGTGAAAAGGTAAAAATAAAGACATTTGTGGCTTAGTTATGTAACACCCCTCAGTTTTAAACAATCATGTTTTGTTTTAAGTGACTATGCTTTTTCTCTTATTATTGATTATGTCTTTGTTTAAAATAATTATGCATTTACTTTTAAGAAATATGTTTTGCTATAAAATGACTATGTTTTATTTTATTATATGCCTTATCTTATGGTATGGGTTATCTTAAAAGTGTAAAAGAATTTTTTTTTTTTTAGATTTTCATATGTTTTAGCACAAACCGGGATAAAAGGCTCATAGCTGTGGAACCATGCTTTCACTGTTGTAATGCTAGTTGCCCAAAAAATCAAGATTAGAATCTAGAAGTCCCACCACCACAATGTTAGTATTCCATTGTCATGATGCTTGAGGTACAACACACAAACTTAGGTTTCTAGAATGCTTACCGCCATGATGCTAAGTCTTCACCACTGTGGCGCTAAGAAAAATGATTGTTAAACCTTTGTGTGCAGCTTGTCTTCCTCATTTTCTCCCCTCTGTCTCCTTGTACAGATGTCTTTCTCTCTAAAACCCTCTCCATTTCTCTTTAAGATTTCAAGCTCCATAGACCTCTGTTGGAGACACCGTGGGTACTTTTGGATTCATGAAAAAGAGAGCTACAACTTAGACTGATTGGATTTGTTAGAAAATGCTGAAAATCTTGTCAAAAAAATTGAAGTGTAAGCTATAAAGAGGTAAGCATCAAATAAGTATGCTTAGAAACTTTAAAATGGAAATCTAATCTTAGAGATATTCTTAGATGAAGATAAAACTTGGTTCAAAGTTTCACACCATATGACAACTTTTTGTCTAGCATGAATAGTGTTTCTGATTAATGTGAATAGTGATTTTGATCTATGAATAGTAACTGACCATTCAAAGTTACTTTTTAGGTTTTTGGACATCATAAGCTCGAATTAGAAGTTTGTTTCATTTATTTTGGCCTCGAAGGTTGGCATAGGCATCAACCAATTTGAAACCTATAACCTAATGAGTAGATACATATACTATAGCATGTTTTTAATATAGCATCAATTTTTAAGCTAAGTTTTTTATATACATGATAGACTAAAGTTTTCTTATGGAAAGATATTTATTAATTGTGTGTTATGATATTTTATATATATTGCCTCCTTTTTAGAGCTCCTAAGCAATAGAACAAGCATCTTTTATAAATTATCATAGTTTTGAGTTGAGTTATGAATCGTGAAGTATTGTTAAAGTTGAGTTGTATTAAGGGTATTTGATATTGGAATTTTGAAATCATCTATTGTTTGAGATTTTTGGATTTATGAAATATACTTTTTGAAATTGAGAATTTTATTAAATTAGGATTTGATGGTAATTATCGTATTGTTGGAATGAACAGGTTTAAAATATGGATTTCTTGATACTATGGTTTCTGAAATATATTATGAAATCGTTATTCAGTTGAATGCAGCTTCGATGGTAAAGATTGAATAAATAAATAGTGTTTTTGATTTTATATCATTATTTTCGTACATTTTTTTGAGGGAAAATCTTTTAGAAACACTGTCTATTAACAGTAATAAATGCTATCTTAGTGCACTTTGGATCCTAACCAACAGGCTAGCCCCAAGTGATGGCCAACACATGTGGATACTTTGGCCTAGGTGATGTGTAATGCCTAGTTGATTTATGGACTATTTTTCTAATTGATTAAGTGATTTATCCTTATAGACTATGTGTACAATTGAAATAGTGATTTAATTTTATCGACTATGTGTCTTATTGAAATATTAATTTACCCTTACAAACTATGTGTTCGATTGAAATAGTGATTTACCCTTACGAATTCTGTGTTTGATTGGTTTATGGTTCTGATATAGGATCCTTTTAACTAATACTACTTAATTTGGTTACTTGACTTTACTCTAGTTTAATTTCATTTTATTTAATGTCGACCAAATTTCTTATTTTTCTAAACCCTTTATAATTCATAACTTTGTTATCTTTTGATAAAAATTTGTGGATTGAAATTTGTTTATTTATGTTAAAGTTGTGATTGTCAACAATATGTTCTTGATTATGATTCCATTTGGAGTTATATTTTTGTATAATATGGAAATATTGTAATTGGTATACTCAAAGTATTTTGAATATGTGAAAGAATAGTATAGTAGATATGAAAGTACAAGGCTAAATGTGTTGATGTCTCATTAATTTGTGTAGCTAGATAAAATTTTCCACTGGCATTACAAACTTTGTGAAAAATGTTTCCTAAAGAATTTGGCACTTTTTTTTTGAAATGATCAATAACATGATTAAGTAAAAATGATTTACTCATCTAAAAGCTAAACAACTAATCGATTTAACAAGTGTGAAAATATGAGCTTAAAGAACTAAGTAATCTAATAAGTATGAAATTATGAATTTAATAACTATCTAAAAGACTTGTTTATTTAATTTTAATAAGTAACAAATGAGTTGTCTTTCAATCTTTAAACTTGGTTTTTATTTGAATTTTCATTAGTTTGATATTGTAAACCCTAAGTGTCAAATGTTTTAATAATAATTCTACATGTTTTCTTTTATTATAAATTCTTTTCTTTGTTTAAAATTGTAAATAGGAACTATCATTTTATAATGGATTATTTTAAACGATGTAATTTATTAAAGCGCTAGCATATTTTCTTATATTTGTTATTGAATATCTTATAAGATTTTTCCATTGCAAATTCTATATGATTTTCTTTGTAAACTATATATGTTGTTTTCACCGAGGCTTAATTATTATTATTTTAATGTAAACCCTCTTCTTGATTTACAAATTTTACTAGGAAGAATTATTGGACTCTATTAGATTGATTTCTTCGAACTTATAATTGTTATTAGAATTATCTTCTTTGGATTTAGTGATTTACAAACATTAGTAATTATGTTTTATCTAAACTATTCATTAATGTAATAGTTTTAAATATACTTTCTTCTTAAACTATTATTCTTCCATTAAATTGTAATTTAAATTAAATAAGAGCATAACCTTTTTGAATTATTATTAGGAATGGAGACTATTTTGAAATGAAAAAGAGAATGTATTTTCCAAAGTATTTTGTATGAAATTATGCAAATTGTTAATGCTTTGGACATCCTTTTGATTTTGATTATGGATCCTTCTTAATCTATTAGTCTTTCATTAACTATACTTTTAACTAAATAAGATTAACTACAATATAAATATTTTCCAAATCATTATTGAGAAGAACAATATGCTTTGTGAAGAACTTTTCTATTAAACATGCATTTGATATGAAATGGTTATGATATATTTTGATGTGGATGAGATTGGAAAATTAGTTCATTTCGGATAAAGGATGGTTATAAGGTATATGGTTTGAGAATACTATTCTGATGAAAATTTTTCTATTGGAATGTGGTTTGTGAATATGTTTCTTGTAAAAGTATTACATTTTGGAAAAAGAGATCTTTATGCTTTGGTTTATGTATATGTTTGAATTCTTGTTTAAAGTATAATTGAATGCCTTTATATTTCTAAATAATGAGACCTTATGTGGATTGTAAAGTTTGTGAAAAGCTAGTGTGCATCGCTCATCTTGTTCCACTATAGTATATGTCAACTGAGTCACAAGACTCATCTCTTTTTCTTTTCATGTTTTTCATATAGCTTAAGTTGAGATCAAAACATTGCGAAGAGTATGTTGATATTGGCAAGCACAAATTGTTCCCTTAAGCTTACTCTATTGTGTATCTGTATAGTTATTTATACTCTAGAGTAAGTTTCAATTACCATAGATAGGATTTGTAAGCTTTAATTACCACAAGTAGGATCTGCGCTTTCGACGTGTATTTATTATGGTAGTTTTGTGATAAATGGTTTTGTATAAATTTGATAATAATGTTTTCAGGCATATTTGGATGTGCATCTTAATAACTTATATGTTTTTTGGAATGGTTAATATTGCAAGCTTTGTAGCAGGCTTATGGATATATTTTATACATGTATTTGGAATTGATAATTGATAGTGTGTTATGAGAAAAGCAAGTTTTCAATGAATATTACTTATATGTTTATGTTTTATGCGAGAAAGGATTTTTAGTGTACAACATATTTCTATAATTTTTTTAATGTTTTTAAGTAAAATGAACCTCTGATCTTTACATTGCGTTTTGTTAGATTTAGGCTAACGAGATGAGGTTATCCTTATTACCGTGTTGGTCATGCACTCTAAAACCAGTGTCATGACAAGTTAGTATTATGGTTATCAAATAAAAGGTTTAATTATTCCCAAAATAGGGAGAATAAAGATACAATAGTTGATGGGTTGGTTTGAAAGATTCAAACTATCCAAAAAATTACCTAAATCATTTCCTAAATGAGGTGTAGCCTAGGATTTTGCTTCAAATAACAATCAAATAAATTTTAGAGTCCTATGAGATCATATATATAATATTTTAATCACATAAACTTTCTATAAATATTCAATCAGTCAAAAGATCAAGGTTTAGGTGTTCAAAATTTTCAAGATTCTCAAGTAAAATATAAATTTCAATAAGAGTTAAAATCACACATAACCATAATTTTCATCAATTTTTCAAAAGCTGTAAACAATTTAAAACTAATCTGATCATGGGCTTTAGTGTTGTCTACTCCAATAAGTCACTCAACACAAAATTGAAACATGCATTCACATAAATCACACAACTTGCTTGAACACAATAAATCAATGCATGTATTAAGGAAAGTCTGAATATTTAGTACAAAGCTCAATCATTCATTTTTTTTCATAAAATTCACCCACCCCTAACTTTATGTTTTACATTGTCCTCAATGTAAAATAAAAATTAAGTACTAAGAATTTTCCTAAATATTTGGTCTATGGATGGTTGAATTTTGAAGTGTATGGTGGCCAATTTCCCTTTTGTTTGCTTCTTATGCTGGTGTCGTGGTAGTGAAAATGTAGCATCGCAGCGTTGGTAATTTTGGAATTTTGAGGCTTAAAGTAAGTGACCTAGCATCATGACAATATGATGCATCGTTGTGACTCTAAAGCTTTTGGAAATTTATTTTTTCAGGATAAGGATTCTAGCATCGCAATCGTTGTGACTCACTTGAATTTTTTGCTCTATTTTTTTTCAAGGTTGGGTTTCCTTCCAATAAACGCTTTCTTTTCAACCAAAATTTTCAATCACCAAGAGGAATAAGTGAAAATTGCTCTTTATAGAGCTTTGTATTTTCGTAGGCATCTCCTAAAAATAGATAGCTAAGATATTAAGGTGACAAAGTAAGTCTTGAAGGAATATTAACCAATGCATAATGTAGCTTTTTCTATGTTTTTACTACTAGTATTGCTATAGAAATTTCATAATCCAACTTGGATTTAATCTACTCATCTTTCCTCTTAACTTTGTCTAGTGATGCTTTCAAAGTGAATGCAGAGTAAAAGATTCTTCACTAGTTGCGGGTCAATCCCTTTTATAGTTGTTAAATTAATGAAATTAAATGTTTAAGGGAATAATGCCATGATCTAAATGATCAGTAGGTGTGTTTTCTTGAAAGGCTTCTTCCACCCAGTTCTCAATTCTTCTTCCTTAAAACAAATGCTTGTATCCTCTGTTTCAAGCTCTGCTAGCTCTTTGCCACTCTGAAGGGTCATAGTATTCACTTGTTCTTTCGATTCTTTCTTAGTATTACTAAGTCTAGAATTTTGAAATCTTTCATTGATGATTTCAGCAAGCTTGCCCATTTAAAGATTTAAGTTTCTAATGAAGGCTACTCAGCTCTAAATAGTAGCCTTTGTTCTTTCCATAAATTGCAAAAAAGTGTCTTCTAGGGAAACCTTAGGTGATTAATGTAATGACCTCAATTTTTTTATGCATATATATGTAATTTACTCATCCTGAGACCATTACATTTTCTTTTTTTTATCTTTTCTACCTTCTAGTATTTATCTTGTCAATTACAATAGGTGATAATTATTGAAAAACAAAGAACATACAATCTCTTATGACATTATATTATTAATTATTTATCTACTTACATCAAACACTAGTTCAAAATATACAATAAAAATATCAACTTATGCCTCCCATTTTCATAAAACCTCTCTTGTGAGCTAGGGTGGACAAGAAGGTACGTATGCTGAGAATTTTGACAAGGCTACTAGTACATGGCATTTCCACTAGCTAACTAGTAGTAACAAGCACAAAGCACATGCTTGCATCTTATTTCTCTTTATTTGAATACAACATGGAACAATAATGAGAATTAAAGTTTCCAATAGGTTTAACAATAATCATACATATTTCTCACGGTACACATCATGTTATGTTTAACTGAATAAATTGCATATATTAATATGCCATCCAATAGATACATATATAGTGCACATATGACAATGTGAATTATGGCATATATATCAAATCTCATAAGTAAAACACTTAGCTGTATCACTTCATCTCATAGACGTCATATCACAAATATTTCATGGCATTTCATTTCATAACTTTCTTATATCGTGGACATTTACTCTTGCTTAGTTATTTTATTGTTTCTGAGGTTAAATGAGCATTAACTCACCCCCTAAACATGCTTGCCTCACATTGTCTAGGCTTGGTAAAATTTTCATATTTTCTCTATTATCGTGGATAAGGTGTCTCCTATATAGTACTGACATAGAGGCAATGAGACAAAGGGTCACCTTGCACTACCAAGGGTTGTCCCCTTCTGTATCTTTTCTTTTCTTTTCTTTTTTCATAAACAACCAAGAAATAATGTCAACTTTTATAGCAAGTATATAGTAATTTAATCATTCTAGGCATAATTTGTTACCTATTTCATGCATATATCAGTATAAAATAGCAATACCACTAGGATGCATACGAAATCATTTTCAAATAAGCAAATGCATCTATATCATTCATGCCATCATATCATGCAATTTACATTGAATGGGAGATTCAATGCTATAGAATAGTGGTCAAGGCCAATTATCAATCCTCCATGTTATTTATCATTTATTAACTTAGAATTCCTCCTAAATTCATTTTTGCCTAAACTCCTTAGTTTTCACAATTTTTTTCTCCTTTTCCACCTAACTTAGTAAAATTCAATTTATACTCACTAACTTTAACTTATTAACTCTCACTTATCTTATTAATATCTTGTATTACACTTAACCTTTCATCTTTCTAATGCTATTAAGATTATGCTTACCAGTCTTAGTGATGGTCATCTTGGTCATCTTTTATTCACATTGAGTTTGTTGTACTTCAATTGTCTTTAATTGAATTTTTGGCTCACTATAGAAATTCTATTGCAAATTCTAACATCCTTACTAAGCTTGATTTACTTATCTCATTTTTCCTAACCTTATACTTAAATAAATATTAGGAAACTATGCCTTTGCATATGTATTAATATCACCATTCAAGTAGGGGTTTCCTTGTTCTAGTAATGCGAAGTAGAAAAGTTACAATTCATTTGGTATGTGAAACTATTCATTTGGTAATATCTTTTTCTTCCATCATTTGAGCTAGCTCATTTAGGTACTCTTTAATCCTTATTCTATTCTATTTAATACATCATTGCATAATATTTTTAATGTATTACTACATCACTTAACATTTCTATCAATTTTCTATACTAATTTCTATCTAATACTAGGTTAAAATTATAATAATCATTAGATATATTCATTCTTCAGTCTCGGCCAACATAAGGGAAATGTTATAGCCTACTTACTTTATCTTAAAACCTAGTCATTGGTAACTTTTAAGTCAACCAATCCACTTAACCATTGTATGACATTTATATTTCAAATGGCATTATCAAGCATTCCTATTTAAACTTATTCTTGAAGTCATAGGTATTTAGATCACATTCTTATTTTCAATTACTTATTTCCTTCATTTATCAATCTATCACCTAATTAAACATACATCTTTACTAGTATTATTCCTTACATTAACAATTTCTATCAAATTCATTACCTAAAATCAAGCTATACTTACCTCTCTTCATAATTATCAATTTGTCCAAGCCTAAGTATATACCTTTCCATCATTTATCTATTCCATTTTATCATCTCTTATCACATTAATTTAATCATACATCATAAAATTATTATTACCTTAATTTAAGACTACGGCTAGCCTACCTAAAAGATACCAAATCGAACAATTCACTTCCTTGACCTCTAGATTTCTAACTTTCCAATATACTCTATTGCATTCTTTTTTTTTTTCATTCTCCCTTAACCTTCTCAAGTCCTAAACATATTTATCTTTCTCATACACTTAACCTAAAGAATAATGTTTATTCCTCCCGTCCTACCCATTTTGTCCAATCCTTAACTTCACACTCCCAATTTAAGTTCTTCTTTTTAATTAATTATTTACTCACCAACTCATAATAATATTCATAAACTATCACCATATGTACTTAGGATTTTGGCCAACTAGCTTCCTTGATCCATTTCTATACATATTTCATCTATGTCCATTAATTAAGATCAAGTACCACTATTTTATTTTTTTTCTTCTTCAATTTCTTCTTTAGTCAATTGAGTACTTGTTTATTCATATGAAATTTATACCATTTTATTCAACTCTTATACTCTATTCTCATACATATTCTTCTTATTAATCATCCTTTTTGGTGACATATATTTAATTTATCAACTACAATAAGACATCAAGATATTTTAGTCATGGTGAGTCCACACCTTTATTCACTAACCCAACCATAACTCTTTCATATGAACTCCAATTGAGGTGATTCAAGTGTCTATTAAAACCTTAGAAAATAATCTACAACTTATATGCTGACTAATTTGGAAAATTCCTGAGAAATCGTGGTTTTATAGTGCCCATAAATCAATATCATAACACCACGGGTTGGATCTGACGTTTTATCATTAATTGGAGCATAAATCTCTCATATGAGGTATGATTGAGATAATTCCAAAGGATATAGATAACTAAGATACAGAGATATAACTTTTATGTTGAATACTTTTTGAGATTTCGCATAAATCCTAACCCCAAAATTTGTCCATTCCATACAATAATTTATCAATCATTCAATGCAAAATTGCAAGCATAAGCATATGTAATATATACATCTAGACATGGATCTTTCATGGCCATCAATGAATTCACATTTTAACATTATTTTTCATGACATCTCAAGGTTAGGGTTCAACCCAAAATATGAACAATCCAAGGTTTTTAAAAATAGGGATTATTGTCAAACCTACTTAAGATAGCTTCCTATGGTATGCTAAGCTAAACTTCCTTCTTGCTTCTCCTTGTTCCCTTAGCTGTGGCATTAGACTCTTCTTCTACTTCCCACTATTCCAACATGTTTTTATGGTAGAGGATATGAGCTTAAAGTCCTAAAAATGGAAAGAAAAGAAAGGATTAGGGTGGAGAAACCATACCTTACCTTGAATACTCACTTTTCCTAACTTTCTTTCTCTTTTTCTTTCTTCTTCTTATGCTAAACTAGTTTCTCCCCCCATTCTGCTAGCTGAATTTTAGCTAGAGAATTCCCACATTAATGCTTAATAAGGTGTCCCTCCTTAGGTATCCCTTAGATTTTTATGAAGTTATGATTAATGGTATTATATGTCCTAAGGTGATGTGTCTTAGGAACATTCCTAAGACTTGTTTGGATAAAACCAACAATAATAACAATAACAACTAAGCCTTTTTCTACTAGGTAGAGTTGCCTACATGGATCAAACGATCCTATAGTGACCTATTATAAATGATGTCAATGGAAAGATTATTAATTGCTAAATCATTGTTAATGGTTTCATTTATTATTTTCTTTGACCTCCCTCTACCTCTAACTATTATATTACTTTCTATTTTATCTACTCTTTTCAATAGAGCTTCTATAGGTCTTCTCCTTACATGGCTAAACAACCTTATGCAAGATTTCACTATCTTTTCAACAATAGGTACTACTCTAAATTTCTCTCTAATGTACTCATTGTTAATCATATCTCTTCTAGTGTGTCCATTTCCCAATTTTCTTTAATTTTTCATTAATATAGAAATCATTAAGGCTTAAGTTCTTAATTAGGGTAATTTACTTAATTTTATTTTTAAAAACACACACTTAGTTACCTAAAAATTCCTCTTGATGCTACTTTGATTTCTCTCAAAATTCAAGACTTGTATACTTGTTCTTGAAAATTGTTTCCACTCACTATTTCACCTTACACTTATAATTTAATTTCACATGCCTCTTGGCATTTTCTAGTCCTTCCATATATTCCTTTTATCTCCTTAATTAATGTCCTTAAAATATTTTTGAGATGCTATGATTAAACTATGTTCATCCTTGCATCCTTTAACAACTCTAACCTAATCCTTTTTTTCCTTTCATGGCTTCTCCTCTCCTTCACTCATTCTTGCACATTTTTGTACACATTTCTACCCTTTATTGGCTTCATTTAATGGCCTTAATCATGAACTTTGGAGATATTTTGGGTAAGATATCCTTAAACCAATTAATTACTCATTAAATCCTAGCTTACTCACCCTTTACTAAGTCAATTCTAATCATTACTTAAGACTTTGTTTCGTTAACTCAAATTCATTTATTTCCTTTAATTCTTTATTATGATTATGTTAACAAATTTTGATTCTCCAACTAGGGCAATTTCTATGACTTAACCCTATTTTTTCCAAAATAGTTAAGGATAATTTCCTAGGAATATTTCAGCCAACACTTCTCAATTTATCCTTAGAAAAATTATTTTGCCCATTCTTCCCCTTTTTCCTAACCACTTTTTTCATTTGAACATCAATGTACTTTACCGATAAGCTTTTAGTACATTTTTCTTTACCATTTTCCTAAAATTTTCCTGTAACTTTATATTACTTATTTGTGTCATTTTTTTAGTCTTTAAAAAACATAATTATATAATTTTAGTAAATTAAACTGATATTATTAAGTGTAAATTTAATTTCATTAAGTGTAAGCATACACTGTCATTACCAAGTAATAAAATCTCTATGTAAGTTTAGATTACTGATCTCACAATAATTGATATTATTAATTACTGCTCTATTAATCTTAATCACAAGTGAATTATTCAAATTAAATTGATTAAGAATAAAATAAAACAAAACTGAAATTAAAGAAAGCAAAAGCAAATCAAAATAAGTCAATTGATTAGGACTCTAGGGATTCCTATTTCACCATAATTAATCCACTTTATATTATCTATCTCTTTAACCTAGAAAGTATAATCCTAATATCTAGTCCAAAAATCTTAAATTATCCACTAGTATTTTTCAAGATCTAACATAAACAACTTTGAATGCTAATCCACTATGTCCCCATGTGAATTAAAATAATCAAATATTCATTAAGTTTTATGGCTCTCAATTAAAGACTACACATATAATGCAAATATATCCATATCTCACATATCATCTTTGGTTAACTACACAACAAACTAGACACATAAATATCCTTCTAATTTAACTAAGTTGAAAAATTATCTAATTAGTGGTCAAGTAATAAGAGGCATTAAGAGATGTGTAGAAAACGCAATCAAGAAAAATAATTTTTTTGATTAAATTAAATAGATAACTCAAAAGTTCATAATTAGGTTATATAGTAGCCCTAGAAAACAAACTTAGTTCATAATTGAAAACATTAAAAAAAATAGTAGAAAGAAGAAGAAAACTCATATTGGAGATGGAATTGAGTCTGCCACCAAGACTGAGCCTAATCTCCTCTCCTCGTCCAATTAATAGTCCAATGGTCCTTTTAAAATTGTATTAGGTCATTAAATCCTGCTCAAACTTATATTTTCAAAAACTAGTTTATTACATTGGCATCGCAATGCTGAGGTCTTAGGTCGCGGATTTGATTTTCTTTGTTCTGGTGTCACAACTCTAAGATTCAATCATTGCAAAGCTGGAGCTTCTAGATTCCATGTATGACTTTTCTACTCGAGCATTGCAATGCTAAGATTCACCATCATGACGCTAGAAGTTTTACCTAGATTTTTGTAGTTCTCACTCCTTTTCAATCTTCTCCAAATTTCTTTCAATTCTCCATCTTTTTTTCACCTACAAAATAAACAAACAATCACATATAAATCTAACAGAAATTACTCAAAAGCTAACAAAATTCTAAGATAAAGATAATTAATTTATGAGTATAAAAATCACTCATCAATCATTTATTCCTAAAACTTGATTTTCCTCATGCTCTATGGCTTGTAAGTGATCTAACAATTCTAATTGACCATATTTTTCCTAGATCTATTGATCAAAGGTTGAATAAGTGATTTAACATTAAGAAGAAATGGGCACATCAAGATTTTGTTCAAATTCTAACCATTGCTTTGATTTTGTACCATATTTGGTATTTCAAGACTTAAGTTATTCATAAAAGGCACATAACCATGCCCTTACAAGACCATAAATCACATAAGATACAAATGACCAAGACTACATTGTCTCTTACCCAAAATCACTATTGTTAGCAATGGTTCACACCTAAGAGAGGGGGTGAATTTGGTGTTTCAAAATTTTTCCTTGAAGTATGGAAGAGAGAATGAGTTTAAAAAAAATTTCTTAAACTTTAAGATAAGCTATTTTGAAAAGCCAAAAATAAAGTTTTTATTAGAAGATAAAAACTAGAAATCACTTCAAATGAGAGACAAATAAATTAGAAGCAATTAAGCCAAAATATGAAGGTAAAAGCACAAATGCAGGCAAGCTATGTGATGAGAGAATGCTTAGAAAAACCAGAAAGCTTAAAGCATGGGAATATGAAAGGAAAAGCGATATTTACATTAGTTTGGCATAATCATTGATTCCACGTCTAGTCTCCAAGTCACAATTTGAAAATTTCACTATACCACGAGTTTAAAATCAGGCATTTATGAGTTTCTTACAACAACACAACTCAACCAAGTTGGAATCAGGTTCTTTCCTTGTATAACCATTTACAACAAAATATCAATTGGGTTCCCTCACCAAATATGTCAAGGTTCCCTCCCTTTGACTTAAATGTCTTAAAGAAATACAATAGAAGGCAAAATCCTCTGTTATAGAATGAATGTATTACAATATAAGCCTATATCAAAAAAATAGAGGAAAACAAGAGCTCAAGGATGAAATCAAATGATAAGCTAGTTTTTCTTATCTTATAACATTCAAGACACCTAGTATTTATATGGAGATCAAGTTTACACTCATTGGGAATCATTTAACATCAAAGTAAATGAAACTTGACTATTATAAGGCTATAAATTTAATTCCAAATTATATGTTAGGTGCTTACTTAAAGCTATAGGTTCCTGTTGTCATGAAAATCCCTTATTTTTAGCTTTCCAGAATGTCATTAGGCCTCTACTGATAGATATAAATTTATGTTGTTCTTAGAAATGAAATTTCAAAAGCACGTAGGCATCCAATGGATACTGTGGGCTTTTGTTGATCCTCCAAGCTATTAAATTTAAACACTTTGGAAGTATATAGGCATCCAATGTTATTAGTAGGTGCCTATTGGTCATTGGTTTACACATTTTTCTCTCTTTTAATCCACTGTGCGCTTGCTAAGATTAATAGACTTCTAAAGCACTTTGAAAAACATGATTTTGAGTAAATTTTATGAACTAAATCGCCAACAAATTTAGAGACAAATCAATATCAAAGATTTTAAAAACATTTAAGAGTTCACAGTTTCTTAAGTTTTCTAATTTACACAAAATTTCTAAGGCAACCTAAAAAGATAAATAACCTTTAAGGTTAAGTTTCTTTGCCTTAGTTCCATGAGAGCCTTTAATGCATCCCTTGAAATCTTCATGTAAGTTTTGATGAAACTTCTCCAAACTTGTTCATTTCCTAAAAAAACTATTTTTACTTTGTTTGTTATTATCAAAACCATAGAAGTTACATTGATGGAGTCAACAATCTCCCCCTTTTTTATGATGAAAAACCAAATAAAAATTAAAGTAAGGCTAAGAGATTATTTGTTAATGAAGGAAAGGCCCCTCTCAAAATATGCATATTTTTTAGCTAATAAACAAGGTTATAGCAGAAAAGATTTTTGAAAAAAAGTTGAAAAGGTATGTTGCAATTTTCAAAAAATATCAATCATCATTCTCATCAACCATTAGTAAGCATTATACATCAATCACAAGCAAAATTTGAGTGTGTGTGTGTGTATATATATATATATATATATATATATATATATATATATATATATATACATATATATATATCCAGCAAGCAAATATATAACCATCATACCATTCATGATACTATATATATAACTAGCATAAGTATGAAGAGAACAAACAGAACTAACAAACCACAATTCATACTAAGGGTGTAAGTAACCTGATAACTTGCTACAACCCGAATGAAACTGACCAAAAAAATAGCATATGTGTTAGAGTTATCGGGTTATTGGGTTTCAATGGGTTGAATATGTAGAAATTTCAAGTATTTTCGGTCAATTCGGGTTGGGCAACACGGAACCCGTGAAAATTAACCCGATCGAGAATAGGCATTAAGAACCAACGACGTCGTCTAGTTCCCTCTATTTTTCCCCATCTTCCTCCCTCCACCTGAGTCTCATCTCTTAGCTCTAGAGGTGTAAGTAACCTAATAACCCGCTACAACCCGAATGAAACTTACCAAAACAAATAGCTTATGGGTTAGAGTTATCAGGTTATCGGGTTTCAATGGGTTGGATACGCAGAAATTTTGGGTATTTTCGGTTGTTTCGGGTTGGGAAACACGGAACCTATGAAAATCGACCCGATCGTGAACAAGCATTAAGCACTAACAACGTTGTCTACTTCCCTCTATTTTTTCCCCTCTTCCTCCCTCTACCCGAGTCTCTCCTTTCAGTTCTCACTTCTCACTCTCACACGATAATGATACGGCACCCCCTGCTTCTTCAGTCTAGCTTCACGATTGCAGCTCACAATGCACATCCTTTAGCTTGACAATTGTAATAAGCAAATCCTCATCTCCAGTAGCCCCAAGACTAGTAAGTTTCTTACCTTCGTCCTTGTATTTTGTTGAAATTCGTAGCCCTAATATCAACTCTAATCATTTCTTACATTTTGCCTTACTGTAATACTGCCTTAGTTGATTGTTTAAGACTTTGATTGAGCTATCCTAGGGACAATTGGTCCTTTTCATCCTTCAGGTAATCTCAGCCCTAATCATTTCTCACATTCTAGCTTCTCAACATCATCCTTTAGGTAAGCATTTCTGCATTTGCATGGTTGGTGCCCCATGCTCAATAGCATTTTGAAAGTTAGCTATCCTGAGGCCAATTGACCAGTCAGATGCATTAGAAGTTCTTGTTAATTGTTATGCATTAGTTTTCCTTCCTCCGTTCATTTTTTTTCATATGTTTTACTTGACCAAAATGATGATTTGATCTATTAATTCTCAATGTTGCATATTACGTGACTCATGATGTCTTTTATATAATATTGGTGCTAGTTGAGTAGTAAACTCATGGTTTGATATTTGATGATTTGTCAACTTTGAAGCATTAATATAAACTTTTAACCAAATTTCCTATAATTTTTAGCATAATGTGATTTGAAATGTCAAATTGAGGAATTAATGTTAGTGCTGGTTGAGTAGTAAACTAATGGTTTGATGATTTTTCAACTTTGAAGCATTAATATAAACTTTTAACCAAATTTCCTGTAATTTTTAGCATAATGTGATTTGAAATGTCAGATTGAGTCATTGAGGAACTTATACTGGAGAAATTCTTGTATAGAATTGGTCTATTAATTTTGATAAAACTACTCTAATAAACAATAGCCATTTAGAGGTGGAATCCATTTAAAATTTATCTAATATGTGCTCATCATTATTTCTTATTTATTTAGTCTATCTAAAATTAGTAGATCAAGTTTGTATGAGAATTTTTTAGGACATGAATTCTTTGGCATCCCAATTAATGCTAAAAATCCCTTCAAGAACAGGATGCAATCATACCCATTTGAAGAAACTTCTTAGGAGCATAATGACAACATTATGAACTATAATCTGGTTGGTTTTGGGTATTTAGTAGGTTAACATGGATTCCTCAAATTCAAAGAAGCAAGAAATAGTAGCCTTTACATCAAAATCTCTCGTAGTTAATCTGAAAGGAAAGGATAAAGTAGATAGATACTTCATTATCACTTGATGCTAAAATTTCTAATGTTGCTCCCTCTAAGCGACAAAAAAGGACGCCTTCTACTAGTGGATCTCGAAAATCTTCAGCAGCATGGGATCATTTCACCAAATTACCTGATATGGCAGAACCAATAGCTCAATGTAATTATTATGGAAAGAGGTACATATGTAATCCTAAGACGCACGTTATTTCAAATTTAGTGAGTCACTTATCTAAATGTCCTAAATATACTTATGCTTTGGTGAATGATCCCAAACAATAAGTGCTTGGTTGTGAACCCAAAAACGATGGTGGGGGAAGTAATATTGTAAAAGCACTACATGTAACGCCCCCAATTTACGTTACGTAAAATAAATTTTTTTTTTATTATTATTATTTCCACAATCAGATATTTTTCTTAAAGATACATAATTCAATTCTTTATCATGGGAACAGATATATATAGTATCTCTCATGTATATACAATATACAGACCAAGTCTATAAACATCAAAGTACAGCAGAAACGGGGATCCTGCCTATAGCGTTTAGAGCACTCTAGAATACAAACACAGTATAATTCAAAGACCGTGAGTCTTGCAAGCAATGTAGACTCACCCAGAGAATATATCACATATTTGCCGAATCAGACTCTAATATTCTTATCTGAAAAATGTGGAAATATTATGTAGTGAGTTTGACAACTCAGTGAGCAAATAATTCCTCCTATGACCTCTTAGGTCAGCATATGGATGTACTTATATTTTAAAATGTGTCACATAGAAAATATAGTTAAGAAGTACATTCATATGGGACCCGTATTTCAAATATTCTCAAATCAAAGGATATTCAGATATCCAAAACCATATGTACCATAGTATGATCATTAAACAAATATTGTTATGTTCAGTTATATAAGCTATAGTAAAATATTATGATTTAAAGATAAAATCATCAATTTAATGCTCTTGCCTCACTTGGCAATCTGGTCAATACAATAAAAATATAACTCATTTGCTATACGCATAATGACCTCGACCACAGTCACAATAAGTGATAAGGGAATGTGAGTACATCACCCTCCTGCCCCTCCACATTACCATTGTTACCCGGTTGGAGCGGCCCTCCCCTGACTCACTCAGGCTAATAGGGCGTCCCCTATTCGGTATCATCACAAGCCATACAATCAGCCGATATTCATCAATACATATAATTACATGTAAAATTATCAAGCAACTCGCCATAAGCTTTACACTTGTCATATTTATCAAGCAACTCGCCAAGAGTTTTACACTTGCCATTCAATCTCATTTATAATATGACATGCATCATTTTCACAAGTATATAGCTTTCAAATCAATGCATCGTGTACATAATATTTACTTTATCAAATAATGATAAATACATTTAGAACCACATATTCAATGAGTTCCAAAATCTGTTTCGAAAACCATACTCTTTTTGAACTATGTGCCAGTTCGTAAACAAAATAAATATTTTAACACATTTCATATATTTATGATAGCATAAATAATTGTAAACATAAACAATTATATATTTATAGTTCAAGAAGAGCACGGGGTAAATCATAGAAAGAAGTATCTACTCACAGGGTAGGGCTCTTGGTTGGACAGCCCTAAAATATACTTTTTCAAGCCGAATTTGACCAATTAGACCTCAAAAACGTGTCCGGAGGGTCCAAAGATTTAAAAAATAACTTCAGGAGTTTGGTCACTATTCACCGCCGGAAACACTATTCACTCACTGAAAATACTATTCACCCTCCCCGAAAATTACTATTCACTAAGAACAAAAAGTTGTCAGATAACTGAAAAATTTCATATCCTGAGGTTTATCTAGCTCCTGAATCTATCTACGGTATCAGATTTTCAATTAGAGGTCTTTAAGTAAGAGTTTCAGAGTTTACCTTTTTCTGATATTTTTTACTTCAGATCTACGGCGATTCAACGGCTAATTTAAAAAATTAATCGGTCAAAACCGTAGTATTCTCCGTCCTAAATCCAGTGGTATCCTCAGTTTGGCGATCGGAAGCCAATAGGCACTCTAGATCTAGAGAGAAAGTTGAAGGTTACTATTCACTCACTATTCCTTTTCTTGGTTTTTTCAAAAATTTGCCGACGAGTCTCCTCTTCCCTCTTGTGTCCTTTATTGTTTTTTTATAATTATTATTATTTAATAATTGAATAATAGAATTTTATTTTATATATATTCATATAAATTCCGTTTTTCATCTTAAAATATCTCAAAAATTTCTAAAAATTTACATTCTTATAAACCTTTAGTTAAACTCTTAAATCATGATTTTTCTTGATAAAAATCTTAATAAAACAAATCACAAAATAAATATCTTTATACATAATAAAAGAAAGAATATTTCTAAAAATACAACAAAATTTATTAGAGGCCAATATAATTATTTTAAGCAAAACAATAATTATTTTAATTAAAAATATACTTACTTTTAGCAGAACATAATCATTTTTAAACAAATAAAAATATATTTGTTTGTAACAAAATATTATTATTGAAAAACAAAAATTATGGGATGTTACACCACAAGTGTATGATATTGAAGAGTGTTGAAAAGTCATAGCTATTTTTGTTATTACTGATGAACTGCCATTTAAAATAGTTGAAGGATATGGATTTAAGTACCTTTGTAGTAAGTTACAACCACAACTTCATATTCATTTCCGTGTTACTGTTGCTAAAAATTGTTATCAATTGTATTTAGATGAGAAATTAAGGTTTAGAAGTTTTTTACAGTCAAATTGTGCTAGGATATGTCTTATTACTTATTGCTAGACTTCAATTCAGAATTTAACTTATATGGCACTCACTGCACATTTTGTTGATAATAACTAGAAACTTTTAAAAATAATTTTAAAATTTTTCCCTATTCTTAATCATAAAGAGGAAACAATTGGAAGACAGATGGAACTTTGCTTGAGTGAGTAGGGCATTGAAAAATTGTTTACGGTGATTGTGGACAATACTAGTGTAAATGACGTGGCAATAGCATATTTAAGGAAAAGAATGAAGATAATGAATGGTTTGGTTTTGGATGGTGATTTGATGCATATTAGATGTTATGCTCACATATTTAATTTGGTTGTTAATGAGAGATTAAAGGAGATACATTCATCCGTTGCATCTATTCGTAATGTTGTGAAGTATGTTAGATCTTCTCCCTCTAGACTTGCAAAATTTAAATTGTGTGTTGAACAATTAAAAATTTCATCTCAATGCCTTGTATGCCTAGATGTTTCAACTAGGTGGAACTAAACTTTTTTTATGTTAGAAGCTGCTAAAAATTTTGAAAAGGCATTCAATAGGCTAGAGGATGATGAAACTGCCTACATTGATTATTTTGATGATAAGACAATTGGTCCTCCTTCTTCTCATGACTGGAATAATGCTAGAATCTTTATACAGTTCTTGAAAGTTTTTTATGATGTGACTTTAGATTTGTCTAGGTCTTTATATGTTACTTCAAACAGGGCTTTCCATCAACTTGCTTTAATTCAGAGTGAATTATTGCCTTGGAGTTCAAGTGATGACTCTTTGTTGAGTTGTATGGCAACTGAAATGAAAAGGAAATTTGACAAGTATTGGGGAAAAGTGAAAAACATAAACCCCTTATTGTTCATTGCCAATGTACTTGACCCAAGGTATAAGTTTGCTTATTTAAAAAGGTCATTTGATGATATTTATGATGCGATTGTATATTAAAATATGGTTTACAAAGTCAAGTCTGATTTGAAAAAATTGTATGAGTGGTATTGCCAATTGTATGACCCTAAGAGTGCTTCAAATGTAGAGGAACAATCTTCAATGATCATTGAGAATGTAGTTGATGCTGCGAATAAAAAGTCTGCACAAAAGCTATAAAGGCTGCTTTCAAATCCTATTTAAGGGCTAAAGATTCCATTGAAGCAAAAAATGAAGTGGAAAGATATCTAGCTAAATCTTGTATGGATGCAGATGATTTTTTTAAGGCTTTAGAATGGTAGAAATCAAATATATCTAGGTTCCAAGTTCTTTCTCTGGTTGCTTGAGATGTGTTTGCTATTCTTGTGTTAATGGTAGCTTCTGAGTCAACATTTAGTACTGGTAGCCGTGTATTAGATGTATCTAGGTCATCTCTCTCTCCAAAAATGGCTGAAGCATTAATTTGTACACAAAGTTGGTTGAAGCCCAATTTGTTTCAATTTGATATTAATAATGTAGATTTTGTCAAAGAATTTCAACAATGTGAGAAGCTTGAGATAGGTAAAGTACTAAATATTTATTTTTATATATTATAACTAATTATTATATTTTATTCAAATAAGTATTTATTATTTATATTTTAAATGTTTTGCAAAACTTGCAGGATTTACCTCTAAATAGCAACACTTGGCAAAATCAGAGGCCCATACTTATTGGTGTCCGAGGTGTGCTGCTCATTCAATATCCTTATAATATTTTTTTCAATGTTATGAACCTTATTCTATGTAAGCTCATTTATATTTGGTTGCAACAACTTGCCCAAATGCATTACTCTTCAGCTTCAGCTTGATGGATTATCAATTATCAGGAATTGATGAGCCTCAACAAATCTTGTCACTTCTTTATGCCTCTATTGGATTATTTTGGAAATTCATCCCTTAGTTCAAAAGTTGTAGTTCATCAAGATGATGATGGTTTTGTCACATTATTATTTTGAGTGTCTTTTAACTCATCAGAGCTAATATTTAGTAATTGCTACTAGGTTGTCTAGTCAGAACAATGCTTCTTGCAAGAAAATGTCTTTATAATTAAAAATACCATGTTTCTTTTATCTTAAGTGGTTGTATACTTGTATTATTGTTTTTGAGTTTTTTTTTCTAATTGTTCACTGTCATTTTCTTGTCCAAGCTGTAGGTATGTTGACCTATATAATTTCCAATTCTCAAGGTATGTTTCACATGTGCATTTAGATTAAAGGTAATGAACATATTTGAGCTTTAAAAAAGGTGCTTTGTACTGGGGCTACATGATATGTGGATGTTTCAATAAAGGCAATAAAGAGTGGGTTTCTTTATCTTGCATCAGAATTGCAATGTATTTTATTTGTCTTACTAAAGTTAATTCTTTTTGGGTTTTTGGGTGCTTGGTTTTTGGTCTTACAACATTTCTGATGACACTTGTAATAATCTTCATCTAGCAAAAAAATGTATAGATTGCTACAATATTTTTTTTATTCTTTTGGGAGATAGAGTGTGCATATTTGTCAACAACACTCATAAAAGTTCCTCAGGGATGATGCATTCTTCTAGTCCTATCATTCATCTTTATGGTTGTTATGTATGTATGGCATTATGGTACTTGTAGGAAATACAACTATGACCTGCACAACAAAGTTTCATTGAAATGGTTACTAGGATTGGGCCCAAGCCTTGGCATTGTTCGCATACCAGGGATTGGTCTTATTTACTCAGAACAGGCAACAACAGTACCTGCAATATTTTTCACTTTGTTACAAATGTCCCTACATTTCACAGTGTGTTGGTATTTGTTTGTGGAGCACACATGGCCTAAAAATGGTGTTGGTAAATATCTGTGCAGGTACAAGTAAGGCTACTGAATGTCTGAACCTTACAAAATAAGCACAAAATGTGAGAGTTAATAATGTAAGTTTCTAATGCAGAACTTCGTGGATCTTTTAGAACTTGGTAGTTTGCTAATGTTTCATGTATTGATTATATATTTAGGATGAATGCAACTATAGGGAGACATTATGATTTCTGGATAGTGGACAATACATTGACACTTCAAGATGTGAGAGTTAATGAATAATGATGTAAGTTTCTAATGCTGAACCGTCGTGCATCCTTTAGAATTTGGTAGTTTGCTAATGTTTCATGTATTGATTATATATCTAGGATGAATGCATCTGTAGGGAGACATGCTGGACAATGGACAAGGCATTGGTACTCCAAGTTTAGAATGTGACTGTTAATAATGTAAGTTTCTATCATTTTTTTTTATCTAGTGTAGAAATATGGTTCATGATAAATATTATTCATTTCTACTATGAGGAAAACTCTCATTCTAAAAGCATGTTCTATTTTATCTGATTAATAAATGCCTTTAAGTATGGTCATGCTATAAATTTTTACATCTTTAAAATTTGATTAGTTATATTGTTAGAAAGCCTTATTTCTAATTGTTAGAAAGTCATATTCTGTCCTCTTTTCTTTCTAATTGCTGGTCATTAACTATCTTTGTGCTAGAACAATAGAAAATGCCTTATTTCTAACAAATTTTTTGGCCTATCTCTTTGACCCACACAACTAGCCCAACTCGAAGCCTTAGGGTAAACCGAACTTAACCTTTTTCACCCGAAACAACCCGATAAGCCTCAGTTCATTCGATTTGTTGGTCAATTTCAGATGGGCAAACTGCAACCCGACAAGTGTTCGGTCGGTTTGAAATTATCACTCAACTCGACCGAACCCAACCCGCTTACACCCCTAATTCATACATTTCTCCCCTTTTGTTATCAACAAAAAAGGAAAAAGGTAAAACAAAGGTCACTATTAGTTTCAAGAAATACATATATTAAAAATAGTAAAAACTAAGGGTTTTGTTTATACCCTTACCATTAAAATCTCTAATATCGCTTTTCCAAATAAGTCAACCTGTCGTCTACCATATCTATATGATCTTCAAGACTGGCTATTCATCCATCTAATGCTATATGCATATTCTTAATCTTTTGACTAAGAGATTCATTGATGCTTATAAGCCTTTGATCCATGCAAATTAGTCTTTGATCAATTTGATTTAACATACCCAAGATGACATTTTCGTGCCTAGAAGAATTGGCCTTAACTTGAGAAGGTGGAGGTGGCCTAAGAGCAACTTCTTCATTCTTTTCCCATTTCCCATCTTTCTTTTCAAAGCCCATCCTCATAATTATGGTTACATTGAACATGGAGAGCTTTTCAATCTAAATAGCTCTAAACTCAATTCCAAAGTATTTGAGAATTTGAAAACTAAAGATGCATAGGGTAGGGGACCATTTTCCCTTCTTTGTAAGGATATTATTCTTTTCATACGCATATAGAGATATCCAATTAATTTCCCTTTTAGAATGCAATACATCATACATTGTTCTATGTCATTTACATAATCTAGATTCTTGAACTTTGGTAGCAGTAAAAGATAAATAAGATAATGTAGCATAACATACACAAAATCAAATTCCTTGATCAGCACTCTATTGTATGCTTCATGGATGTGAACACCATACAACTTAGATTGAGTCATTTTCTTATTATATCATGGTAGGTTGTTTTGTATGTCACCATCAATATCATTGATCCTAGCATCATTTTCATTTGATTTAGGCAACATAAGATTTTGTGTTGGAAGATCTCTATTAAGGGAAAATTTTACTCCTTTAATAGTTGAGTTAATCAATATATTTTTCTTATTAAATTCCAAGTTAGTATATAACGCTCTAACTATAGTGGGTGAGAAAGGTTCCTTCAAAGTAAAAAAATGTTCAATACCTTGTGTAGTTATAATCTCACTAATTAACAAATTTTCATCAAACAAAAACTTCAAATCATAATATTTTTCATCTATAACAATTATTTCCATAAATGTTTCAAATTACATTTTCTCTTAAGTAGTAGAGTTGAACAAAAGAGCTAAGCTTTGAGAAGTGCTAAAAGCTTCTCCTTACTTCCTTAGTCGTTTTGTAGCTAGCTTAGGTGCTATTGCTTTTGATTTTGCAATGAATTTGAAAATCCCCAAAAAGGAACCTTAACTTGTTGAGCTTGAGAGAAATGCAAAGAATGTAGCTTCAATCCATGAAAACCCCATTAAGTTGGATATGAGTTTTGTATTTCAATGAGTTGTGAGGTGATTCACCAAAATATTTTACAAGAGATGAATAAGGCTAGGATAATTTTAGAGAGAGCACTTAGGTTTCACAAAACAAAAAGGTATTTTCTTTAATTTAAGTACTTCTGGAAACATATTGCCACCTATTGAGTTCATTGGACATTTGTTACCTTATGTTTTGTGAGAAAAATGCTTCCAGTAGGTTCAATCGGCACTATCAAGCTATATGGTTGGCTATTACATACTATTTTCCCCTTTAGGATTAAAAGACCCAACAAATAGGCGTCCTATACCTTATGTGAATGCCTATGACTTTTTATTTTCCTCTCAACCCTTCTTTTCCTAGTAAGCAGGCCTCTAAATACTTTATTGGGCATTTGTTAGCTACTATTTTTCCTCAAACTTCTTGAAAATGCCTCGAATAGGCTTAATGGAAGCCTATATACCTCTATTTTCCATTGAAGACTTCTTTAAACTCTTCAAAACTTATCTTCTTGAACCATTTCCATTCTTGGAGCTTGAAAGTAACTAAGGTGCCTGATAATGGGCATATTAGAGAGCAGGGGGCCTACAAAACAAATTTTAAAGTTGCTTCGATACCTAAGTTAGTAAAGCTTTTGAAACTATGCAAATACATCAACGGGAAACAATAAAATTTAGAAGAATTATAATTAATTGAAGAGAAAAAGTATAAGATGGAAGGATCTCACATATTTCTCTTGCTTTTGGAGGTTACCACTCCTTTAAGTGAAACACTTGGATTGAGCTTTAGATTAGTAACTTATGCATTTGTTGTCAAAGTCCCATTAGCAAAAACACACTTTCTTTCTCATAGGTATGTAAGTCTTTTTGGATATTTAAGGGTTAGAAGCATCAATAGTACCTTTAGATACCTATTTCATTTTATTCCCATACACATGTTTATTCTTATAAAAAATTTCATTATGACCCTTTTTACAACAATAAGAACAAGTTATATTTGGATTACTTAACATGGTAGCAGGCACAAAGAAATTTTATATTTTTCTTTGGTTTTCGGTTTATAACTTAAACCAGCCTTGTCAAACACACATCTTTAGTACCAAGTAGCATATTCAGATTATCTCTCCCTTTAGTGAACTTAGATAGCACATTATTCTAGTCCACTTTATCTTTTTCTAGTGTTTTACAAGTAATACAAGAAAGAAAGACACAAGAACTTTTCTTTAAAGAAGCATTTTTATTTTATTTTAGAGAAACATTTTCACTATTCAAAACAGAATTTGTTTCTTTTAAAGAATCATTTTCTTTTTCCAAATCAGAAATTTTCTTTTCAAAATATGGATATTTATTTTTTATAAAGTAAGCATTTTAGCAACAACATATTCATCATGCAATTTTTCAAAAGTGTCTTTCAATTCATCATAAGAGGGTTATTAAATACTTACCTCATGTTTTGCCATTAAGCAAATATTTGCTTCCTCATCTTTATTAGAATCAAAATCACTATCTCATCAAGTCGCTATATACTTTTTTCTTCTTTTTTTTCTTTCTCTTTTTATTTCCTTTAATCATATGACTCTTGTTTCTTTAAGAATTTTGTGCATTCCTATTTCAAGTTTCTCAGCTTCCCATACTCATAACATGTAATGTGATGTCTACTTCCTACTTCTTGGTTTCTTTTAAAAGTTGGCCTTCTTCTTTGCCTCTTTCTCATGAACATGTCAAACATTTTAAAAAATAAGGCAAGATTGTCAAGTGTAACCTCAAAATTACTTGTAGAGTTTTCTTTGCCTTCATCACTATGATCTTCCTTTTCTTAGTGAAAATGATATGGTTTTGAGAGCTATGGACCTTTTCTATACTTTACTTGGAACTGCCAAATGATTCATAATTTGAGTAAAAAGTATTTGCATATCTTTAATAGATTCTCCATTTTTTATTTTTGAAAAGTTCATATTGGTATGTGAGAGTGTTAACTTTGGATTCCCTAACTTCCCTTGTGCCCTCACAGGCTATTTCCAAAGTATCTCACATCTCTTTAGTAGAGCCACAGTTTAAGACTTTAAAATACTTAAATTGCCTTAATGCACTTGTGAGGATGTTTTTAGCTTCGGCATTGAGTTGGACACTCTTTTTATTAGACTTAGTCCAAAAACTTTTGGGTTTAAGTCTGGTTTGGCATCTTTCAACAATAATTGGAATGAAGGGACTAATTTCAATGACTTCCTATAAATCAATGTCAACAGCCTCTATGAAAATCTTCACTCTAAACTGTCAATAGGTATAGTTTTGACTTTTAAAACCCAGAGGCTTATTAATAGAATACCTTTAAGAAAAAATACTATCTCCCATTCCAACCATGTAACTCTTGAGATGGTTAAGTCTTTTCCATGAATCCATGCTTTGATACCACTTATTAGGAATGGTTTACATCTAAGAGGGGAGTGAATTGGGTATTTTAAAATTTTACACTGAAGTATGGAAGAGAGAACGAGTTTGAAATTTTTTTCTCAAACTTTAAGACAAGCCTTTTTAAAAAACCAAAAAACTAGTTTTTATGTAAAAGATAAAAACCAGAAATCACTTCAAATGAAAAACAAATAAATTAGAAAGGTTGTTCACAAGCAATCAAGCCAAAAGATGAAGATAAAAGCACTAGTGTAGCCAAGCTATAAGATAAGAGAATGCTTAGAAAAACTAGAAAGCTTAGTTGGGAAGGCAAAGTGATATTTATATTGGTTAAACTCAATCATTGAGCCTACATTCAATCCCTAAGTTTTAACTTGAGATTTTTATTATATTATAAGTTTAAAACTGAGCACTTGTGAACTTCTTACAATCGCACAACTCAACCAAGTTGAAAGACTAAATTCTCTCCCCGTACAACCATTTACAGCAAAATATCAACTAGATTCTCTCACCCAAACATGTCAAGGTTCCCTCCCATTGACTTAAACCTCTTAAAGAAATAAAGTAGAAGGCTAAAATCCTTTCTTATAGAGTGAATGTATTACAATATAAGCATATATAAGAAAAACCAAGTAAAATAAAAGCCCAAAGATGAAATCAAATGATAAGCACAATTTTTCATTTGAAGCCCAACTTTCAAGACATTTGGTATTTATTGGGGAGAAAAGTTTATAGTCGTTGGATATCATTTAACATCAAAATCAATGAAAGCTGACTATTTAAGGTTATAAATTTCATTCCAAATTACATGCTAGCGCCCACTCAAGGCTACATATGCATGTTGTCGTGAAAATTCCTTACTTTCAACTTTTTAGAATGTCATTGGATTTTCACTGATAGTTATAGGCGTCTGTTGTTCTTGCAAATGAAATTCTAGAAGCACAAAGGCGTCTAATGGATGTTGCGAGTTTTTGTTGATCCTCCAAACCATTAAATTTAAAAATAATTATAATGTGTTAAATACCTTTTAAGAAAGAGAAAAAAATAATTAAAAAAAAATAAAAGGACACTCTCTCAAATTTTCTTTCATTCCTGGCAATTTTTTTCTAATATCAATTATTTATTTCTAACTATTTTTTCCTCCTCTCTCTTCATGTATCTTTTGGTATTAATTTCCTTTTTCTTTCTAAAAATACAATGGAAGAGAAAACTTTCAACTGATTTTTTTTAAGACAATGAAATTGGTATATGAATAGCCCAAATTCATTCACAATAATAAAGATACCATATCACGTTTATCTCCTGTCTTTGTTTGCAATTTTATCTTACACACTTGTATTGTTTTTCAAATATGAATCTCTCACTTCTTTTATGTCTTTTCTTAATCTACTTCTATAACCAAGAAATAAATTGTGCCACTTTTACTATCGGATTGAGTTTATTTACATAAATATCTATTAAGTTGAGTAAATGGATGCACATTAATTTATTATCATTATATAAATTTATATTATATCTTAAAATAATATTAACTAGAAAAAAGATATAAAAATAAAATAGTTGAGAAGAAATAATTGGTATTAAAGAACAATGGAGAAGGAGAAAAAATTGAGGAAGTGATCTTTTATCTTTTTTATTATTTGTTTGTCTTTCATTTCATATAGGGTATTTGAGACTTTTGAATTAAATTGTAGTATATTTTTATTTTTAAAAGATATGTATGTATATTTTTATAATAGATAAGATAGTCGTATAATGAAACTATTGATTATGTGATAAAAGTATTTTATTCTATTTTTAATGGTTAAATAAAAGATAATAGGTTTTCTTTGATAAAAAAGAAGATAATGAATAGTTTTAAGTAATAGAAAATAGATGTAAATGGTTAGTTATTTATATATTAATTCAATTAATTTATTTATTTAGTAAATATGAAATATATAGAAAAGAAATGATTTGTTGACATACACTCGGTAGATGTCAAGCCAATATATATGGCTCTAGGACATTTTGTTTCTTGGTATGAAAATTTAAAAGACAAGTAGATATAAAAAAAATAGATAATGAGTGGATGATTAGTTAAAAAATTGTGGGTGCGGACCAAACACCAACAAAAAATTTGTCTGGATGATGTAGTCGGTTATCACGCTAGTCTCACACACTAGAGGTCCCCAGTTCGAACCCGGGCTCAGACAATGTTACTAGTCAATTTATTTGCCAGTAATATCTCTCTCGAAATGGAGTGTGCATTTTTCCTTTTATTTTTCTTACTCAATTTTCATGGTGTCTCATATTAGGCGCGTCAAGCTATTTGTATTAATGGTAGAATCTTGTATAACTGAGGGGTTTAAAAAAAAATTTGTTAAATATATTTAAATATATATATAAATTTATCACAAATTTATATTCGATCTCTATAAAATAAATTATGTCAAAATTTATTTAGTGGCTCATTCTTAAATTTATATTTAACCTATTTTAAAATAAATTAGTGTTTATATTTGACTTATTATTAAATTTATATTTAACTTACTCTTAAATAGTACATTTTATATATCTATATTTAAAAATATATTAATAACAAACAACTTCATAGTACATATTATAAATTTATTTATTTAAAGTCTTGAATACAAGTTTGCTCTTGTTATTATTGTAAATGTTTCAAATTTGATCCTTCTTATTTAAAACAAAATAATGTTTTTCTTTTATTTTTAAAAATGTTATCATTAATTAGACATTTTTGTCATAGGTTTACCATTTTATAAATAGAATGTTGACGTTAAACTATAAATATGAGACTACTATGACTCTCTTTTTTTCACATGGACTATTTGTACTAACGGTGGAATCATATATAAATGAGGGGGCCATGCCTCTTTGAATTTAAAATTTTTTTTGTTAAATATATTTAAATGTATGTAAAAATTGATCTCAAATTTATATTCGATCTTTATAAAATAAGTTATGTCGAATTTTATTTAATTTATATTTAACCTATTTTAAAATAAATTATTGTTTATATTTGATTTATTAGTAAATTCATATTTAACTTACTATTAAATAGTACATTGTATAAATTTATATTTAAAAACGTGTTAATAACAAACAACTTCATAGAACATTTTATAAATATATTTATTTAAAGTCTTGAATACAAGTTTGCTCTTATTGTTATTGTAAATATTTCAAATTTGGTCCTTCTTATTTAAAATAAAATAATGTTATTCTTTTATTTTTAAAAAAATTATCATTAATTAGACCTTTTTGTCACAGGTTCGCCATTTTATAAATAAAATGTTGACGTTAAACTATAAATATGAGACTAATATGACTTTTTTTTCACATGGACTATTTGTATTAACGGTGGAATCATGTATAACCAAGGGGGCATGCCTCTCTAAATTTAAATTATATATATATAAGTTGATCTCAAATTTATATTCGATCTCTATAAAATAAGTTATGTCAAAATTTATTTAGTGGCTCACTCTTAAATTTATATTAAACATATTTTAAAATAATTTATTATTTATATTTGACTTATTATTAAATTTATATTTAACTTACTTTTAAATTTATATTTTATATTTTTCTTATTTCATTACAAAGTATTCACTAAAACGTTAAAATATACTGTTAGGTGGTATCTTGAGATTATCAAGGAAAATGGTTTTAGCCTAGATCAAAGAAGCTACGAGCCTCTTAGACATGTTACAAACATTTGATCTTGTATTCACTTTGCATTTGATGAAAAATATATTGGAAATCACTAATGAATTAATTGTCACATGCATTACAAAGGAAAGATTAAGATACTATTAATGCCATAAAATTGTGAAATTTTTTATTTTTTATTTTTGCACAACCCATCATATTGACATTCCTAATATAGAAGAGATGTTTATATCTAAGGGTGATCAAGGTGTAGAGTTCAAGACATTACAAATTTACATAATTATCATATTGATTTATTTTACACATTTGTGGATATACAATTTCAAGAACTTAATTATCACTTCATTAAGACAACTATAGAATTGCTTCTTTGTTTGGCATGCTTAATTCTAAGTTACTCGTTTTCTACATTTGACAAGAAAAGATTGATTTAGGTTGCCAAGTTACCTAAATGATTTTTCTCCAATTCAATTGGTAATTCTTGAAAATCAATTTTAGACATATATTATTGATATGTAATGTAGTGATGAATTTTCAACTTCCTTTTAGAGAAGTTAGTTGAGATTGAAAGCACCTTGTTTATTATCCATTAATGTATTTACTTGTTAAATTGGCATTAACTTTATCTATTTTCATAGCAAAATAGAAAGAGTATTTTTTGTAATGAAGATTGTGAAGAATTGATTTCATAATGGAATGGGAGATGCTAGGAAATAATTGTTTGGTTACTAAGAGAAAGATGTATTTGATAACATGGAAAATGAATTGATTATTTAACGGTTTCAAAATACAAAATTACAATGATAAAAACTGTAAGAGGTATACTTTTCAATTATAATGATAATGATTAATTTTTTTATTTCTTTGATATGTTATATCACATTAATAGATTAATAATATATATCTTTATCGATTTTTATTTTTTATACTTCTCCTGACTTTGGTATCCTGCCTTTGCCACTGATTTGTATGACACTTAAGCAAATGAAATCACATCTATTTTTAGTTGGAGGAAATGGTCTCAGGGAATGGTATCAACTATCAAGTAAATAAAAAGTGATTTCAATTGCTTACAGACAGTCTACATAAAACAAAATCATGTTGATGGTTTAAGGTCTACGTTAGTATTTTCTATTATCAATGATAAAATTGTGACAAAAGGATTTAATTGCAACTATTTAAAATTAGAAGGGCAACATTGCTTCCTTTTGAATTAAATGGACTAAATTAAAATATTTATAATATTAAAAGAACCAAAAATATATTTAATCCATATTTACAATATCAGAGGAACTAAAAATACTATTAAGCCATATTTCCTTTTTCCATCCAAAATTCTCCCAAATGGGGATATCGAAAATGCGGTAACAAGTGATTGGCCAAAAAAATTGCGATAATCAATGAGCTTTAGACTTTTAAGTAAAATGGAAGGGTCACTCAAAATCTCACATTTTTCTTTCCACCTTATAAATAAAATTTAAAATGTTATAATGAATCATTCCAGTTCTCCTCTATTATTATCTATTATTTTTCATTTAAACATAATCCTATGACTCAATTGCAATTCAAAATTCCATTTGCAGACTTTGAGGCGGGTATTATATTATACAAATGCAACATCGTAAGAAAGATAAAATTATTTATTTTATTATTTTAAAATATAATTATTATTTAGAACCTAAAATTTATAATTAAGTAAATTGAGTTATATTTAGTTTCACTATAAGTAATTAGGGATTGTCAATAATTTATGTTTGGAGATACACTATCCCGTAGTAATATTTTAATAAGATCTAAGTTTTTATTATTTGAATTTAAGTTTTATTATAACTTCTTGTTAACGATTGCCTAAAAATAGGCTTACCAATTTTAGGTGATTACTCATTATTATGTATGATGATAATAGGCCTACTAAGAAGAACATAAGCAAGAGCCCATATCTCTACAGCTTATTAGCCAACCAGCCAAAATTGGGTCCATCGTTCAGGCTTAGGAGAATCAAATTGTAGTTCTGCTCGGCTACCAATGGCATTGCTCTATGATTTGTTATAGGAGATTCACGGAAAAGGCTAATGGCCTCGGCACGAGAAGATCTCCTGCTAGAAGTACACCAATAATTGTCTAACACTTGGCATGCCTTGTTTCGTTTACACCAACTAAATAGATTGTTCTACTCCCAAAAGTTTGCCTATAACTAGGATGGTTTTCTCTCCAAGTAAAGGTTAAGGTCCCTACACTATTGTTCTTGCATTTCCCTCGTTGAATCCTTTACTAATTGAAGCATTAGAGTCCCAATCAGAGCTAAGGCTCCCATAGCTACTAACCTCTTACAGATAAGGTCGCATAAAGCTTAGGATCATTTGGGAGCTATAGAAACATTGGACCACCTAGCATCGATTTGGCACACACTGTCATGAATCTTGCGTACTTTTCTTGGCTAACTTGTTAACAAAGGAGGACATGAAGAGAGTTACCTAAAGTGTGGCACTCGCCGACAACTAGATGATCTAGCATGGAGAAGAGGGGGAAAATCATGAGCAACTACTTGAAGAGTAATGCAATGAGGAAAAAGAGACTAGGTAGGCAGTAAAAAAAAACCCTTGGAGGAGGCTTTTGTACAAAATGGCAAGGGAGAGAATCAAGGAGAGAGATGATCGTGGGCATGCGAGCACCCTAGCCCTATTTGATCCAATAGCGATGCAGCAAGTGTTCATGGCCGAACTCCAATAAATGAATCAAACAGAGTGAATCGAGGAAAGGAAAGAAAGTTAGGCCTCGAGGTCGTTATTGGTGGGGTAGAAGGAGAAAACACAAAATAGAGTGCCACCACTGGCTAAGGAGAACTTAATACCATAATCCCTTGGATCACCACCAACACCATAAGAAGTACCCCTATTAAGAGACCTCTCTATGATATCAGCAGTCCATGTGGCTCTTAATGCCCCATCGTGTGGTCTCAAAATAATAAAAGAGTAAGAGCAAGAAGCTGAATTGAGCCACCACAACCTCTCCAACCCTGTCATTATGGTACAAGAATGGGAATACATGCCGGCAATTGCACTAGAACCCATACAAGAAACACCACCCCTTGTCATGGCGAACTTGCATCTTTGGAGGACCTACTAGTAAATATTCCCTTCCACTGAATAATTATGCTAGTAGAGCTGTCGAATAGCTTCAAAGCTCCATCTAACATGGAACATTATGATGGAAACTTAGACCCCAAAAAGCATTTAGATGGTTCACTATGGCCATGATACACGGGTGACAAACCGGATCTTATGTAGAGCATTCTCAATAACTTTAAAGAGAGTTTCCTAACAATGGTTTATGTCTTTGCCTTGTCATAGCATTTGTTGCTTCATGAAAAACAGTCAACCTATGTGAAAGTGTGGGAATAGTTTAAGTTTACTATGTTCCTTAAAACTAGGTTTTGAAATTGGCCACTCTCGCTAATCTGATTATTCTCAAGGAATGTCCATCCATACATTTCATAATTCTTGTTAAATAAGATGCACAATAAAATCTATATTCCGTAGACTTTTTAGCATAACTAATAAAATATTTACTGATTATTTTTTAGTCTAATTTTGTCTTACGAGCATTGTAGCTCCTAACTTCAGCTGGACATATTCAAACATGTATATGCCTTAAACTAAGTTTCTAATATTTTCATAAATAAAATGACATTTTATGAACTGCCTTAGTTGAAATTTTATTTAGTATATATTTCACAATTTTTAAAACTTCACTCTTCAAATAAAATAAGAGATCGAAGTTATTAATCATACTCCTCACTATGTGCCCGTTTGGTACACTAGAATAGAAAGGAATCTGAGATGGAAAGCAGAATTCCAGTGTTTGGTATGATGGAATGGATGGAATGGAGCATTCCATGGAATGCTCCATTCCATCATATGATGGAAAGTGGACTCCTTCCAATAATGGATGGAATCCATGATTCCATCATAAAATAAGGCTAATTTTAAATTTTTTTGTATTAAAATAATTTAATTTAATTATTAAAAAAATTAATTTAAATATATTTTGTAAAAATTAATTTGTAAAAATTTTAAAAAAAAAATTATTTTTTTTAAATTTTTTTTATTTAAAAAAATTAATTTAATTATTTTATATTAAAATTAATTTAATCATTTTGTTTATCTTATCTTTCTATTCTTTTAATTTCTATTAATCAAATAATAAAATATTACATTACCTAATTCATTTCATTGCATACCAAATAAGGTAATGGCATTCTATTCTCTTTTCCATTCCCTCTTCCTTTCTTCTTTCCATTCTATTAAAATTTATTCCAGCGTACCAAACGGGCACTATATCCATCAATATTTGATTCTTGCTTTTAATTACACCATCTTGAGATAGTGAGCCATGCATTGTATATTATGCTATAATACCTTGTTTTTCAAGTAACCTTACAAATAGACTTGATAATTGTCCTATTTTAGTACACCTGCCATAATATTCACCACCTTGATCTGACTTCACGATCTTAATCTTTTTGTTTAATTGATTTTTTACTTCTGATTTATAAACTTTACAAATATCTAATGCTTCACTTTTATCATATATATATATATATATATATATATATATATATACACTTGATAATTGCCCTATTTTAGTGCACTTGCTATAATATTTACCACCTTGATCTGACTTAACGATCTTAATTTTTTTGTTTAATTGGTTTTTTACTTCTGATTTATAAACTTCACAGATATCTAATGCTTCACTTTTATCATATATATATATATATATATATATATATATATATATATATATATATATATATATGCCTTATATAATTTTTGAATTCCTTGTATGATATACAAACAAACTAAATAGATTGTTACAATGATAAGTTAAATATTAATCTAATAAACATAATTTACTCTCTAAAGGAAAGAGTCAACTTCTTTGTGGTTAGTAAACACATGATGATGTACTTGTAATTTTTTTACTAGAGAAAGAGTAAAATACTCAAAACCACTTACTAGTTTTTTAATTAATGGAAACAAAGCGTCAATATTGAATGACCAAATATCGGGTTGATCCAATACAAGAAAAAACGCTTACAACGGCTACTAAAGTCACCGCTGAAAGTTTTAAAGTCCCCACTAAAAACTTTTAATGACTGCTTTTAATCGCTGCCATGTCGTCGCCTATAACTCCATCGTTGAAAGTTTTTAATGGCGACTTTTGTGGTTGTCACTAAAAATTCACTTTTTGTAACAACAAAAGTCGTCACTCAAAGTGAACTTTCAGTGACGACTTTTGTTGTCATATAATCTTTTTTGTTAGTAAAAATAAATTTTTAGTATCAATTTTAGTCACTGCCAAAACATAAAATGCCTATTTTGTCAC
The DNA here is from genome assembly GCA_037074535.1 of Gleditsia sinensis. Lineage (NCBI taxonomy): Eukaryota > Viridiplantae > Streptophyta > Magnoliopsida > Fabales > Fabaceae > Gleditsia > Gleditsia sinensis. The sequence goes on along the minus strand of CM073463.1, from coordinate 15,439,780 downwards.
TTTAAGTGGCGACTTTTAGTCGCCACTAAAAATATAATGTATGTTTATATTAATTTTTTTATTATTAAAATTTGTAAATATTAATTTATAAAGTCACCGCCGAAAGTCTGAAAGTCACTATTAAATATTTTTAGTGACGACTTTTAATCAACACCATGTCGTCACCAATAACTCTGTCATTGAAAATTTTCAATGGCAACTTTTGTGATCACTGCTAAAAATTCACTTTTTGTGGCGACAAAAATCATCACTTAAAGTAAACTTTCAGTAACAACTTTTATTGCCATAAAATCTTTTTTGTTAGTAAAAATAAACTTAGTGGCAATTTTAATCACCGCCAAAACATAAAATGCCTATTTTGTCACTTTTAGTGGCGACTTTTAGTTGCCACTAAAAATCTAATGTATATTTATATTAATTTTATTATTATTAAAATGTGTAAATACTAATCTAAATATTAAAAAATATAATTAAAAAATTAGCTTTTTTTTTAATTCATAATAAAAAAAAGTATCATTATTTAAATTTATATTAACTACAATAAATTCAATCACAAATATTTAATATAATATAGTTAATTACATTTTAAAAAAATAACTAATTACAAATGAAATTAACTAATTTTAATACAATAAAAATTCTTTATAAACGTTTCTCACACTAACAGTATAAATTTTATAGAAGAGTTAGATTGACCAAAGAACTAAATTTCATTTCTTTTTCATCAAAACGACTGAAACGTTTTCGTTTCTTGAGTCACCGATACGAAACGAAGTTATCGAAACAAAACGAAGTGTTTATTAAAAAATTATGCTATTTCAATTAAAATTACTATATTTCGAAATGTTTCGCTAGAAATACTCTTGTTTCAATGAAAATTTCGGTGAAAATACTCTTATTTCGAATTGTTTCGATAGAAATACTCTTGTTTCAAGTTATTTCGAAAGATATACTCTTGTTTCGAATTATTTCGATGGAAATACTCTTATTTCAAATTATTTCGATGAAAATACTCTTATTTCGAATTATTTCGATAAAAATACTCTTGTTTCGAATTATTTCAATAGAAATACTCTTATTTCGAATTGTTTCAATGGAAAAGTACTAAACTAATTTTAAAAATACAAAAATTGACAATTTAAAAGTATATGAAAATAGCATTATATCACATCCAACACTAAGTTATTTTCTCTCACAAGTCATAACATCTTTATTAACTTCATACTCTCCCCCTTTGTTCTTATGACATTATTTTCCTTCATTATCTTTATTTTAAAAAAAAAATTACAAAAATGATACAAAGAGAGATTGAAAGGCAAAGAGAGAGGAATATACTTAAAGATAGAGATAGAATCATGGTTGACAGAGAAAGAGACTTACATATAAATGTCATGAAAGAGTTAAGAAAAAGATAGAGAGATAGATGCAATAGAGAGATTGTTGTTGAATGCTGTTAAGATTTGAGTTGAAGTCTCTACTGTAGTAGTATGTTTACTTACTATTCAATTATAGACATTAATTCGAATTAATTTTAATATAATTTTATATATCTATATCATTAATATTATGTTAAAATCTTTTAAAGTTTAAAAAAAATTATTTGAAATTATTTGAAACGTTTCTTGAAAAATCTTCCGTTTTCTCGAAATTTTCGAAACGTTTCGAAATGTTTCCGTTTCTAAAGTCACCGAAACGGTACCTCGAAATGAAATTTAGTACCTTGAGCTTGACATATTCGGTTAAGACTCATGTATAATGCCATTATTGCTTTATTTGAGTCAATCAACAAATCATCGCATACCTGTAAAAATAGACAACAAAAGTTGATAATCAATACAACTATAAAATTAAATTTTGAAAATGCATTGAAATATAATAAAATTAAAATTGTTAAAGTTTTCACCCTCTAAATTTTAGGTGCACTTTTGGAAGTATTGGCACATGTCATCAAAAAAAGGGAAATGATTTTTAAAAAATAGTTAAAATTTCATATTTATAAATAAATCAATCTTATGTCTAAATTATGTTGTCTGTGCTCAATTTTTAGAGTCAAGCTACCCCGTAGCTCATAAAAAAGGGCCAATTCTTTATTGCCAGTTCATCGATATTTTAATTTTGTTATAAATGACAATACAAAAAGAATAATAAAGAATTATGGAAGAGAAATTAGCATCACTATAGTAACTCCAAAAAAAATTAATCTAAAAAGAAAAATTTAATGTGTAAAACTACTTCTAGCTGCCACGAAATACCATGACTTATGACAAACTACTTCAGTGCATGATGAATCACTAATACCCTATAAATTCAAAATCTTCAAGCTTTTTTTTTTTTTTTTTATAAAATCCAGTCTCATCTCGGCAGACCAATATACCAATTTTTTATCCTGAAAACTAACATTATTAGAGCAAATCTTCATGCCAAAAGTAGTCTCATCAAGTCTTCCTTCTATTCCAATAATTTTGTTACAACATACACAAAACCCATGCCACCATGGAAGGCTGAATTTTTCTTGCTGAAATCTGCCATAGCTACAACCTTCGACATAAAATCATTAACCCAGATTTTCTCAGTAAATGATGAGCTTCTAGCATAGAAGAGTTCCACATTGTTTGCTATGATCTTTAGCCAAAGCCAAGACTAGGTGGGTATTGCTATGAAAAAAAAACAGTGCAGAACAGAGCCACACCACACACACTGTTCCAACTGTAAATTTGGAGAATTTTTTACTCCCATGTTGCACATAACCAATTTGGTAACATAAACCCAAAAAAAAAAACCTAAAGGCAATATTCTTTAGATGAAGTGCCTTGTTTTACCCAATCTTTCTCACTCTCCGTGCATTTTGTGCATCGATATTATTCCCTTTGCCACTCACTCATTTACCCAAAGAGAACACTTCCCTTGGCGCGTTCTCTGAATTTTGTGCTTGATCTGTCGTGAAAGTTTTATGACTTTAATATATATTTTGGTTCCTTTAAGTTGCTATCTCCTTTTCTTGAGTGTCTTTTTTCTGTCAAATCTCAATGGTTCAGCTAGTATATAAGCAGGGTGGCTAACGCAGGTTCAATGATTTATTCTCTCAACATTTGTATGTAAATAGAGATTGCTAACGTTGTTGTTCTTCATTGCAGGAACTCATGTAAGCATTGGGACGGTGGCCTGAGCTTTTTGTTGTTTGAATAGAAAAGTATGAGCTACAATTGCTACTCTGACTTCTGATCAGTTTTGTAAAATGACTTATAGGTGAAGCTTTCTAGCGACTAAATCATCTAAATGAACTTTACAGCTAAAGCTAGAAACTAAACGAACCTTAAAGATGCATTACAGGATGCATTACAGGCGCAATGCATACAAGCCAGAAAGTAAACAAAACATCTACATATGCATTTTTTTCCCAGAAAATTTCCTTTTTGCTATAACCATATGCATTTTTTTTCTCAGAAAATTTCCTTTTTGCCAGAAAACAATTGCATATGCATTTTTTTCCCCAGAAATTAAACGAACCTTAAAGATGATGCCGACGTGAAAATACTCTCTCCATCTCCCTCGTGAAGTTTTGCCAAAATCTCCCTCCTTCGCCAAAATCTTCTTTGCCCCTTTTCGTCACTCGCCTCAGTCCTCACCTTCATTCTCTCTTAAATCGCTCGCCCAAATTCCCTGAAGGCAAACCTCCCTCTACCGCCGTCCTTCCATCGGTCTTGAAGCTTGGAGGTCGGGACCCTCCTTTCCATTTCGTATATCGCATCATATTGGGGACAGATTGAGGGAGAATGGAGCTTGATTCACGGAGGTTTAGGTTTTTGGAAAATGCGCGCTAGGAGCGTTGGTGACGGTGGCTTTATCGTGGATGAAGAGGGATTGGGGCTTTGGGGGGTTTATGTATAGAATAAAGTAAAAGTAAGATTATTCTAATAATAATTGAAATATTTAACTGAGGACAACAATTTAATCACCAAATTACAGCTCTTTTTCTTGCTCAATAGATTCGTTTTAAGACTATGACAAATTTAAATTTATTTTTTCTTATGGTTCCTTTTCATTTTCTTGAAAAATATTTTCTAAAATCAGTATAAAAACAAAAAATATTTTTAATATTTTTAAAATATAACGGATAATATTTTTTAAAGTTTAAAAAATTTATCATAATTATTAAATAAAATTAAAATAGTATCATAATTATAAAAGATTAAATTTAAAAATTAAATAATATTTATAGTTATCTATATTAATTAAATTTAAAAATAAATATAAAATATTTTAATTAAAATAATAAAAATTTAAAAAAAAAATTGAAAATATATTTTTTAAACTAAAATCCATTAAGTTAAAAAAATTATTTATTTTTAAAAGGAAACTCACTTTTTAAAAAAATTACTTTTTTTTTTTAATTTTTTACATTATTTTTCAAGGCCACAAAATTTGGCTGGAGGGAATGTGATTTTGAGAAAATGCATAAGGTCGAGGGAAAAATCCCTCTAAATTTTTTTTTATATCTTTTTTCAGTGGCGACTCTGTTGAGTCGCCACTAACTACACTCTTTTAGTGGCAACTAATGTGGGTTACCTTTGAAAGTGTTGTACAAATTTTAAATGTCCTTACAATTCAGTGGCAACTCAAAAAAAGTTGCCTTTAAAAAAGATTTTTCAATGACAACTTTATGCAATTGCCACTGAAAAGAACTTTTTAGTAATAACCCAATATAATTGCTAGTAAAAAGTGTTTTTAGTGACAAGTTTTTTAAGTTATCACTGGAAGTGTTTTTTTTTGTAGTGATTGCTTACATGAATAGGTTGATTGAATATTGTTTCCACACTAACCAAGTACCTCAAACAAAAAAATTAAAATTTTTTGAATCAAGTTAGACACAGTTATTAAGTCTTTCGCCTCGCCTTATTCTGTACAAAAAAAATTAATTTTTCTAATTATCTATACATAACACATTAAATCATAAGTCACGAAAAATGAAACTATGAAAAATAATGTATAAAAGAAGTATGTGTGTACTTTTTTATAGGGTATATCTATCTATATTGGATATGGCCTTCCAATATGGTTTCTTCAACTAAGTGAATAATCGAATGGACCATAACTATAAATAATAAAAGTGGGAGTAACAGCTCCAGATAACATAGTGTAAGAACAACTTTATTTTGAAGTTGATCAAATTCATTCACATTTAATACTTTATTACATATTTGTATAAAGAATGAACAAATCAACTAGAATTGCAAACACTTTTCTTGGGAAATGTTTTCCTTATGACTAATGGTAGAAATTGCTCCATAAAGATATGTGAGTCATATTTTTTAGTCTTCTAATCTTACACAGTCTCAAATCAATGTATCTAGAAATGTTACTTGAATCAAATATATTCTTATTTACATTTGTCAAAGTGAACAAATTTGAGGCATATCTACCATCATCATCGAGCCAAAGATCAATCTTGATATCTAGTTCTTGTAAGACCTTTCATGCATTTAAGTAGTCTTTTAATCATTTAGACTCATTAAGTAAAGTGAATAGTATATTGTCATAGACATTTTTCTCAATATGCATCACATTGAGATTATGTCTTAACAAATAGTTTTCTCAATAAGGAAGTTGAAAAAATATTTTTTTTATGCCATTGTTAAGTGTTAGCATCGAGACCACCAGCTCCTTGAAGTCTACATTTATAACATTCAACTTCTACATTTTTACCAATTAATTAATTAATATTCTCAAATTGTGTTAAGATGTTTGAGCTAGTTATTGTCAAAGGGGATTTCTTTTTTCTTCAATTCCATCAAACATACTACATGCCATTCTAAATTTATGTCTCGGGTTCAGAAAGTGACAATGGTTTATGAAACACCACTTCTGACTATGAAGAAGACACATAGGAATTGAGTTAGAGTTACAATATGGACAACTTAAACCAGTATGAGTATTCCACTCAGATAAGGTTCCGAGACCTGAAAAATCACTAATAGTCCATATCAAAGGTGAACGCATATTGAATATTTCATTGGGAAAAGAATCAAATGTTTTATCTCTTACAGACTATAAATCTTTCAACTTTTCTATTAGTAGTTGTAAATATACATTTATATCATTCTCGGTGCCTTTTCTACCTGGAATTATTATAGAGTGAATGAAAGAACTCTATTTCATAAACATCCAAAGAGAAATGTTGTAAGGTATCAGTACCACTGGCTAGATGCAGTAACTTATACTCAAGTTGCTATATGGATTGAAACTATCAATGGACAGGTCCTACCATACATTTTGAGGATTCGATGAGAATTTATCATCTCAAATCTTTTACATGCCTCAGAGTCCCTTGGATGCCTCATTATGCCATCACTATTCTTATCCACGACATATTATCTTATATGTTCAGTAGTTTCAGAAGACATAAATAGCTGTTGCAATCATACCTTTAGTGGAAAGTATATAAGGATTTTATTAGACAATTTCTTTTACTGTTCACCTTTCTTCTTTGGTTTCCATTTAAATGTGTTGAAATTTTTACAAACATATCTATTTTCATCCTTCCCCCAATATAAAATGTAATTATTTGGACATGTATGGATTTTTGTGTAATTAAGCCTTAATTTGTTTATTTTTTTAGCCTCATAGAATGAAGGTGGAATCTCTACATGCAGGAAGACATCATCCAACAGCTTTAGTATTATCGACATAGTCTTGTTACTTATCTTACACAAACATTTGATATGATACAAGTTCATCAAAAAAGACAATTTAGAGTATTTTTCACAGCCTCCATATAGTTTTTATTTCCCATCCACTATTAACTCATAAAATTCTTTTTCACGATTAGTCATCCTTTACCCTAGCGGTGGAACTGTCATCACTAATACAAAAGCGGAGAATAACGACGGTAGTTTAACGACGATAAAAAAAACCGTCGTTAGATCATGATTTAACGACAGTTTTTTAATCGTCGTCAAAACAAGATATATAACGATGGTTTTTAAGTCAACCGTCGTTATACAACGACGGTTGGGATTGAATCGTTGTAAAAACGGCACTAATATCCATGAACGGTCCATTTTCTATTGCAAGTCACGACGGTTTGATATAATCGTCATTATTTTACCACGGTTTATCCAAACCGTCGTAAATGCCCACAGTAAATTGACCGTTTATGGAGATTTGGTCCCGGTCTAACAACGGTTCAAGCCCAAACATCATTATGCCATGCGCCATTTGGACAACGGTTAGCCTATAATCGTCGTTAAATCTTGTTTTCCTGGCGTTTTTTTTTATAACCATCGTTAAAACAGTATTTAAGGACAATTCGGTGAAACCGTCGTTAAACCACGGTTTTTCCTATAAAACCGTGATTCCTCCTCCATTTTTAATATACAATTCAAACTTTTCTCTTCTTCTTGCGACAAACACTTGTGAGTTTATTGGTATCGGTAGTTCGAATTTATTTCCTCCTATTTGAGGTAAGTTTTTAAATACTTGTATTATTATGAATTAATTTTTGATTTAAATTACAAGTTTGATTAAATTTATTAATATATTTGTTTTTTAACATTTTGTGTAGATACTTCGGTTATCTATAGACACTTGTGGTTCAGAGTTGTTTATTTTCACATAAGGTATATATTTTAATTATTTTTAATGTTGTGAATTTTTTTTATATATTTGTATGTTTGACTTAAATTGTAATTTTTTTAAAAAATAGTTTATTAAAAATTGTATGTTATGTTTTTAGTAAATGTTGTATTATGTTATGTAGGTTAAATATATGTTTTTAATTTAATCAAATTAACAGTAAGAATTATTTAACATTTACATTTGTTATAACAATAAAATAATTATTAATTATTATTTAAGAAGAATTTCATAATTATTAAGTTAGAATTTTATGTTAATAATTATAAGGTGAAATAATTTGAATTAATTAAGAAGTAAAAAGTATAATTAAGTTACACAAGTAGTAAATTTTGTAATTGTTACTAAAAAAAAATAAGAATATAGTAATAATAGTATTAAAATTAAATTTGTGATAATAAACAAAATTATCATATTAACAAGTGTAATTAAATATTATACATAAATTATGAATAAAAAAAATTGGTTAATGATAATTATTTAAAGAAAATTTATATTTATAAATAATAACTTAATTAAGAAATAAATATATTATTTTTATAACTATAAAATTACAAAGATGATATTAATTAGGAAATAAAAAATAAAGTCAAGTTACATAAAAAAATTTAACAATTGTTATAAAAAAAATAGAATCATAATAATATAAATTTACTGATTTATAACAGTATGATAAATAATTTATATATAATAAATTTTGTTGTTATATAATTAAACGTAATTAAATATTTGAATTAAATTATTAATAGAGGAATTGAAATCTTGGTTAAGGACAAGTATTGAAAGTGAAATTTATACATGTTTATTATTTATAAACAATATAATATAATTAATAAAGTAAACATATTATTTTTATAATTATTAAATTAATTAAGAAGTAAAAATTAAAGTGAAGCAACAAAAAAAAATAAAAGCATAATAATATAGATTTACTAATTTATTACAATTTTATAAATAATTTAGATATAATAATTTTAGTAAGTATATAATAAAACATAATTAAATATTAAAATTAAATTATTAATAAATGAATCGAATCAATAGACATTATGCAATGATATTATATGAGAAAATGAAATATATTTTTTACATGATGTATATGGCAAACGAATAATAAATTTTGTAGGATAAAAAAAATTGTCAATAACGATAATTTGTCGCATTAAATGATTATTTTTTATAGTTAAATTTTATTACTTATTTTAACTTAAACATAATTAGTTAACTTTAAGTATGCAAATTAGATAGGAGTGTTAAATTGTTAAATAGAATTAAAATTCATGAAATATTTTTTTGTTGTATATTATTTAATCCTCGAAGAGGGGTTAGATTATGAAGTAATGCATTAAGAATGCATTAAGAATGCATTATTCTGCGAATTATTATTTAATTTTTTTTATTTCATAATGGTTTCAGATATAGATAAGACTTGGATCCATAAACCTTGACACACCTGAGAGTATTTAGAAGGTTTATAAGGTTTTTTAGATTTTGCAAATGCTAACTCGGATGTGAAAGGTAAAATAATCTCCCCATGTCCAAAGTGCAGATTTAAAAAATGGCAAGTTACGGAGGTTGTGCGCCAACACATGATCGTTAAGCCTTTTCCATAAGGCTACGATTTTTGGGGTATGCACGGAGAAAGGGCAACAGAAGATCCTGCTACAGGGCATCAAATAATACCACATGATGTTGCAGAACATGCCATCGTTCAAAATGACCCTGTGCAGGACATGGTCCGTGAGGTATTTGGAATTCATCGTGAATATGAAAGTGTTGATTCTGTGGACATGTCGGTTCCACTGTCAGGTGAAAGGATGGACGAAGGCACGAAATTTTTTTTTGAATTACTGAAGGATGGGCAGCAACCATTGTACGAAGGGTGTGAGAAATACTTCAAATTGTCATTTTTGGTGAATTTGTACCACATTAAGTGTTTGTGCGGAATATCCGACAAGGCTATGTTAATGATATTGCAACTATTGGTTGACGTCTTTCCAGATGTAAAGATTCCAACTTTATTTTACGAGGCTAAAAAAATCATTAATAAGTTGGGGCTAAACTACAAAATAATACATGCTTGTAAGAATAATTGTATGTTATTTTGGGGGGAGGATGAAAATAAAGATGCTTGTAATAAGTGTAGTGCACCAACAGGGGCGGAGGGTAGTGGTGGCTTGCCCCCCCAAAATTTTTAAAATTTTTGTAATAATAATAAAATTCTTTTAAAAATTCTTAATAATAAAGAAAGAAATTCTTATTTAGCCCCCCAAAATATTTAATTAATATACAATTTTTAATTTTTTTTCTTCAGCCCCCCTCATAAAAACTGTCTAGCTCCGCCCCTGTGCACTAATATGGAAATCGAGGAGAAAAGGGGAGAAGCGAAAGAAAATGGCTAATAAAGTCCTCAAATACTTTCAATTGAAGCCCCAGCTACGGAGATTGTTTATGTTTTCTAAGACTGCCGAATATATGAGATGGCATTCCAGAAACAGAAATAGTGACGGTATGATGAGGCATCCGAGGGACTCCGAGGCATGGAAGAGATTTGACATCTTAAATCCTCAATTTGCATCCGATCCTAGAAATGTGCGTTTGGGCCTTGCTACCGATAGTTTCAATCCATTTGAAAATTTAAGTACAAGTTATAGTATATGGTCAGTCGTACTGATTCCTTACAATCTTCCTCCTTGGATGTACATGAAGCAGAGTTCTTTTATGCTGTCAATGATAATTCCTGGTAGAAAGGCATCGGGAAATGATATAGACATATTTCTGCAACCGTTGATTAAAGAGTTGAAAGAGATATGGTTCGACGGTGTGCAGACTTATGATTCATTCGGCAGTGACATGTTCAACATGCATACTTCTCTCATGTGGACAATTAGTGATTTTTCTGACTTTGGATGTTTATTAGGTTGGAATACTCATACTGGATTGTCCTGTCTACACTGTAATTTTGATTCAAGTCTTGTGCGCCTTCCTCATAGTCAAAAGTGGTGTTTTATGGGACATTGTCATTTTCTAAACCCAAGTCATAAATTTCGGATGGCTCGTAACAGGTTTGATGGAACAGATAAAAGAAGAAACCCTCCATTGCATTTGAATTTTGTAGATATTTTCAGACAAATTAATGATATTAACATTGTATTCGGAAAGAACGGATAACATGAAGGTCGAGAACAAAGGTCCCGAGGTCACGGAGGGGTTGAAGCTGAGACTCAACAATGGCATAAAAAAAGCATATTCTTTGACCTTCCATATTGGACGAACAATTTGTTGCGTCATAATCTTGATTTGATGCATATTGAAAAAAATGTCTGCGACAACATTTTGTATACTTTGTTAAATGACACTAGTCGTTCAAAAGACCACAGCAATGCACGAATAGATTTAGAGGAGTTAGGTGTGAGATCAGAGTTTTGGCTAGATGAGAATGGTAAGTATCAACCTATCTTGTTCACGTTGACAAATACGGGTAAAGATATCTTTCTCAAAACTCCGAAAAGCATCTCTGTGCCTGACAGATATTCTAGTAATATTTCTAGATGCATTGATTTAAGACAACATAAGATTGAGGGATTGAAAATTCATGATTGTCATATTCTTATGGAATAACTATTACCCTTAACCATAAGGAAGGCACTTCCTGAGAAGTGTCCGCAGTTCTGATCGAGTTCTATTCGTTCTTTCAATATGTTTGTTCCAGAGTTTTAAATACCAGCGAACTTGACCAACTCTAAAATCGTATTGTTTTGACGCTGTGTCATATGGAGATGCTATTTCCTCCTTCCTTCTTCACAGTAATGGTACACTTAATAGTTCACTTAGTCCAAGAAGCCAAGTTAGGCGGATCAATTCAATATTGTTGGATGTATCCTATTGAAAGGTACAAAGAAAAAAATTCAGATCTATTTTATCTTGTTCATTATGTTTTTTTTTTATCAATTTTTCATTTTTTGAACGTATGTTGTACAGATACTTGGGTAAGTTTAAGTCATTTATCTGAAATAAAGCAAGACTAGAAAACTCAATAGTCGAGTCATGTGTTGCTGAAAAAGTTTTAATATTTTGTTCAAGATATTTGGAGGGTGTAAAGACAGTGTTCAATTGCCCTATTCGGATCGACGATCGACCTGATATGGGGACGTCTCGGGAGAATACGTTGTTTCTACAAGTAGGAAGACCAGTTGGTGGGTTTGAGTATTTTACACTTTCTCTGCGAAAAAAATTGCAAGCCCATCGTCATGTCTTAATAAACTGTCAGAAAGTCAATCCTTACCTTCAGTGAGTACACCAAGACTTACTGTTGCATTAATATTTATCTAATAGATATGAAGCATTAAGTTTACCTATCATTTTTTTGTACAGGGAATTTAGAGATTTCGTAAGGCATAGCTAACGAAGTAGAACCTGATAATCTTCTGAGATAGATAAAAAAGTTCATAGGGAGTTTATTTCCTGGTTCACTCGTCGTGTAAGTATACAATTTACCTAGTCAATTTATATTTACAGTCTATCATGAGCACAACTCACAGCTCTATTTTTCTTTTCCAGATGGCAAATGATAGTAGTGGGACTTTGTCAACTGAGTTAAAATTTTTGGCAATTAGGCCCCTCGATAAAGCACGCCGATACAGTGCATACAATGTAAACGGATTCAAATTCCGAACGTTAGAATGAGACCAAAGGTTGACAACCCAAAATAGTGGAGTTCACGGTATTTTCAGGACGAGGAGTTATGCAAGTAGTAGTGACAGAAATATGCAATTCGGTGGAGTACCGTATTATAAGAAATTATTGGATATTGTAGAATTGAATTATCATGGTAACTTTACAGTTACTTTATTCAAATGTATATAGGCCAATACAACAACAGCGAGGGGCATTACCACAGATGGTTTCGGGGTGACATCTGTTGATTTTTCACGATTGATTCATACCGGTGAAAATGATGATGACGAGCCGTACATCCAAGCATCCGAAGCGCATTAAGTATACTATGTAGAAGACGCGGTTGACAACAAATGGAATATGGTTGTACATTTGAAATCTCATGATTTATATGATATAGGCAAGGACGATAATAATATTTTATATGATAGTGATCCGTTGCGCATTCAAAATTTAGAAAGATTATTTTCAGAAGAAAAAGTGAATTTATGTCTGTTACGATATTAATTTGATACTGTAATTTCTTGAATATATTTTGATTTTGTTTATGAATAGTTTATGCTTGTTATGTATTTTGATATATGTTCTTATATTTTTTATTATTTTCAAATGAACAATTTATGATACTAATGTTACTAATTTTATTCTGATAGGAATAGTGACATACGGAGGGGTAGATCTGGATTTATGGGCAGAGCGGGTGCAGCGAGCTCAATTAAGCATGTTGCTTGCCCGACTAGTAGTGAGGGAGGACAACCTAACGATGATGATACTGTCCAGTTAGCGGCTGTCCCATCCACGGTACCTCCGGACTTTAGAACACCAGAGTCAGAGGCTGGACTATCCACACTACCCCTGCCTGACTCTAGGGCGCCAGAGTCAGAGCCCGTCCCGTCCACATTTCCCTCTTATGACGCCCAAGGACCAAAGGAGGATTTTGATATCGACATAGACATCGATGACTTGTTGGCAGGCGTTGAGGTGGAGTGTTAGATGGCTCAACAAGAGCGTAGGCGCAGGAGGAGCTGGACAGTCGATGTTATAGATAAAATATAAAATATTTCTTATATTTATAATAATTAACGTCCAAATATTGAGCTAATACATTTATTTTATATTCTAACATATGGAAACAGTCAGGTAACGCCCAGACAAATGATTGTCTACGATGTTTGGGCGTTACCTCATGGGCATAGGGTGGTTGTCCGGTTTAACAACACCCACCAGCCCATTGGAGACGGAGGTGGTCTCCTTGTTGTCTTCTTCGGCACCATTCGAGATAACTTTTGTTTCTTTTCGATTTCATATAAAGATTGGAGGAGCATTCCTGAAGGTTACAAGACAAGAGTGTTCATTAATACGATACAGGTATGGATTATTAATTCTTTTTAAGTATACATTAATATTTTTAATGTTTCACTGATATTTGTACTATTTTTTGTAGACACATTTTAATGTGACGGGTCTCCACAAGAAATTAATTTTACAGTCACTTGGAATCAAGTGAAGAGCCGCACGTTATAATGTGTTTCGGCTCAAGTACGATGGGACGAAGTCGAGGGAGAAGTTGTTGAATGACGTCCTGGCTAGCATTCCACGTGACCACTGGGCTACGTTCATTGACTATTGACTTAATGCTAGGATTAGGGTAATTATTTATATTTATTTTTTCATATATATATATATATATATATATATATATATATATATATATTTCAAAGACATCGATTAATTAATCTATTTATGCAATTATTTAGGATGTGGCTGCTCAAAATAGGCGTAACAGAAAATGTATGACGATACCACATACCACTGGATCCAAGAGCCTTGCACGTAGGAAGGCTGAGCTTATGACTTTTCTTTGATAAGAATCTTATTTAATTTTAAATAAAATACAATTTTGTTTAAAATTTTTATTAATTGTTAACATAATCAGGAGGCTAAAATTGTGGACTTAGTGACTCGCGATAATGTATAGACAGCAGCTCATAAAAGGACTGACAGAACATACATCAACGACGAGGCTCAAGTAGTTGCGGTATGTATAATTTTGCTATTGTTTTATTTATTTATTATTTTATTTGATTGTTTGTTAATTGTAATCAAAATTTAACATTTGTTTTTTTTTTGTAAGAAAAAATTGCCTCGATCTAGCAGGAGGATAGTTTTTCCCAAGAGCTCTCGACAAGTTATTCACTTGCGAGAGCCTTGGGAATTGCAGAACACTTGGGTCACATTCAAGGATTTGGGTTCGGTGTTTACCCAACCCAAGTCTTCGGACGTGCCTCAACTGGGTCAAGTTTTGGGTTTGGGCCTTCATACAAGGAATTACAGACTGAGGTGACTCGTCTGAAAGCAGTCATACATAAGCGAGATGTTGAGCAGCAGCGACGAGAGGCAGAGCGAGAGCCACGTGACATTGACATAACAACCTGACAGAAACAGATGGAGGCAGCTATGACGTTCTTACTCCAGAACTTTCAGAGTCAAGTGCCGCCTAAAATTACACTTGCTCACAGTGCAAATTTTAGGGTAATTTTTAAATCTTAAATTTCATAAATAATTGTTACTATTAATTTATTTAATTTTAAAATACTTACATAATAAAATTGATTTTTAGGTTCTCAGTCATAAAGACAGTAAACATCAGTCAGATCAGACACCACAAAGTCCTCAGGGTCCAAGTTTTTGATTATATTGTATATTATTTTTTTTGTAGTAAAATGTAATTTTAATTTTTAAGTGATTATTAATTTTATTTTCACAATTTATTTATGAATGTGATTTGCATTACATTATTATTTTTATTTAAATTGTCAATATATATCGATATATCTCATAAAAAATTTAACATTATAAAATAGTCATTTTCAAACAAAAGTATATATTTTAAAAGATTAAATATGAGAATAATAATATAAAATTAAATTATAATGTAAATTAAGAATTTTGAAACAAAAATATATATTTTAAAAGATTAAATATGAGAATAATAATATAAAATTAAATTATAATGTAAATTAAGGAGGATTAATAATTTTTTATAAAAAAATTATTAAAAATAACGACGGTTATAAAACCGTCGTTATATACAACGACATAACGACGGTTTTTAAAACTGTCGTTACTCCCCGACATGGTGACGATTTAATAACCGTCATTAAGACAGACCATAACGACGGTTTATATAACCGTCGTCAAATTCAAAACATAACAACGGTTGATAAATCGTCGCTATACTAAGTCTTAACGACACTATTTTTACGGTTGGCCTAAATCGTCGCAAGAACACTTGTTCCATGATGGTTATGCCAACCGTCGTAATGCTTTTAGGGACGGTTAAAATTGTTGCTAAAGCCACTAAAAAACTGCCGTTATTTTTCGCTTTTGTTGTAATGCATATCCACAGAATCTACACTTCCATTTGAAGCTATATAATGTTATCATCGAAGCTCATTTAGGTAAGCAACAACAAAGAAGTTAGAAGATATCAATAAAAGCAAAAGAATAATAGCACTGGCGACAATAGAACAACACTATATGAGACAGAAGGAAAAATGTGAGACTGAACAATCATACCTTTGATGCAGTGTGTTAGAAACAAATGAGCCACAAACAAGGTAAAAGTCAACAGCCAAAATTGCTTCAACAACAAAAATGTTAGGAGAAAATGGGAGGAAATAAGGGGTTTGCGACGAAGGGAAGATAAGATGTAGAGTATATGAACAATTTGCTCGTGGGAGAAGATACAGAAAAATGGAGGAGGCATGCTAGGGGACAATATAAAAGTGACTTAACGATGGTTCTTTAAAAAATGATAGTTATTTTACGACAATTTTTAATAAATTATCCTAAAGTAGCACAGTTTTCTATAAATGGTCATAAAGTAACTATCTTAACGACGATTTCTACATAACCGTTGTAAAGTTATGATGGTTATTAGTTAACTGTCGTTAAGTAATGATGGGTCCTCATAAACCAATGTTAAGTGACAACAATTTTAAGGGGTGTTTGGTATGCGGTAAGATTTTTCATTATTGATAATCATATTTTTTGATAAACATGTTTTCTGAGAATGATGATTATTGTAAATATAAAAAATACATTTGATTGTATTTAAATATTTATCTGAGAATCTTTTATTACTATGTTTGATTATAATAGAACTTTTATAAAAATTTTGGTACTTTTTTTAAAAATGTCCTTACCTATATTAAGGTGAGCGAGGGAAAGTGATAGGAAAGAGAGAAATATGATGAGAGAGAAAGTATGAGAGAGAGGGGTGAGAGAGAGGGATGAAAGAGAAAGTGAGAGAATTGATAACATTTTTTTTACGTTTAAAAAAGATTCTCATGACATGAAAAACTTGAATTCCCACTTCCTTACATGATAAACTTTTGGTAAAAATCTTTGTAAAAAGTCATTTCTCAGAAGCCATATTTTTTGAGAATCCTATTTTAAAATTTAGAAACCAAATATGAAAATTTAACTTTTTCAAATTCAATTTTTCAGAAATTTAGGAAAAATTTCCTCTACCTAACACCCCCTTATAGAAATCATCATTAAAATTGATACTCTAACCACAGTTAAAAATTTGTCATTGTCGTGAATTTTAGTAATATATAATTTTTCCAACCGTTGTTAAAATTATAAATCCCATGTTTTTTGTAGTGATATCATCATATTCCTTTCATTATTGTATCTCTATAAAAGATACCTTCTAGGTTATTCTTAGAAAACTCCATCCATTCGTCAAATCGAAAAGAAGATCCACCCTGCCATTAAAACTACCATCAACCTTTATCACCTTCTTTTTACTACGATTTAGATTATCTTTTCCCTTCTTTGACGGAAAAGGATCTTTCTCCTCCGATGCTTCCGATTTCACAATTTTTCTAGATTACTTGATCTTATGTCTACTATTGATTGAAATTATTTTGTATTAAAAACATATATTGTCAAACTATTATGATAATAATATTTTAAATTAATAATCTCATTACGTAAATGTATTTATCACATGTTAAATTACTTACATACATACACACACATAGAGAAATATATATATATATATGAAAGTTATAATAATTTTGAAAACTGTTCCCAAAATGTTTTTAAAAGCAACTGCAGTTTTTTAAAATATAATTTAAAAATATTGAATTTTTTTTATTAAACACATTTATTTTTAATTGAATAAATAATAAAATCAAAAGTCATAAATCTCCATGATGAAGTGCGTTGCGTTAACCATATATTGTCTCTGTCTCGTTTGAGGAAGTGTTTCTCTTTCAAGTGCCTTGCTTCGTTTATTTATTTTTATTTAATTTTTATTGCTAATATAAAAATATTTAAAATTAAGACTCAAACGTTGACTCTTTACACAATAGACGGCGGCCTTAAAGATTTCATTGAAATTTTTTTGCTTAGCTAGCTTTATTCAACTAGCACAGGTCTTCACTGGGGCGTAAATTTAGCTGAGATTACCCAATAATATTGAAAATAATGCACTGATGCACCAATATCATCTTTAGGAGAAAAATGGGTAGTATTTGTTAAAGGTCTTGTAAATGTAACCTTAGGATAATGTAGTAATTGTAGTTAAAAATACTTGCTAATAAGTTTCTTTAAATTAACAAAAGAAATTCGATAAAGAGCTTTGCAATTACTTGATTTTTATGCTAAAGTGTCAAATATAGATTCTCTTAATTCAGCAAATGATGATGTCATTGGTGCTTTGATAATATTGAAATAACTTAATATCATTAATATTTTCAACACCAAGAAATATGTACAATACATATTTTTCTGACCAAAAGTAATTAAAAAAAAATTGGTTGTAGAATAAAAGTATTGTTATTAAAGGATTGAAGTTTGAAGGAATGCATTGAAAATAAAGAAATTGAGCTTACCTATGTGAGAAGTGGTGATCAAGTGGCAGTTATATTCATTAAGAGATTGAAGTTTGAGGACTTCGTGAAGATACAAGTATAGATTGGATTCACGAAAAAGATTAAGTTTAAGGGAGAATGTTAGAAACTAACCTTAATTTTGTTAGACACACTATTTTGTAGAAAGTAACCTTGATTATTTTAAGCCAACTATTTTGTATAAAACTTATGTTTTGGAGTAAATCTATTATATATTTAGAATATTTTTAGAAAGATGTAGAGAATGTTTAAAAGTATTCTATCAATAAAGATAACATTAAAAAATTGTTGAGAGTTGTACTAAAATATTTAAAAGTATCTTATCAACGAAGATAAAAAATAAAAAGTAGTTGAGAGTTGTACATAGGGGTAGAAACTAGAAAGTAACTTGGAGTTGTTTTAAATCAAGAGGCTAGAAGCTTCTGCTGAGTCCTGCATATAGAACAGATGTTGTGGTGTGAGATAGATAAAAATTAGGGTTTGGGTATCTTCTTTCTCTACTGTTTCCTTCAACTTTTACACCTCAGCAACTAGTAAGGAAGAATTTTAGTAAACAACCCAACCCGTTGATGACAGTAGAACTTTATTAGTCATTAATTTCTCTGACCATTTATTTCTAAAGTAGTTCAAAATTAATGGGCACTGTAGCTAATGTGATTCTCGTCTTTTGTACTCAGGTGGCCATTGTCATCAAATTATGACGATTATTGTCTCCTGGTCTTAAACTACAGCCACTATTAATGAACCAATCAATTAGTTTTTTTTCCTCTGAACTTTAATTTCTCCCTTTGTTCTTTCCCCTCCCTCCTCCCACTTTTCTTTCTATGAACTCCCTTTCTCTATGCAATCTTTTGGAAAGATCTAGTGCTAACGTTTAATAAATCTACCTATTATTCCCCACAAATCTTCCTTTTCTTCCAAAGCAGTTCTATAGCTTCAATCCCTTCAACCAGATGTTAGAAATTTAATGCATCCTTATTGTCCTTATTGTAGGCAAACAAGAGCGAAAAAGCCTAATGAAATGGCCAGCATGTTTCACCTATTATTCCATGATATGGCTTATTGCAGCAGTTTCTTCCAACGACCTGTTTTTAAAAAAAGAAAAACCTCAATTAACCTTTAAGAACGTTAGAGAGTGGATATTTATGGAGAGGTTAGAGTGCGGTGGTGATATGTAAAAATAGTCCACATATCAAGTTTTGAAGGGAACCTTATAGCAAAGATAAATAGAAAGAACAAAAGAAAGAAATAGAAGTGGAGAAAGAAAAATCATTGATGGGTTCGTTGACGAGAATCGCACTATCTACAGTGCCCATTAATGTTTAAGTGGTTTAGAAATCGAGGGTTAGAGTTTATGATTTTTAAAGTTCTACTGCTGTCAAACGATTGTTTACTGATATTCTTATTAATAGCCGAGGTATAAAAGTAATACACATATCAGTTTAGTTAGAGAACCTGATAGCAAAGATAGATGCAAATGTATGCAAGTTTGATTCATTAAGTTATCAGTTTTTTTTTTTTGTGGGGGGGGGGGGGGGGGGGGGAGGGGGGAGGGGGGAGGGGATTCCCTAACAAGAATCCTTAAGCCCTTAGATAAAACCCACCAGCTACCATTTTGATTCCCACAGGTACCCAAATCGACTATATGTTCTTTCAAAAGCTCCATCTTTATGCTTTTGCAGCATTTTAGGACCAGTCTACGAGGTGGACAACTTTCCCAGTCCCATAAAGTTGTAGATTCCTTGTTCCCTACTTCATAACAATATGTGAAAAGGAGAGGCTTAATCTCCATTAGAACCCGACCTCCCAGATTTATAAATGAATTGATAACTCACATAGTATTGGCCACAATTAGTTTTTGAATTATGGAAAATTTGATGCTTATGGATTTAAATTTGCCTATATATGAAAACATTACTAAACAATTAAGTATGAAGTACAGTAACTCTTGAATAAATTGGTGTCCACCGTAACCCAACTTCTCAATTGGTAAAATGATTCAATGTGAAAAGAATTTTCCAACAAGGTTGGAAGAGTCGTATGCTACATTTTACTGGGATGATAAGGATTCCAGATGATATCTCTTTTTCTGATTGAGATTCCTTCAGTGATTTTGAAGTTATTTTCAACCAATGATTACGGCTTAGCCCCTTTACATTAAACTGGCAGGGACCACAGTTGCTGCAACTTGACGATGGGACTAGAACAATCTTATAGCCATCGACGATCTTAGATAGATTAATACTATAGATTTTGGGCATTCAACTAGTAGTTTAAGCTTTTGACGGCGATTAGTTTGCTGTCTTATTTTTTTAATTAAATCAAATTTCAGTACAAAGAATAATATAATATTTTAAAAATTAAACTGATCACTGATCAGAAAAGAGTGATTTAGGATTCAGTAATCTTGTATGATCAAGCTGTGATAAGACCAATATTATTATTAATTATATAATTCACATTTTCTGTTGGGTCCTTATCATAATATATAATAACGAAGTTGCATAGAATTTCAGGCAACTTTTAGTGACCGCTAGCTCAAAATGTCCTATATCAGTCATTGTATATCAGGGAAATGCAACTCTCTCAATACTAAAGACTACTTGCAAGATATTAGCAAAAAGAACAGGCCCATAGGCGGGGAAATATTTCCAATTTACTACGTAAAGCCATGGTATCACAACACCGACCTCTAAAATATGACGCTTTTATAAAAATCTAGTCCCGTTCCCATCAGATACTTAGACTCTTCCAATAACCCAGTCTTTTTCTTGACTGAAACCCAAAAAATAATTATTATGCTTTGGGTATCATTCTACGGACACATCCGGGGAATTAGAATGCTGAAATGTTGTTCAGGATTAAGTCCACTCACAAGATGGCCAGCACTGGTAAAAACAAGAAGGGCGTTCTTTGCAAGCAAACTCTTGAGCAAGAGACAGTGCACGTGGTGCTGACGCTTAATGATTTTAGTACTTGCATTGGATTCACTGGGTATGAACTTGGACCAAATTGCAACTGGCTCCAAGCTTAACAAAGCTAATTCTCAACTTGATATGGGTTGCGTTTCAAGGAAAAAGGGTGAAAAATATCTGTACCTCTTATCGTCATATATTCACCCTTTTTTTAAAAGAAAATAAAATTGAAGATACTGATTCTCCATCTGGCTATTCTTCTTCCTGGTCCCGCTCTAATTCGTGGTTCCTAAGGAGACAAATCATTAAAATTCTACTTCATTTTGACAGGATGTTGTCTCATGCCAATTTCCAACATCGTCCCCTTCTTCTGCTTATAAATGGAGCTAGCATTGCCACCTCTTTCTGCATGCATAAGCTGTTCCTTCAGGTCTTTTGCTCTTAGAACGTTCCCTATCTATATAGCCAGGCTTTGTGTTACTGTTTTTTTATCTTACTTTCCTTCAAATCTTCAATCAATGTCTTCCTCTGGTTCATGGACTGCTAAGGACAACAAAGCGTTTGAAAACGCTCTTGCTGTTTATGACAAGGAAACCCCTGACCGTTGGCACCATGTTGCCCAGGTTGTTGGCGGTAAAACTCCAGAAGAAGTGAAGAGGCACTATGAACTCCTTGTGGAGGACCTCAAGCGCATTGATTCAGGGCAAGTGCCCATTTACAATTAGCCAAAGAGGTAGTGTGATAACTACATCTTCCCTCCAACTCAAAGAACAAAACTACTGTGAGTATGCACACTTCAAAAGACAATTTGTAGTGTTTTTACTCCTGTTCGTGCAAGACGACATTTCAAAATTTGTTGTATTTTGGTGTTCTTATTTCTTTGTAGTGTACTTGTCAGTCTTAAAAAGAAACAATATTAACTGTATTTTACTACTCAATCAGTATTTCCTACTTCCAGTGCATAATAAAGCATCAATTTTTTTTAAATTACTCAAAATTTCTTTTATTAAACCTTTCAAGTACATAGTTTAAATTACAGTATATTCTTTATGAAGTCCATCCACATTCATGATTGGATTTTCTCTCTATTTTACTTCAAATCTAAATTCGCAATGGTTTTTCAACCTGCAGAAAGCTGAAAAATTTTGCACTGATAAAATATCAGTTTACTTTTAACCATGCAATGAATCTTTTATTTGCTCTTACCTAAATCTAATATTATTGGCATTCCCTTCCATTTGCAGGATGAGGAACCTGATGCTTCAATGAACCACAAACTGGCATCAGTAACAACCTGGTGCTATGTTACATGTAGCACTAGTCGATCAAGCAGTGTCATAAAATCATAGCCCATGATCGCACTTTCTTGTCAGCAATTATATTATGGTTTGTTATGTTTGTTATAAATTCTTGATACTAATCATAATTAAGATGTAATCTTATATTATATATATATATATACACACACGTATATTGTACAAATTTAGCAATCAAGAAGGGGGTTGAATTGAATGTGTGAAGAAAAACTAAATGATTTTTGGTATAAATCAAAGTTCCACTAAAAGAGTAAGTAGAATAAACTAGTTTAATAACAAAGCACTTGCTTGCTTATTTAGAACAGAACATGTTAAAATTTAGCATCTACTTGCTTATTTAATACAAAAATTTCTTGAATACTATCGCACAGGGGACCATGCAATGTGCATACTAGATTAAAAAAAATGTATTTTAAAAAATATTTTTGAGAAAATGTTTTCCATAGAGTTCCAACCAATTTTTTTTTTAAAAGATAACTTTGGAATACTTGTTTATATGTCAGAACTGAGTTTGCAAACCAGGTAGGGTTTGAGAATGTTATTCTGTGTGGGAAAGGTGTCAAGCCCTCACAGTGTCTAACGGAAAACCTAAATGTATGTGCAATTAATATTATGTATACATGCTGACACCTTGCAACCACATGCAAACATAATGTAACAGCGGAGAAGCATAAAAGAAAGGTGATAAAAATGAAATAAAATGTATTTACAAAACAAAGTATTTATAGACCATTAAAATAAAAAAAAATAAAGCTTAATATTACAATTTTCTGAAAAGAAAAATGAGGAGGGGAAATTTACATAGTTTTGGACTTAACCTAGTATGAAAGCGTCAGGCCTTTGTACCCTTAACGGAGATTAAAGCCAGGCTCACCTAGTTCGAAAGGAGTAGAAAACGACTTGGTGAGTTTGATGATTTTAACTAAACTTTTTTTTTTTTGTTAAAGAGAAACATTTAAAAGAAAAAGAAATAGATTGAGAAAGTTGGTTTTAATGTTGAATTTTTTAAAATATTTTGCTTCTTCTCTCATTTTTCATATAATGCACCAAAATATCAGCATGTAATGCAATCCTCATATGCTTGTCTAATTACAAACTGTTGACCCCATTGATGTGCTATCATGATTGTTATGATAACATACTAGTAAAGAGTTTCTTAGGAATACTTTAAACTCATCATGGACTCCAAGTCAATAGAATCACAAGGAATGAACATGGCTGTTATTATGTTGGTATCCTAGACTTATACTTGCATGTAGAGGAGATTTAGAAAACCTTTGGACTCTTAAAATATTTTTTGAAAAACTTAAATATTGGTTTTCTAATATATGTTGGTTGGTAGTTTGTAAAATTACTTAGACATGATTTTTTGAAAGAGAAACATAAACCAGTTGAGTATAACAGTTGCCTATTGTTGAAAATAATGCAATTTTATAAATTAGTAACTAATAAGTACTCATTGAGAGCAATAGACACTTGTTAGCTCTATATTTTGAAATTCAATTGTTACAAGAACCAATAGATAACTGTTTGAAGTAATAGATGCTTGTTTAGTTTTGAAAAGTTGAACAAAAATTAATTTACATGACAACAGACGCCTATATATATATATATATATATATATAGTTTTCGACATATGTTTGTTCTATTCTGAATGTCAGGATTCAAGTTGTTTAATATGACAACAGAGACTTAAAGCTTATAATTGTCGCCTTTTGCTTGAACAAGAAATTAATTAAAGCATCTCCAATGGCATTATTTCATTTAATTTGACACTTGATTATTTCCAACGGCTATTTTCATCAAATTCCTATAAATACAAGGTTTCATTGAACTTTGAGAAATTAGAAAATGTGTCTAAGTTTTGTGTTTATCTATTTGAACTCTTCTATTTTCTAAGTTTTTGATATAAAGTGCTTTTATTGTATACATTCACTCTTTGAGAGAATTTACACACCTTCATTCTTCTTTGGCATGAGTTGTTGATTAAAAAGAAAGGTCTTTTGAAATTTTGAAATTAAAATTATTGTAAAAAGGATAGAACCATGTTATCAACTCGATTGAGTTGTATTTTTGTAGTAGCTCACAAATGTCTGTTTGTAAACTTGTAAATATAGTAAAAATGTTAAGTTGAGACTTAGAGATTAAATGTAAACTCAATAGTTGGGATAAATCAAGATAAATCGTTATATCTTTATTTTTTATCCCCTTTTACATCTTAAGTGATTGTTTTATTCTTACATTCATCTCTTCTTTTAAAATATTCAGTTTGACTTTAGTATTTTTTAATATAATATTTGCATTAGCATTATGAACATTTTGATATTCTTTATTAGTTTTTTATTTGTGAAATTTTTTTATGAAATTTTACATCTCTTTTCCACTTTAAGCTTAATTTTTAAAAATAATAAATGTTATTAGAGTTTGAGCTCTTAGTAACAGTTTTAAGAATATTGTAGCAAGAATAGGTGATAGTGTTTTAATTAAATGGTATTCTATTAATAAGTTTCTTGCTTTTAGTGGACAAAATTATACATATTAGAAGTTTAGGGTGAAATTTTTTTATTGAAACTATTGATATTAATTTATAACAGGTTATTAAAAATAGTCCTTTAATTCTTACTTTTGATGAAGGAAATCAAGTCAAATGTTGTCAAAAACCCCTCAATGAAGGTGACAAATGAGCTCTGCATGCACATTTTATTTCGAAGCAAGGTAGAGAGAATGAAGAGAATAACAATAACCCAAAGAAAGAAGAGCATAAACTAAGCTAATGAAAACCAAATGTCTAGTTATGAAAGAAAAAAAAAGGGAAGAATAAATAACTTGAGAAAATGTATGGTACACAAAAACCTTCATTGAATTCCATTCTAAAGTACTTGATTGCCATAGAATGGTCATTTCAATGTCTGGAATAAATTTTCCCAACGACATATCCATTCTCTCAATATGTTATTTGTTCACTATATTTTATAGTTTTCAATTATTAATAGATTTTATTTATACAAAATGAGAATGTTACAAAGACATTACTATTATTGTTTTTTAAAACTTAAAAGGAAAAAATCTTACTTTAACTTTGTAGTAAAAATTGATTTAATCTCTATTTTTTTTATTTGAATACATCCTTAAATTTTCATAATGTCCATTTGTTATTTTTAAAACTAATCTTGTAAAAAAATTTAATATAGACACATATAATATTTAATTTATTAAACTATTCGTTTAAATAATTGATTTAGTCAAATATTTTTTCATCATTCTAAAATGATAGTATCTAATTATTTTATCTTCAATGATAAATTTTAACTAAATTAATTTAAGTGAAATAATTATACTCCTTTATTTTGAAGTGATTGAAAAACTTTTAATCAAAGCAATTATTTAGATGAATAATTTGAAAAATTTAATATTACATATGTTATAATCATTATTTTTTGTTACTTTTTTTTAATATATTTAATTTCAAAAACTAAAAAATAACGTTTATAAAGTATTAGAAATATATTCAAATAAAAAAATAATTATAGGAATTAAATCAAATTTTGAACTTAAATAATTAAAATAAAATTTTATTCAAACTTAAAAGAATAATTGAAATTTTCGCTAGGATTTTTTGTTCGGATGTTATTCTCTCAGTTATTTTATTTATTAGCAGAACAATTTTATTTATCAAGAAAACATTATTTTGTAAAACAGACGAACGAGCAAAATGAAAATTACGTGGTCCAATGAAAATATTTGTGAACTTAACTTTGATTCCTGCTATCCACTATAAACGACGGTAGCATGGGCACAAGCGATGCGTCCAATACCAGCCAGTCATTGGGACTCACTCCCCCTTCTGTTTCATCTCCTCTTCTTCCGCCATTTGCGCTTAAAACTCCTAACCAGACAACCGCGATTTTTCATCTACCGTTTTCAGCTGATCAGCCAAAAAGAGAACTCAAATTCAAGAAAGCCTCTGGTATGAATGACACTTGCTGCTATTTTATGCTATTTTCCTATGCAACCTCTTCAATTATGTCTTTAGTAGTAACTAATTTGTACCTGATTAAAAAGCTAAGAAGCGTAGCTTCCTATTTGAACTTCGCAACAGAACAAAATTTAAAATGTTCAGAATTTTTTTTGAAGTGTTCCTGATTTATACTATCCTAATATAAAGTACAAAATTCTGATTGTAAAACTTGAATTGGCAACATTTGTAAACACGAACAAAAATTGATGAATTTGCAGTGGAACTGAGCAGGATATATGGATATGGATGGCTCAGAGGTTGATGACAGAAGAAGAGTTGGGTCAGTTAAAGCAGCTGTAAACTTCTATGGTGATAGGATTGCTGATATTAGTAGCCCTTCTCTGAAGAAAACTCAGATGGATTTCTCAGTGGTATGTTCAAACTTAAGAGCATCGAAGAACCCCTCTTCAACTATTTGCGTTTGTGCACTATATTATGGTATTTTTTTTAATCCATTTTTTGTTGTTTTTGTTAAATCTGTTTGTGTCTTTTTCTCACATACACCTCAGAAGCCATCTTCTAAAGCAAAAGAACCCCACAGAGCACGAAAGGATATTGGCAGGTACAAAGAGAGCAGAGGGGCTGCAGAATCTGCAGAAGTTGAAGCAGAATCTGAGCTTTCTAATGCAAAGAAGACAGTGATGGATCTTTCTCCAATGATTGAGGAATCGAGCTCCAAGGCAAAGGCATTGGTTGTAAGGAGGAACGAGATTTATGAGTATGCACAAGTGATGAGAGAGTTAGAATTTGTTAAACAGGAATTGTATAAGCTCAAACTTGATGTAGCTGCTGTTTTGGAAGAGAAATCGCGAGCTGAGGAGCAAATGCAATCATCGAGGTCAAAGATGCTGTCCTGTTCAGAAACTGGAGAAGTACTTTGTAAGGAGATTGAGGAAGCCAATGAAGATCATGTGCTTGTTGAATTGGCCAGGATTGAGGCTTTAAAAGACCTAGGAGATCTTGAAGCTCAGAGAGAGAAGGAAGAAAATGAATTTTTGTCCAAAATGGAAAGTACTAGGAAAAAATTGAAGGAGGCCATTGATGAGATAGACGAGTCAAGAGAGATTGAAATGAAATTAGCTGTGACAATGTCTGATGTTGATCTCTTGCAGAATGAGTTGAACTTAGTTAGAGAAATGCAGAAAGGGGTTCAAAGAGATGAAAACATTAAGCACTCTGAGGAAAGTTTCGGGGTAGGGGATGAATCGGCAGACACTTCTATGTTACAGACTATAACAGAAGAATTGGAGGCTGCCCAGAAAGAATTGGCTTCAATTAAAGAAGAAGGCTTTCAGTTTATGGCCTCTATAGATGTTATAAGAAATGAGCTGAAACATGTCACTGCTGAAACAGATCGCTTGAAGAAGGAGGAAATGCAAGTGGATTCAATAGTTCAAATTCTCAGTTCAAAGCTTTTGAGAGCAAAATCTAAATTAGAAGCTGTATCTGCTGCTGAAGAAAAGGCCAAATCAATAGTCATTAGTTTATCACATACTCTTGATGAGCTGAAGGCAGAAACAGAGGCAGCAAAGAAAGAAGAAGAGCTTATTAGTCAAGAGGTTACAACCACCAAGGCAGAGATTCAAAAAACGGAGCTTGAGATAGACTTGAATGAGGAAAGATTACAAGGAGCTATGCAAGAGCTAGAAGCGATCAAAGAATCAGAAATTGAAGCCTTAGAGAAGCTGAAAACTCTTACTGAGAGCACCATGAGAGAAAGAGCTCTAGCAGCTCAGCATAGTTCCTTGATTACTATCTCAAAATTTGAATATGAGTATCTAATTGATCATGCAGCCGGGGCTGAAGAAATTGCTGATAAGAAAGTTGCAGCTGCACATGCATGGATTGAAGCTCTCAAGGCCAGCGAGAAGGAAATACTAGTGAGGACGAAAGTAGCTCAGAGAGAAATTAAAGAGACAAGCAGATTGGAGGAACAGCTGGAGGTTACAAAGGGGAAGCAACTTTCAATGAGAGATAGTTTGGAAGAGTTAGAAAATTGGCCTAGAAAACGCGGCAAGAATTCAGGCAATAATTTGCAGCGAGCCGTTTCTAGAAAGAGCATCAATTCCAATGACACTATGATTGCTGCCAAGCGAAAGTCATCTTCATCAGCAGCTCGGCATATGAGCTCTTTCACTAGAAAGAGCATCAATTTTAATGACACCATGATTGCTGCCAAGCGAAAGTCGTCGTCATCAGCGGCTCGGCGTATGAGCCCTTTCACTATTAAGAAGAGAAAGAAGGTAATTCCAAATTTGGCCAGTTTTTTCAGAGGAAAGAGAAACATTAGGATTTCATTAATTAGAGAGAGAAAGAAAGAAAAACAATAGGAATTTTAATAAACTGCTTTAATGCAAAAGCAGGGAAGTGTGAAGCAAACATGTCTGTTTGTGGGTGCCATACTCCAATTACAGAACTCATATTCTCTGAATTTCTCTCCATTCACTTATTATTTTTTTCATTGTAGTTTTCATTGGCTCCCTCAATACTCATCCTTCATCTTTGCTACATCCATGACACATTTTTTAGTTTCTACTCAACTCAAAAAATCTTGCTTGCTGCACAATGCAGACTTTGGAAATTGGCAAGTGTTGCTAGGCAATGACAGCACTCAAACGCCTTCAATTTATTTTGTTTCTTGGGAATTAGACAAAAATCTGATACACGTGTAGTTTCATTCAGAATGGGAGACTCCTTGCGCAAAGAGAAGTGAAAATCATCAATTTGAGCTAGCCACCTTCCTAAGCAAATCTGGTTTTATAATCTGACTCTGAAATAATACTGTAAAAAATAGAAATCCAAAGATAACATTTTGTATGGACTTAGTTTACCAAATTTTGGTCGATTAAGCTAAAAAAGAGCAGTCATGTGCACACGTTAGGAGTAAGGTTTACAAAAAAAAAAAAAGTTGGGTTTAATTATACTTGTAAGTTGAAACCTACGACACGTACAAAAAAAAATGTGTTTCTTGCAAAAATTACACAAAAACTAATTTGTTTTTACAAAGAATAAGATGCAATGGATCAGTATCAACTAAAACTTACATCCATGAGCTGAAGCACCGACAGAACAGAAGCAAAAAGATAATAATAGAGAAAAATCTACATCCGAGATTTTTTTAAGTTTAATTTCTTACCAAGCCTACAGCGCATGATGGAGAAGTGAGGTAACATATTGGAATCCATGTCTTTGCAAGTTTAAAGCAATTCTGGTTGTTTTTTTGTTTTTTGTTTTTCGATTTGATTGTATATATAGATGTACTGTATTGTAATATGGTGATGGAAAACATATAATAAAAATATTTGAGCATTTTTGGTCAATACTTTTCTCCTTCTCTCTATGTTTGTTCTTTGTGACTTTGATGAAGATGTAAAGCTTTCATGGTATCAGAGCAAGATCCATGAACAATAGCCATGGAAACAACTACATCGTCTTCTTCGTCAACCAGTTTTGTTTCAATTACTTTCTCAACACCAGTGTCTGCAAGACTCGATGATACAAATTATCTCCCATGGAAGCATCAGGTATTTTCCACAATCAGAGGCTACAAGTTGCAATCTCATATTCGAGGTGAATCTCCAGCAAAATTTTCTTCAGAACAAGATCAAATTTGTGGCAAATATGATGAGAAATATCTTAATTGGGAACAACAAGATCAACTGTTGGTTTTGTGGCTACTGGCTTCAATGTCGGAGAGCATGATTACTAGAATGGTAGGTTGTGATTCATCACATCAAATATGGACCAAATTAGAATTGTATTTTGCTTCTCATACTCGTGCGAAGATCAAGCAGATTCATCAACAGCTACGAACCACAAAGAAAGGTACTCTCTCTGTAACTGAGTATTTGCTGAAGATCAAACACTTAGTAGATATGCTAGCTGCGGTAGGAGCACTAATTGAACCATCTGTACATATAGACTTCATATTCGATGGATTAAGTGAAGAGTATAATGGATTCATCACTTCAGTTACTTCAAGGCTTGATCCTTATACTGTAGAAGATATTGAAGCACTACTTATGGCTTAAGAAGAAAGACTTGAAAAGATTAGGCAGGAATTTGATACTAATACTCTATAGGCTAATGTTGTTCAACAATCATCTACACCTAAAAGAGGTGCTCTTAATCACTCACAATTTACTAGTCATATCTCCATAACAAATACATCCAATAAAGGTGGTTTTTTTAGTAGAGGATTTGGTCGACATTTTGGAAATTTTAGAGGAAATTTTCAAGGAAGTTTTTCCTGTGGAAGAAATAGAAGAGGTGGAAGATTTTCTTGGCGAGAAAAGCCACAGTGTCAAGTATGTGGAAAACTTGGACATATTGCATCTTACTACTATCATCGGTACAATCAAGCATATAGCATTGATTATTTCTAACAACATCATTCTGGAAATCAAGATTCCAGAAATTCAAATCCTATGAGTGCGATGCTAGCGGTCCCTAAAGTGATATATGATCCAGAGTGGTATCGTGATTCAGGTGCTACAAATCATGTGACAGCCAATGCAGATAATCTGAAACAAAAAGTTGCATACAATGGAGGAGAGCAACTTCATATGGGTGATGGTGCAGGTTTGCAAATTATGCATATTGGAAAGTCTGAATTTGTTTCTGATTCACATCCTTCTATTAATCTTTCCTTAAATAAACTGTTGCATGTCCCTAACATTACCAAAAATCTTATTTGTGTCTCCAAATTTTCTAGTGATAATAATGTATTTTTGAATTTCATGCTGATGCTTGTTTTGTGAAATATCGGGAAACTCGCCAAACTTTGCTACAAGGTTCACTTAGGAATGGCTTGTATGTATTTGATCACATCAAGCTTCTTCGTACTGCTAATTCTGTCAACTCTATATCTTCTTATTCTGGATCACGTTCTACTTGTAATTTGTCTTTCAATAGCAATCTTAATTCAAATGTATTGTTGTGGCATTGTAGACTAGGACATCCCTCCCTTATTATTGTAAACAAAGTTCTGAATTCATATAATATACCTGCTTTTAATAAAAGGTTCTCTGGTGTTTGTTTTGCTTGTTGTCTTGGAAAGTCTCATAAGCTTCCCTATTTACCTTCCTCCACTATTTATAAAAATCCTTTAGCTCTTGTCTACACTTATGTTTGGGGTCCATCTCCCTTACCTTCTTTGAATGGATTTCGATATTATGTACATTTCATAGATGCCTACTCTAAATTTATTTGGATATATCCGCTGAAACAAAAATATGAGGTCTTTGCTATATTTGTCAAATTCAAATCAATGGTTGAACTCCAAACTGGTTTTAAGATCAAAGCCTTCAGAGTGATGGAGGGGGTGAGTTTGTTTCCAAAAATTTCAGCTCCTTTTTTTCTTTTCATGGTATTATACATCGGTATAGTTGTTCTTATCTTCATGAGCAAAATGGTGCTGTTGAAAGGAAGCATAGGCATATTGTAGAAATAGGTTTGACTCTCTTAGATACATCATCTTTACCACTTTAGTTTTGGGATTATGCTTTTCAAACCTCGGTGTTTCTTATTAATCAGCTTTCAACACCTATCCTTAACAATAAAACTCCTTTGGAAGTTCTTTTTCATACCACCCCAAATTATCAGTTTCTTAGGGTTTTTGGTTGTAGTTGCTATCCTCATACTCGACCTTATAGCAAACATAAATTGTCTTTTAGGTCTGTTCATTGCATATTTCTTGGTTATAGTCCTACTCACAAAGCTATAGGTGTTTTGATCCTTTAACTTCCAAAATTTACATCACTAGAGATGTCATTTTTGATTAATTTTCTTTTCCGTATTCTAAACTAATTCCTTCTTCTCCCTCATTATCTCATTCAGTTTCTCTTCCTTTGTCTCCTTCAGTTCCTATTATTCCTTTAATTTCGTCTTGTTCTGCCAACTCTCAAACTTTTCCACCTACATATTCTACTCCCGCACCTCCTACCCATATTGATTTTGGTCCCTTTAATGCTACTGACTTTATTGCTATTGATTCTCCAGTTATGCCTACTGTTAATAACAATATTGGTTGTACTGCTATTTCTCATGACACTACTATTGATGGTTCTCTTGCTGTCTATCCATCTACTGATATGCCTTCTGCTAAGAACACTTCTGGTCTAATTATAAATACTGATGTTGTGCATAATTTTGGTCTACCAAACTCTACTGCAATGATTAGTTCTAATTTCATACTTCCAACTAATATTCATTCAATGACCACTCGGTCTAAGGCAGGAATTTATAAACCAAAAGTGTATCTTGATAATCTTGATGTCATTGAGCCTACTTCCGTCAAGGCTGCTCTTAATCATCCAAAATGGAAATTGGCTATGGAAGAGGATTTTAAGGCTTTACAAGTGAATCAAACCTGGAATCTTGTTTCTTTACCATCCGATCGGACTGCCATTGGATGCAAGTGGGTGTTTAAACTTAAGTGAAATGTTGATGGTTCTATAAATAAATATAAGGCACAGTTGGTAGTTAAAGGTTTTCATCAACAAGCTAGCTTTGACTTTACTGAGACTTATAGCCCTGTTGTCAAACCAATAACAGTTCGGGTTGTGCTTACTTTGGCTCTTGCTAAAGGTTGGAATGTGAGGCAATTAGATGTTAACAATGCTTTTCTCAATGGGACTCTTAATGAGGAAGTTTATATGGTTCAACCACCTAGATTTGAAGCTTCTAATCCCAGGATAGTATGCAAGCTTAATAAGGCGCTTTATGGACTCAAAAAAGCCCCAAGGGCTTGGCTTGAGAAACTTGCAAACACTTTGTCTGGTCTTGGTTTTATCTCTGCTAAATGTGACCAGTCACTCTTCATTCGATGCACTCCTCATTCTGTTGTTTACATTTTAGTATACGTTGATGATATTATTATTACTGGAAGTTCTTCTGCTGAGTTACAAAGTATCATTACTAATTTGAACAATACTTTTCTTTCAAAGGATTTGGGTGCTCTCAATTATTTTCTTGGTATTCAAGTTCATAATACTCATTCTGGTGGGTTGCATTTGTCTCAAAGAAAGTATATAACAGATTTGTTAGCCCAGGTTGATATGTTGAATTGTAAGTCTATGGATACCCCAATGTTGTCTAGTGTCAAGCTTTCTGCTCATGGGGGAGAACCAATGTCAGACCCTCACCTTTACAGATCTACTGTGGGTGCCTTACAATATGTTACTGTTACAAGACTAGAAATTTCTTACTCTGTTAATCGGGTCTTTCAATTTATGCACAATCCACTTGACTGCCATTGGCAAGCTGTGAAACGATTGCTCAGATATTTGAGTGGTACTCTAGACTAAGGCCTTTATCTTACTAAACCTAAGCAACTTGACTTGTGGGCATTTAGTGATGCTGATTGGGCTGATGATTTGGATGACAGAAGGTCTACTACTGGTGTTTGTGGTTATTTTGGTGGTAATTTGGTTGCTTGGGTTTCAAAAAAGCAATCTATTGTGTCTCGTTCTAGCACTGAAGCTGAATATAGGAGTTTGGCTAATGTGGTTGCTGAATTGACTTGGATTAAATCTCTCATGACCGAATTGCAGGTTTCCATTCTTAGTCCACCTCAGGTGTATTGTGACAATCTCAGTTGTGTATTATTGGCTGCAAATCCTATTTTGCATCATAGGACTAAACATGTTGAATTAGATCTTTATTTTGTGCATGAAAAGGTAAATCGAAAGGAGATTGCTGTTTTTCATGTTCCTTCCTCAGAGCAAACTGCTGACATTTTTACAAAGCCATTGCCAAAAGCTTCTTTTTGTAGTCTTCGTTACAAACTCAAGGTAAATGATTTATCTAACCTGAGTTTGAGGGGGAATATTATAGTGTAGTCATAATTACACTTCAGTTGTAGTAGCTAGCCTCAATTAAGTCTGTGTTGTTGTGTCTAATCAATTGTACACGTGGTTTAAGTATAACCACTTGCTGGAGTCTATATATATAGATGTACTGTATTGTAATATGGTGATGGAAAAGATATAATAGAAATATTTGAGCATTTTCGGTCAATACTTTTCTCTTTCTCTCTACGTTTGTTCTCTGTGACTTTGATGATGTAAAGCTTTCATATTAAACCTTTTTTTTTACTTTGCCCAGTTTGGTAGCCCAATATAATCAAAACCAAGGAGGCTAAGTATCTTAACCTAACGACCTTGGATGAGTAACTTGATCATGACTCCTGGATGAGCCCAATATAATCATAATGTTTTGCTTTCCAGTCAAACATAATGTCAGCATTAAAGTCATTTCAAGATTTGAATAATTCACAAGCCATCTTTCTTGCATTGAGTCTCCTCTTTTCCTCTTAGATTGGTAGTTGATACTCTCATTTTAATCTCGGACCGGCTAGTATTCTTCCACCCTATTACAATATAGTTAATATAGTTGTCAGTATGGTTATTCTGTTGTAGCTAACTAGGTCAAGTTGAGTCAGTTAGTTGCTGATGTAAAGAGTTTATATATACCAATCATTGTATCAGATATTTGATAATATGCATGAATAAATCAACGTAAACTTCATGAGCCTTGTTTACTCTAGTTCATCTTCTTCCTTTTCTCTATAACATTTTCATGGTATCAGAGACATAAGCCTCACGGCCTAAATCACCATGGATGAACTTTCAGATCCATTTGCGCCACCTGCAAACAAAAAAGGTAAAATCACCACATTTTCTTTGTCGCTCTCAATCAAATTGGATGATACAAACTATCTTATATGAAAAAGACAAGTACTGGTGTCTGTCAAAGGATTACGACTCGCCAAATTCCTCGATCCAGAAGAAGTTTTACCAAAATACAAATCTCAATTGGATGCAACAACACACAAGGTATTTGAAGATTTTCTGGAATGGGAACTGCAGGATCAACTTTTGCTCTCATGGCTACTTTCATCTATGAATGTCAATATGCTCACACGCATCGTAGATTACGAACATACATTCCAAGTATGGATCAGACTCTTTGAGTATTTTGAATCGCATACTAGAGCTAAAGTATGTCAATTAAGGACTCAGCTACGATCAATAAAGAAAAATGATCTTCCTATGTTAGAATATCTGCTTAAGATTAAAGCTTCTGCTGATGCTCTTGTTGCCGTAGGTGTACCTCTAATAGACTATGATATCTAGAAATTATTCTGAATGGTTTACCTATGGAATATGAAGCATTTATAACTTCGATACTCACTAGAAAAGACATATATACTATACAAGAAATAAAATCCTTACTTTTAGCACAGGAAGCCAGATTAGAGGAAATTCACAAAAATTCACACCTAGTTAATATGAATACTGCAGAAAATGTACACCTAAACACTGCAGAAAATACATCACCTGCAAGAAGCACCTCAAGTGTAAACATGATTCAGAAGAATCAACCTCAACCTCAGTTCCAAAATAGAGGCTTCAATTCAGGAAGAGGTTTCAATAACTATAGAGGAAATTATTCAAGAGGTTTTCGCCGATATAGAGTTAGAGGCAGAGGAAGGTTTAATCCTCGCTATGCAGTTGCTTGCCATGTATGTGGCAAAAATGGACATACATCTCTTTAGTGCTATTACAGATATGATTCCAGCTATCAAGCAAATTTCACCTTCAATGATATTCATCCCAACCGATATCAGAGTAATGTTTTCTACTATGACAGTATCTTCCAATGACAGAGTAACAAACAATGCATGGTATGTAGACTCTGGAGCTACAAACCATGTCACTCCAGAAGCCTCAAGTCTGATGCAGTATCATCCATACAATGGTAGTGAGAGAGTACACATTGGTGATGGATATGGACTACATATCTCAAACGTCGGTCAGCCATCAGTAACCTCACCTTTTAATTCAGCATTTATAAATTTGAAAGACTTATTACATGTGCCATCCATATCCAAAAACTTAATAAGTGTGTCCTGCTTTGCACGAGACAATCATGTTTATTTTGAATTTCACCTATTTACTTGCTATGTAAAGGATCAGAAAACTCACCAAATTATGCTGGAAGAGACGCTTAATCAAGGGCTCTATGTTTTCAAAGAATTTCCTCTCACACACCTGATGAAACCTGCTGGAGTACATGACACCATGGCTAAATCCATCAGTAGTTATAATCCAATTGTTCAATTTAGCAATAAAAGTCACTCAGTTGCCACATGGCATCAGAGGCTAGCTCACTGTAATTATCAAACTTTATCCTATGTAATGAAGCTATGTCATATTCCTATAAGCTGTAGTACAAATTTAAGTTCTTGCAAACATTGCTGCGTTGGGAAAATGCATAAATTACCCTCTCCACCATCAACCACAGTTTACACACGTCCACTTCAATTGATTTGACTGATCTTTGGGGACCAGCACCAGTACTATCCAGCAGTAGCAATCGCTACTATGTCCTTTTCATATATGCTTATACCAGGTATACTTGGTTGTTTCCCTTACAAACCAAGTCTCAGGCTCTGGAAACCTTTAAGCATTTCAAAAACTTAGTAGAAAATCAGTTTTGTTGCAAAATTCAAGCCATTCAGTCTGATTGGGGAGGTGAATACAGAAGCTTTTCACCACTATTCTTCAAAATCATGGCATTCAGCATTGAGTCTCTTATCCGTATGCTCATGAGCAAAACAGAATTGCAGAAAGAAAGCATAGACACCTTCCTGATACTGCACTCACACTTTTGTCTGCCTCATCACTACCACACAAATATTGAGATAATGCGTTTTTAACGGCCGTCCGTAATCAACCGTTTGCCATATCTAAATATGCAAAATCACAGCCACTATAAAAAATTATTTGTACATTTGCCAGATTATTTTTCTCTTAAGGCATTTGGTTGTGCTTGCTATCCGCTTTTAAAACCATACAATACTCACAAATTCAATCTAAGGTCTCACGAGTGTGTCTTCATTGGGTACTCTTCTCAACACAAAGGATTCAAATGTTTACATCCTAAGGAAAAATCTATGTCTCTAGAGATGTAATATTTAATGAAGATCACTTCCCTTTTTCTCAGTCAGTCTCTCACTCTTTGAATTCTCAACAATCTTTGGCTTCTTTAACTACCCATAATCCAAGTCAATTGCTACTGCTACTTCTATAATCTATTACTGAACATTTTGATACTGCATCATTGGTTGAAAGGTGTCTCCCTTTATCCCATACTACAGATTTAAACCTAGTCTCACCTACCACAACAGGTAGTCAAGACAATTTACCCAATATCAATCCCTTCGCATTTTCAACCACCTCTCACACTATAATTCAAACAGAACCTTAATTTATTCCATCTAACTAGCTAGTTCCTATACACCCCATGATTACTAGAGGCAGAGCAGGCATTTTTAAACCAAAAGCATATAGTCTGCATAAAGAACCTACTTCAGTGGCAGAAGCACTCCAAATTCCACATTGGAGACAAGCAATGATCGAAGAATATCAAGCCCTACAAAATAACCAGACCTGGACCTTGTGTAAACTACCAGCAGGAAGACAACCAATTGGGTGCAAGTGGGTGTTCCGTGTCAAAGAAAATCCTAATGGAACCGTGGCCAAGTATAAGGCTAGGTTAGTAGCCAAAGGGTTTCACCAAAGAGAAGGCATTAATTTTAACGAAACGTTCAACCCTATTGTCAAACCCACAACTATCCAAGTGGTCCTTACCTTGGCTCTTGCTCGTCGATGGCATCTCCATCAAATCGATGTAAATAATGCATTTCTCAATGGATTTCTACATGAAGAAGTCTACATGCAACAACCTCAAGGATTTGAGTGCTCAGACACCAACCTCATTTGCAAACTACAAAGGTCTTTGTATGGACTCAAGCAGGCTCTTAGAGCTTGGTTTGAGCGACTTAAAACAGCTCTACTACATTTTGGTTTCACTTCCAGCAGGTGTGACTCTTCTCTCTTTATTCGTAAAATAGCATCAGATGTCATTATTATTTTAGTTTACGTAAATGATATAGTGATCATTGAGAGCTCAACTTCTGCTATTTCTGAACTCATTGCTCATCTCAATCTAAAGTTTGCTCTAAAAGATCTTGGTCCTCTGAGTTACTTCTTGGGAGTAGAAGTAAAGCATCTTCCTGATGGCTCTCTTTACCTATTTCAAGCTAAATACATCAATGATCTTCTTACCAAAGTTCATATGCAAAATGCTAATTCTCTCCACTCACCTATGGCTGCAACCACGAAACTCTACTCAACTGACAGCAATGCACTTCCTGATCCATCTACTTATCGCTTAGTTGTAGGAGCATTACAATATGCAACCATTACTAGGCCCGAGATATCCTTTGCTGTAAATAAAGTTTACCAGTATATGCATTGCCCGAATGAACTACATTGGAAGGAAGTTAAAAGAATCCTCAGGTATTTTAAAGGCATATCTACCATGGGTTTACTTTTAAAGTCATCATCACAGCTTGATTTACGTGGGTGGTGTGATGCTGACTGGGCATCAGATTTTGATGATCAAAGATCAATTTCAGGCTTCACTATTTTTCTTGGTGACAATTTGGTCTCGTGGTCTTCAAAGAAACAGACTGTAGTGTCTCGATCGAGCACTGAGGCAGAATTTCGCAGTATGGCAAGCATGGTTGCTGAGATTACCTAGATCAAGTCACTTCTATCTGAACTAAAAGTTCAATTAATTGATATCCCAATTATTTTATGTGAAAACTTAAGCACTGTGTTGATGACAATCAATCCTATACTTCATGCAAGAACTAAACACATTGAGCTTGATCTTTATTTTGTTAGGGAAAAAGTTCAAAACAAATAACTCCTGGTGCAACATGTAAACTCATCAGAACAAATTGCTGACTGCCTGACCAAACCTCTTTCTATGACACGATTTCAGTTATTAAGAGATATGCTCACTGTCAAGTCACTTGAGGATAGTCAGCTACTTAGAAAGTGTGATCAACAAAACTTTTATGAAATCTCCAGCAAAAGCAAGGAACAAGGAAACATAGGAAAATGTTGGAATATAGTTAATACAGCTATCAGTATGGTTATTCTGTTGTAGCTAACTAGGTCAAGTTGAGTCGGTTAGTTGCTGATGTAAAGAGTCTATATATACCAATCATTGTATCAGATATTTGATAACATGCATAAATGAATCAATGTAAACTTCATGAGCCTTGTTTACTCTAGTTCATCTTCTTCCTTTTCTCTATAACGTTTTCACACCCAATGATTAATCTTATGAGTCATTTGAGTAAGATCCATATATCTTTGAAAACCAAATATTGCAAGTAGTATAGCAAGCTGACTGTAAAAAGTATCCATAAACCGTCCCCTTCCTTATATTGAGCAAAGAATCTAGAAGAGTATCCGTCCACGCCCTTATATCTTGCAGTTGAATACGATCAATTCTAAGAGAGCTATGAACCAAACCATATAGCTCGTGCATACTGGCACGTGATGAAAATATGATTCATTGTTTCAGAATGTGCTTGACATAAGGGGCAATCAGTAGAAATATTCATTCCCCAGACAGGGATTCGTATGAAAAGGGAGAATATCAAGTAAGACAACAGATAAAAAGTCTGATTTTAGGAGCAACAGGAATATGCCAAACAAGTGATGGACCAGAGATTGTTGGTCACTGTTGTATCGTTTTCCATTGGAGAAAGATGTTTATATCCTTCCTTAGAAGAATAGATTCCAGGACTCACATTCCATCTCAATTTATCCGATGCACCTTGGGTCGATATAGGGGGGACAAATAGCTGAATTTGAATAGATTTGGCTTGGGTCAAAAATAGTTGGGTGTGTAAAAACTCACTTAACTATTTATCACCCATTTAAATTTTTAAGATAGTCATTATATGTCTCATATCCATTAATTGAGGCTAAACCCAAACAGAATAGAACGAACATGCTTCTCATTTTTCATTCTGACAAATAAATACATCACGTTGTGGCACTCAATTCTGCTGATGGTGTCCAAAGTTTTAGCATAGAGCGCTCTACCTGACAACTACCACCGATCACATGTAATTCTTCATGAGTACAATTTTACTTGAGTGCACTTCACTCCAAGTTAAATACACTACTCATTACAATATTGATTTGAGGCTTCAACAAGTGTGTCAATATTCCAACACTGCTCCTTGACAAACTTGTTACATATGATTTTCTATTTAGACTAAATATACAACATAATCTTAAAATATACTATTAGAAGCTTTAAGATTTAATTTCCAAAAATCATAAAATCATTGTAAATTAGTTTTGTCGGCAACTCTTTCACATTTAAAAAAAATGACATGAAACATTATAAAGTCACTTGACAAATAGTCAATATCCACTCAAATTAATTTTAAAAAAAATCATCTTTTAAGGATTTATAGCACAATTTCAAATTTTGACAACACCCATTTCAAAATCTTTAAGTCTCTTCACTCCGAATTCAGAGGCTACAAACTAAATCGTAAAACTGCTAAATCTAACCATAGACTGTTTGTCATATAGTTTTATAGTATTTCACGTTAACTTTTTTTGACATAAAATGAAAAGGAGTTAACGGCAGGATTAATTTGTAAAAATTATGTATTTTTCTAAAACTAATCTGATTAAAGTAACGTTTTTATTTGTCATTATTGAGTGCGCTATGTTAAGACTACAAGATTTTGTGACAACCAATCAGCTGCCGTAATGGGCAAAAGTCCAGTGTTTCGTAGAAGAACAAATCATATCAAGATAAAAAATCATTTCAACTGTGAAGCTGAAGTAGAATAGGAAGTGGCTCAGATCTACTGTAACTCTGAAGATTAAATTGCTAATATTGACTCTTGCTTAAAATAAAATTTTAGTTGTTTGAAAAATAGACTAAATATACGTAATGGTCTTCAAAAAAATACACCACCAGAAACTTTCAACTCTTCAAGAATTTTTCTAAACCAAGTTTCATTTTTTTTTTATAATCATTTTCAGCTCCTTCTCCACTGCAGCTCTCCAACTTGGTGACTTCGCCGCTTTCTCATTATCGATAGGCTCCACTACTGCGACATTACTACTACTGTAGTTCTCCCATAGTGATCTAGTCCTTCTGACAACAAACTTATCATTTATATCTGCATCTTTGAATTTATGATCAATTTGTCTTGTCATTTAGTTGTCACCATTGACAAATTCTGCCTTATATACAGAATTAAAAAAAATCTTTTTTTCATCTCGACGGTCATTAGTTTAGAACTATTAGGATCCATAATAGGGCAAGCTTTTCCTTTGAACAGCAGTTGATAAATTATTATTTTTTAAAGCATTTGACCCACACAGATTTTGGTCAATTTCTGGCACAAGAGAACATCTCAAATAAATGTTGCACTTGCAGCAATTTTGATCGCAATTGTCCCTCTGCCTTGGATCTCAACATAGCCTCTATTCCCCAGCTTGACTTATGAACCATTTAATTTTCTATCTATTGAAATAGCTTAAATCAGCTGTCATGTGATTTGTACAAGCATTGTCAATCAACCAAGCTCCTGGATTGTTTTCTACGTAATTACAGGCGGATGTAATACCCAATACATCATATTCTTGAATATCCTCGACTAGTTTGCTTGCTGCTCTTCTTGATTTACCTTTAATTTTGCACACTTTGTCATTGTGACCAGGCTGTTGTGTACCTGTAAGAAAATAAAATTTATTAGATAATTTTTAGATATTTAAAAAAATATAATCTTTAAAAATTCTTCACTTTATGTGTATGCATAGAAATATTTTAACATTAATGAAATAAATAGAGAAAATTTAAGAGAAAAAATTAGAAATAAATATACTAAAGAAAGTTAAAATTCTTGGGTAAGAAAGATAAATTTTTATAAAGTAAATAGAGGTATTAAAATTTCAAAAAGATTAGATTTGAGTAATTTTTCATAATTTAAAAGTTAAAGTTACTAAATTTAGTATCTCCACCCATAAATTGGGCTTTCACTTATGGGCACTTTATATAGAGTTTTTCTACTTCACATAAATTTTTAGCAAGCCAATAGGATAGCCCAAGGAAAAAATAAAACATAGACTTGAACTAAAATATAGAAATTGGACCGGTAGCCTAAAAATCATGAAAATGTGATAAGCCCATTATGAAAGTTAGAAAGTTAACCAAAATAAAGAAAATGGGCAAGAATGAGTCCAAACCCAAGAGGAAAAATAAAAAATAAAGTGATGGAATAATGGTGTAATCAAGATTAGGTGACATGGCATTAAGACAAAAATTTAACAAATGGTATGATATCCTACATTCATAATTTTAGCAAGTAGTATGATAATACATGATGTTAGGACAAAATATCTATATCCTACACTCATAATTTTAACAAGTGGGTAATAATACATAGCATTATGACAAAACATATTTATCCTACACAAATAATTTTAGCTAAGTAAGGAAGATTCAATGGTTGGAAATTTGCCACCTAAAAAGGCAAACCTATCATACTTGATTAAGACAAAAAAAAAAGGAAATGAACCCCTAAATCAAAGGGACCTTATCCCTTATCTTAAGAACATATCATCATAATTTCTAAAATACAAATCTCATTTTCCTATGCATATCTTGACTAAAGAAGAGGAAGACAAAAACATAAGTTGTTTGTTTTCCAAAAAATTCAACTAAGTGCATCCTAATTTTGATAAGGTAGACCCATGATTATGAAAGGTAAATTATTTGATAGTCTATATAAGCAAAACCCACCCTTATAACATTAGAATTTCGTCCAAGTGAGGGAGAGGAAAAATAGAAGCAAGGTAAAGTGAGGAAAGGAGAGGAAGGAGAAATCTACAAGACTAAGTGTTCAAGGTAAGTTTAACAATATTTCTTTTTGAAAATTTTTTTTTAAACTTATAATATTTATATGGAATTTTGATCTTAGAACTTTGATGATTGGTCATGGATGTTGCTATATCATATTACATATTATGTATGTTTGAATACTTGGGCTGGTGTAGATAGTTCTGCATAGGTATGGCTATAGATGATAAACTTTTAAACTTCTTTTTTTAATATTCTGGGAAGAATCAGTTAGGAATTAAAACAAATGATTAACATAAAAAATGTAGACCTATCTTTCACGGATTTTTATCCACTAAAATCACTCAATTTGGAGTCCATATGAGATAGATATGGTCCGATTAGTATGCAATGGTCAGAAATTGGTTAATCAGGGAAGAATATTTTATGATAGCTTCTGTATTTTAATTTCTGGTAACTTTTTGTAGGGAATTAAAATAAATGGTTAACATAAGAATTATAGATGTATGTGTCACAAATTTTTACCCACTGGAATCACTCAATTTGGAGTCCATATAAGGTAGATATGGTCTGATTAGTAAATAATGTTCATAAAATGGTTAATCAGAGAAGAACATGTTAGGATAGCTTATGTGTTTTAATTTCTGGGAACATTCTATAGGGAGTTCAAATAAATGGTTAACATAAGAATTATAAATATATGTGTCACGAAATTTTAGCCACTGAAATTACACAATTTGAAGTCCATATAAGGTAGATATGGTCTGATTAGTAAGCAGTGATCAGAAAATGGTTAATTAAGGAAGATTATGTTAGGATAGCTTCTGTGTTTTAATTTCTGAGAAAATTATGTAGGAAATTAAAATACATAGTTAACATATGAATTATAGATATATGTGTCACAGATTTGTAGCCACTGAAATCACTTAATTTGAAATTTTTATGAGGGAGATATGGACTGATTAGTAGGTAGAAGTCAGAACTTATTCAAGAAGAAATAAGTTGTACATTGAGGGAGTAATATCACCTTGATTTCGTAATATTTCGCTAAACGGTTCAACATAATAGTTTTAGATAATTGTTTTATCTTGAAATTGACACCCAGATCACCTACATCGGAGTTAAATTGAGGGAGTTATGCTCTGATTAATAAGAGAAGGTTAGATAGGATGAAAACCTGCATCAAAAAAATAAAGAAATAAAATTAATATTTAAAAAAAAAGAATCTTATAAATGAAAATAATAAATGACTAGTATATGCCATAACCATTGCCATTGTATGAATTTTTTACCATCTTAAGTGTAAAATTTTGACATAAAAATATTTTATAAAGTGATATTTGAAATGGTTATGTTCATGGCATGATTACCAATTATTTTTTGTAATAGTTATATTTTGATGAATATACTTATTATTGAAAGCATATTTTTTGCTATCATTGTGAAAAGAAAAGAAATGAGCACGGTCAAATGGCAATCCGTGTGGTGCACCAGTAGGGAACGCCCTACCAACGGTTATGATCATGTTAATGAG
This sequence comes from Gleditsia sinensis, assembly GCA_037074535.1. Classification (NCBI taxonomy): domain Eukaryota; kingdom Viridiplantae; phylum Streptophyta; class Magnoliopsida; order Fabales; family Fabaceae; genus Gleditsia; species Gleditsia sinensis. Next base: position 15,395,000 of record CM073463.1, on the reverse strand, counting down.
AAAAGAAAGAGAAAGTGGGCCATGTCGGACGAAGCGAGAAAAGCTCGTACTAAAGAATAGAAAATACTCACTCTGACTGAGGTAGATTGATATGAGAATAAATTGATAGTCATCATATGATATTCTGAAAATAATTAATCATGTTATATATGTCATTATTGTACAATTCTCATGTGCATAGATATAGTACATTCATATGACCAAAGATATTTATTGTAATTTATACAGCTGAACATGACGTGATGAGCTATAACGATGATGATTTATTGTTGAACTTACTGAGATTTAATTCTCACTATATTTCTATATCATGTTCAGAAAATTAGTTATGCAGATTTTTCTATGGCTATGGCTTTTAGTGTACGTTGGATCGAGTTACTTTATGTTGGGCAGATCTCAGAATCAAATAATATGTTTGTGGTCGAGTTGATTCAAATCCCGGTGAAGGTACAACTACCCGCACCTATATCTCCGAAATTGGTCAACCAGAATAAATAAGATGTAGTTATTTATGTGTTTAATTTTGTTGTACATACATTTTGATTAATGACGTGTATGGAAATTCTATATTATATAATAAATAATAATTAAAAAAAAAGGTTGTTACAATTCGCAGTGTCGGCACTGAATATTTGGCTTAAATAAGCAATTCTTATTCAAGTGAATTTTTTTTTTTTTTATGTAGTTTGGGCATGATGAAAACATTCCACTCATCTTCTCACCATAATTGTTCATAGCTTTGCCTTCGTTGCTAGCTACAAAGGCATTTTGAACTTGGTTTTGTTGCATGAATTGTCTTCTTTGTTCAGTAGCTTGCAATGCGTTAATAAGCTCAGACAAGGTTAATTTTTATAAACATTTTGAGTCTTCTAGAGAAGAAATTTTAGACTAAAATTTCCAGAAAGACTTACCAGTACCTTCTTTACCACCCTTTGGCTTGACAGTTTCTCTCCAAGTAACCGGATCTGGTTCAAAACTTTGATAAAATTGTTTGTAAATTCTTTGAACGTTTCATCATTGTTCATCTTCAAGCTCTCAAACTCCCTTCTCAAGTTGAAAACTTGCGTTTGTCTTGTTCTTGAAATGTCTTTGATCTCCTTGAACTTGTCCCACACCACCTTTAGGATTTCACAAGCCATGATTCTAATGAACATGTCATCACTCCCAACTAAGTGCATGATAGTCAGAGCTCTGCCACCTTTGACAACCTATTTACCATGATCATCCCCACATCTCAAATACTAGATACTCCAAGATAAACTTTCATCTTAATAGACCATGTGGAAAATCTGGACGGTACCACAAATTGCAGAACTGAAAAACTGATTCCAGTACTGAATATCAGGTTTACTGTACCAGAAAATACCCCTAGAATCTCTGGGTTTTAATCTTGCGGAACTGCCGGTGGTTTCTGAGCCCTAAAATCTGGAGACCAAGCTTCTGTAAATATTGTAACTAATTGTATATGACAGTTTTGTTTTGATTAAGTTCTGTTTCGTCAGTAAAGAAAAATCATAGATGTTCAAATTTAATCTGTTACTTCCTAGCTGTCTATATAGACCACATGTATGAGTTTCCAGAGGCATGAAATACAGAATAAAACTTTCAATTTTCTGCTCATCTACCTTACTCTCAAACACTTTCTCTGTTTTAATTAAATTTAGACAGAGGTACTGCTAGATACCCATTCGCGCAGAAAGTACATGAAAGTAGAAAAATTCCATAGCATCAAAACTTCAAAAAGATAAGCAAAATGCTGTTTTGCAGCTACTGCCTCAACTTATTTGTTCTCTACAGAAGAGGTTGCTGCCAAAGTGGAAATAATCCATATATGAACTACAACATGATTTACAAAGAAGACCATATGAGATGGACAATAATTATTTTCTCCCAGATTCTATTTCATCCAATGTAGAACTAGGGTGATCCCGTGCAACAGATAAACCCATACAACCAACGCAGCTTTGTACCTCCTGGTTCTCAACCTGAGCCTCTGAAGACTGAGCATGGCAAGCATTTTGAGCATTAGGTGCATGTGCACTAGCACGTGATTCCTCCCAAGTCCTAAAGTAAGCATAAGGTCCCCAGCCTGTAGAAAGGTATCTAAAGTATCAGCTGGTATTGAATCATCAATCACGAAATACTTAGATGCAAATTTATCAGATTGAGGTCACTTTTTGCTATAATTTAAAGGAAAAAACTTTAGTTACTAGGTTTTTTTTTATTAGATTCTTCAATCGAATTATGGCACGTGAAAAAACTTATTTTAAGGAATTTATAATGTGATATTGAGTCATAAAAATATTTACGTGTTAATTTTTTTTAAATTGGAGAACCTAAGAAAATACATCTAAAGTCTTGTCTTAAATTTAAACTGAGTCATGATAATTGGTTTGCAAAGAATAGAATACTAACTTTGAATGAAGTATGGACTGAACCTGAAGTCATTTTTTGCGCCTACTGGGCACTTGAGTCAATTTTGACATTAGTAAATTGAGTGTCAAAAACTACATCAACTTAAAAGTTTATGCTACTAATTAAAGGCTCATGAATATTTTTATTATAATCTTCAATATACTCCCACACACAGAAGGCCTTTGAGCTTGAAGTGTGGACAAAGTATAAGAGTATACCTTATGATTAGACTTAATTTTGATTAAGAGATGGGAGGTGACAAAAATTGAAACCCTTAGTACTTGCTCATAAAGACTCTAATGCTATGTCAAGGATCACATCAACTCAAAAGCTTTAAGTGATAAGTTAGAGGTGCCAAATTGGATCCATGATCCATAACCCATACAATCAATCCACTTTATTACCCACGCAATCCAATTTATCAAGTATATAGACTTAATAGGGTCAAAGTAGATTCATCTTTTTAATGGATGGATTATGGATATCCATTGGGCTAACTAAAATTAAATCCACCCATAACCCACCCTTCCTTCACCATTGACAACCGACCAGCACACAATGACACCACAGCAGCAACTCCCACTGTCATACTCTACTGTCACCATCTCTGGCAACTCAGTCACACTCCATCAACACTATCATAGTGGTACATTTACCCCTGTTCATCAATCTCAATTTCTCTGGTGTGCGATTTTCCCCTTCCTCTTCTCCATTGATTGTTTTTGTTATGGTAGAATTCTGTAATTTCTAGGTATATATGCTAAGGATTGAAAAAGTTAGGTTTGCCATTCTTTGGCTATGTCACAAGCTTCAAATATCTTGATTCCATTATACAGAATGATAGCGAAATAAAAGAGAACGTAAACAATAAGATTCAAATGGAATGGATGAAATGGAAAAAGGTTTCGGGTGTCATTTGTGATAGAAAAGTGACATTCAAAGTTAAAAAAAATTTTACGATACATTTATAAGGCCTGTTATATTGTATGATACTGAATGTTAGGCGATTAAAAGACAATATGAAAATAAATTCAATGTCGCAGAGATGAAAATATTGCGATAGATGTGTGGATATATTAAAAGAAATATGATTAGAAATGAGTGTATTAGAGAAAAAATTGGAGTAACGCCTATTTTGGAGAAGATGGTAAAATTTCGCTTAAGGTGGTTTGATCATGTGTGGAGAAGATCAACATAAACTTTACTGAGAAGAGTAGATTAGATGGAGAGTAGTTCGATAATTAGAGGTAGAAGGAAGCCAAAAGAAATAATTGGAAAAACTATTAAGAAAGATTTAACAATTAACAATTTATCTATTGATCTCATTTATAATAGGTTATTGTGGCACCGTTTGATCCATGTAACCGATTCTACTTAGTAAAAAAAGACTTAGTTGTTACTGCTGTTGTTGTCATTCTTGGCTATATGTGCCTTTCTCCCAAAACTTTGCTAGACAATTCTTTGCTGAAAATATTATTAGAACTTCCCGATCTTGTATATATAACATTTTAATTTGCCTCTTGTGGAAGAGATATGAAAATAATATTGAAAACTATGAAACGCAAATGCATATTAAATCTAAACAAAAGTGTTATCTAACAGTCTTATTTCATCATTTTGTTTTGGTAACTAATAGTGTTTATTTTAATTTAATATTTTATGTATATTATATTTATAGTATTTGAACTATATGTAGGTTCAAACACATGATTTTGTGGTTATTCGTGATTAACAAATATAATTAAATTTTAAATATAATTTTAAAATTATTTAATATTTTATTTTATTTTAGATAATTTTTTATTTGATTCATAATAACTAAATTATATGGCTGGATTGGATGGATTGGATCTCCATTCAAACATATGGATCAATGGATGGATCGGATGTCCACCCACAAACTGAGTCATGGATGGATTCGATTATTTTAAAAGCTTTCTCAATGGATTCTTAAAACGGTCATTTTTTATCTGTTCATTATAATCCAATTCACAGTTAACCCATTTGTCACTCCTATACTAAAGCAATACCCTTGAATAATTTTCTTATAATGTCTAACAATCAATAGTGCTCATTTCCCCTTGTTAGCATAAGGTCCACTGCTATGTGTGTTGATGACTAGTAGGTTAGACTTAAATTAGTTGCACTACAAATGTACTTGACCTAAAAATATAAGGGGTCTGATTAAATCAATTATCCTATTTAGTCTTTTCTACATATTATCGAAGCAAAGTTTAATAGAAGAGTAGCTTTCCAATAGTTTATAATATTCAAACTCAGAGCTCCCCCTTTTCTCCAGCATAGATTCAGTATCTTTCTCTTTTTATGATATATCAAAAAAAAAATTTGGCAAGTTCGTTTTGGATCGAAATAACTCAGAAGCCCATCCACGTGAACAGAGATGTTAGAAAGCTGTCCACGCACTTGCATGCGTGAGAAGAAGATTCTAAGTTGCACTCCCATAGCAACAACACACGTGGGCACATCAATAGCCGGCAATCAAACCAGCAAACCTAGAACATGCTGACAAGACATACTAGACCCATTCTCGGTCTTGTTTCATCTTGGGTCTTCATTGTTTGCAGAGTTTTGAATCTGCCCATAGCCTATTTTGGTGTGGAAGTCACTGTGTTCAACTAAACTGTATTATTTGGTGTTTATTGACCTACTTTCTATTGCTTTTCTCTTGATTTCATGCCAATCAACCATGGAAGTAAATTACTTATTACGAAAATTGATAGAGAGATATCAAAGAAATAAAAAAATTTATATATGATTTTCAATAATTTGAAAAAAGCGTATGATAGTGTTAAAGAAATATTTTATGAAAAGTTTTAGAGAAGAAATGACTATATGTATTACTTATATTAGAACAACCAAAAATATGTACGATAGGATCACAATTTGCGTGAGAACACAGAATGAGAATATAAATGATTTTTTCACAACTATAAAACTACGTCAAGATTCATCTTTGAGTCCATATCTTTTTAACTTGATTTTGGATACAGTTAATGAATATATCCAAAAATTGAGGTCTCGATGTATATTTTTTTAAATGATATAGTATTAGTTGATGAATCGAGAAATGAAATAAATATGAAGCTAAAAGTCATGGAGACATTTTGAAAACATAACTTTCTTATAAGTAGAAATAAAATAAAATATATAGAATGTAATTTTAGTAAAAGACGAACAAATACGAATTTAAAAGTAAAACTTAGAGATCATCTTATAAAACAAATCACAAATTTTAAATATCTTGAGTCTATTATACAAAATAACGAAGTAAATGAAGATGTAAACTATAAGATTCAAACGGAATGGATAAAATGAAAAAAAAATTCGGATGTCATTTATGATAAAAAAATGTCGCTCGAGGTTAAAAAAAATTTTTACCATACAATTATAAGATCTGCAATATTGTATGGTACTAAATGTTGGACAGTTAAAAAAAAGATGAAGATAAACTCAATGTCGCAGATATGTAAATTTTGCATTGGATGTGTGGACACATCAGAAGATATATAATTAAAAATAAATGCATTAGAGAGAAAGTTTGGGTAATACCTATTGTGAAAAAAATGGTGAAATTTTGTTTAAAGTGGTTTGTCATGTAAGAAGAAGACCTGTAGAAGTCCTACTACGAACAATAAATCAAATGGAGAGTAGTCCAATAATTAGAGGTAGAGAGAAGGCAAAGAAAATAATATGTGAAAGCATTAAGAAAAATTTAACAATTAAAAATATCTCTATTAATTTCATTTATAATAAGTCATTGTGACGCATTTGATCTATATAACTAGTGAAAAAATGGTTAGTTATTGTTGTTGTTGTTTAAAGAGTTTATTTGTCTTATTGAAGTCTTATCAAATTGAAAATTTTAAAACTCTAAAGTTATGTTATCGGGTGCCTTGAAGAGCAATTCACGTAGTAGAGACCGTTTGGAAGAAAGTCGAAGGGACTACTCATAAGTAGGTTAAAAACTTGTGGGAAATGCATCGTGTCAAAGGATGTGGCCAAGAAGAACAAGTTGGGAGAATGTTGGGGGGTCTCCATTGAGAACATTGTCAAATGAAGTGGTAATGGCCAAGTTCTTCAATCGATATGGTGTCTAGGTGCTAATGTCGAGGTATTGAGAACATCGTCAAAGGAAGTGCTAATGGCTAAGTTCTTGAATCGGTAGGTGTCTAGGTCCTGGTGTGGTGTCTTTGTTTTGTGTTTTTTAATTGGGTTTTATTTGTAACAAGCAAAGTTTGTATATTCTTCAACTTAAAGGAGAGTGAAAAATGCTAGAATAAAGTTGTCGACTAGGCTAAACAAGTGTGTTAATAATAAGTGGACTTAGATTTATACTAGTTGTATTGCATATGTACCTAACCTAAATAGACATTGAGAGAGTATGACTAAGTTAGTTATCCCATTTAGTCTTTTCTAGAACCCCTAGATAATAATGCCAACAAATTTCTTTTTATAGATGACTCCTACTCCCACACCCTGGTTTGTTTTGAATTCATATCTAAAAGTCTACCTTTGATTCAAAGGGGAAGAGGTACCATAGGGTGCAAAGATCAAAGCATATATAAATGGAAATTTAAATTACAAGTTAAGGAGTAGGTAGATATAAAAAGATTAGGAGATAGGTTTATAACTCTAAAGTTTGTAGTAAAGTGGGACATTTTTAACGTGATTAGTGTATATACACCACAAGTAGGATTACACAAGATAAATTTTTTAAAGGATGTAAAAAGTTTGATTTAAAAAATACCTCTAGGAGAAAAAAGATTTCTAAGAGAAAATATGAATTGGCATGTTAGGAGTGAATCTAAAGGATACGAGGGCATCCAAAGAGGATTTAGGTTAGTGAGAGCAAATGAAGGGTATAAAATTATCCTAAATTTTTTTTTTAGCCTTTAATTTTATAACAGCAAACACTTATTTTAAGAAGCAAATAGAACATTTTATTACATATAAGAGTAAGGGAGCAAACTCTCAAATAGATTTCTTCTTGGTAAGGAAATCAGATAGAAAGTATTGCATAGATTGCAAAGTCATACCTAAAGAGAGCTTAGCTACCCAACAGAGTTTTAGTTATGGACATACGAGTTAAGAGAAAAGTAGAAAGAATAGTCAGAAAAAAATTCTGAGAATTAGGAGATGGCATTTGAAAGATAAACAACAAAAGAGTTTTAAAAAAAGGGTGGGGGAAGAGGGGTTTTGGGAAGTACAAAGAAATGCAAACGATATGTGGAACAACGTAGCTAAAGAGTTTAAGAAAATAGCAAAAGAGACACTTAAAAATATCAAGAGGCGTTGAACTGAAGGGTAAAGAATCTTAGTAGGATGCAGAGGTGTAAGATAGGATTAAGATTAAAATGGAGTGTTATAAAGCGTGTCACTTATATAAAGATAATGAAAATTGAGAAAAATATAAAGTTATTAAAAAAGATACTAAGAAAGTTATGAGCGAAGTGAAAATTAAAGCTTTTGAAAAGCTATACCTGTAACTAAAGATGGTGAAATTAAAATTTTTAAGTTTGTGAAGGGCAAAGAAAAAAAGACATGAGACCTAGACTAAGTAAAATATATTAAAAATAAAGAGAATAATGTCTTGATAAAGGAGTAAGATATTTAAAACAATGGAGAGTTACTTTGAAGGGCTTTTTAACAAAGAACATGAGCTTTTCTGTTGTTCTGATAGATAAATATTGCAGAGGAGGATCGAAATTATACTTTTTATCGTAAAATTTAAGAGTTTAAAGTAGAGAAAACTTTGAAGAGAATAGATCATGGCAAAACAATAAGACCTGATAATATACCTATTGAGATGTGAAAAAGTTTAGGTAGAAAAGATATAAGTTGGCTCATTAAGTTATTTAATGAGATAATAATATCTAAAAAATGTTAAATGAATTGAGGAGTATTTTAATCCTTATCTATAAAAATAAGGAGGCATACAAAATTGTGCCAACTATAGAAAGATTAAACTCATGGACCATACTATGAAATTATAGAAGGCCATTGAGCAAAGATTAAGACAAAAAATTCAAGTCACAGAGAATCAATTTGGTTTCATGTCAAAAAAGTCAACCATAGAAGCAATTTACTTGCTACGAAGATTGATGGAGAGATATCAAAGGTAAAGTTTTCATCAATTTAGAAAATGTGTATAATAGAATGCTGAAAGAGATTTTATAAAAGATTTTAGAAAAGAAAAGAGTATGTATTGTTTATATTCGAGCAATAAAAAATACATATGATAGGATCACAAATTGCATAAGAACACAAAATAGGAACACAAGATTTTCTCACAACTACAAGATTACACTGACGTTCATCTCTAAATCCATATCTTTTTAACTTAATTTTAGATACAATTACTGAACATATACAAGAATTAGGGCCTCGGTGTATGACTTTTACAGATGATATAGTCCTAATTGGTGAATCGAAAGAGAAAATAAATATGAAATTAGTCATAAAGACAAGCTTTGAAAATACATAGTTTTCGTATAAGTAGAAATAAAATAGAATATATGGAATGTAATTTTAGTGAAAGACGAACAAATACGAATTTAGAAGTAAAATTTGGAGATCATCTTATAAAAAGTCACAAATTTTAAATATCTTGAATCCATTATACAAAATGATGGAGAAGTAAAGAAGGATGTAAACCATAAGATTCAAGCGGAATGGATGAAATGGAGAAAATTTTTAGGTGTCATTTGTAACAGAAAAATGCTGCTCAAAATTAAAAGAAAATTCTACTGTATAGCTATAAGACTTGTAATATTGTATGGTACTGAATGTTGGACAGTTAAAAGACAACATGAAGATAAAGTCAATGTCACAGAGACGAAAATATTGTGTTGAATATGTGGACACACTAGAATAAATATGATTAATAATGAGTGTATTAGAAAAAAAATTGAGTAGTAACTATAGTGAAAAAAATGGTGAAATCTCACTTAAGGTGGTTTGACCATATACTAGAAAATATATGATTAAGAATGAGTACATTAGAAAAAAAATTGGGTTAGGTACGTGGAGAAAATAGTAAAATCTCACTTAAGGTGGTTTGACATGTGTGGAGAAGACTTGCAAAAGTCTTACTAAAAAGAGTAAATCAAATAAAGAGTAATCTGATAGTTAAAAGTAAAGAGAGGTAAAAAATAATAATAAGTAAAACTATTAAAAAAAATTTAACAATTAATAATCTCTTTATTGACCTCATTTATAATAGGTCATTGTTACGTCATTTGATCTATGTAACTTACCCCAATTAATGGAAAAAGATTTAGTCGTTGTTGTAGTTAATAGTTTTCCATTATCAACATACACAACCAGCCAATGCACAGACATACAAACATACACCCATAATATATTTTGCACAGAAGCATACCTTCACTGTGATAAGGAGGAGGAAAAAATTGCAAATAGCAAAATGTAGCCACAATAAGCCCTGAAAAGGGGATATTCTACGTAGTCAAGTGAGGCACCAACATGAATGCTAAGCAGTCAATTATCATAACTAAATGTAATATTAAAGGACAAACCTATAAGACCTCCGGCAAACACGTCCTGCCAATGATGCCAATAGTCATCAACTCGGGAAATGCCAACAAGTGATGCAACAAGCACAGGGAGAAAAACAAGGCAAAGTTTTGCAACATGGCCTGTTCTGTCAAATGCTTTTATTTTACCAGATAAGTAGAGAGATAAGAAGCCCAAACCAGCAAAAGACCCTGCACACAAATTGAAATTATTTGGAGCAAACAACTAATGAAATAAAAATTTGCAGACATATGCTATCTATGTATGAGTTAAACTGAACTCCAGCACCCATGTCCTAAAAGCTAAATTAAAACAAAGGTATCAGCATGGCAAACCTGTCTTTTTGTTCTATATAGAAGAGACAGAATATAAAAAATGCACTACATACATGACGTCCTTTTGTTCTATATAGAAGAGGCAGAATATAAAAATGCACTACACACATGAAGTATGGCCACTTGGGAAACTCTTATGCCCTTCCTTTATGACCTTCTTCTCACCATGACATATGACGTTGCCCCATTTGTCATAAACCTAACAAGAATTTGATTAATCATTAGATATTATAGCTACTAACAATCAACATAACTGATTAAACAAGTTCAGTTTGCAGTGGAGGAGACCTATCATGGAAAAATAATTGAAAACCCAAATTCAAGGAAAACTTACATCCTTTCCATCTGGAAAACAACGCCAGAAGAAGTCTGGTCGAGGCCGGCCTACTGCATTTTTTATTGCATCAGTAAGTACTGCTGTTACTAAAACAGAGAACAAGAGACCTGCACCAGCAAAGAGCAAACTACTTCCTGTCATCCACTCTAACTCTTTCATTTTAGCTATTTTTGCTGTGTGCTTCTTGACAAATCAATAAATGAAGACTATTAACACATTATTACCTAATATGGCATGGTGTAGATCATAGACATCTCTCCTTCGGATATAGACAACAAGAAATATCGCCATAGGCAATAAAACTGCATACATCTAACAATAACAAATAAAATGCAGCCTTGTCAGTATAATTATTGTAAAAATATATTTGTGCAAGTAATATCTAGTGCAGTAAACTTACAGGAACAGCCCAAACGGGAACAGTATTACTTTTCAGGGGATATTTGAGATCAGTCATCATGTCCTTCCCAACAAAGCGATAGAAAGGATGGATAATATATAAGATTATTTCAAGAATCACAAGGAGCATGAGTATGATCCAATCATGCATGTGTGTTCTTGCAACTGTATATCCATGAGAACTCACAGTATGTGAACCAAGCTGGATTTCCCTCATCCTGAATTGCTTGCGCACACAACAACAAAGAGAGATTTGGAGTAATTACAAAATAAGAATGTTAAAAACTTCTCATAAATACCAATAGATGTCCATTAGGACTATTCCAAGCTAATCATGCGGGCTTGCCCCTATCAAAGTTTTGCATTTTCAGCTTTGTTTTGTATATTATCATATGATGTTACAAGGGTAATGAAACTGATGATCTTTTAGATATGTTCCATGAATTAGTACAAATTAGAATCTTTCAAAAAATCAGGGAAGCACATCAGGAAAGTAAGCCACTTCCTTAAAAATGTCAGCACAGCGGAATCAGACAGGGAACCTTTTTCCTAGTAAAAGATAGGTAGCTCTAAAGTTGTTTAAATCAGATCTCTTTAGAGATTAGCAAAATCATGACAGAGCAGCTACTGGAACAACAATGATCCGGTAATTTCCAGCATTTTTAACCAGATGAAAGCAAGCAGCATACCAAAGAGGCTAGTAAATCCCAGTTATACAGACATCATGGACATGAAACAATTACACAATAAGTTTAATACACCATCTTCTGCCTCCCACATTTTATGAAATGTTCAGTAGCATGAGGCGGAGAAATCCATTTATGCACATAAGTTTTGTTCATTTGTTTCTCATCACTATATGAAACCTGATAATTTAAAGGTTATTTTCATTTCTAGCAGTGAGAAACAGTAATAGCTCAGAACCACATCAGTAATATTACATTACAGAAAAAGAAACTGCCCAAAGGAAGATTACTAATTCCTTTCTCAAACTGCCAGGAAAGCTGGACCAACTAGTACCATTGGCAATGGTAATGCTACTTTTAAACAGAAACTTGAAGATCTTGAACTAGCTAAATTAAACGCTTGAAGCAGTTATGACACAGAATATTTAAACTGACTACCACAAAAGAGCATGCGTGTTTTCTCAAATGATTATTAGACTGTATATCAACTTATGAATTCCTCTGCCACAACTACCATTGTATGAATACTGATGACAGGTCATAAACTCAAATATATATTTTCAGATAATAAAGTAATTGCTTATCCTAAAGAATCTCCTTTTTTTATTCAGAATAAATATTGATTAATTGTATACCGCTCTATTCTTTGGGTCTATCAATGGAAAATTAATAGATGAAAAGCAACCACCCGTCACAGCAGAGATCCCCAGCCTCCTGCTTGATAAATCCTAGATAACCCTGAAGAAAACAATTTAGGGACAGATATCATAAAAAGGCCCAAATTTGCATTGCTTATTAAGTATTTTGGCCTTTCTGTGATGTTAAAGACAAGTTATACGTACATAGGAAAGTTAAGCTGCAAAAATATCCAAATTAGATACCCAGCAAGGACTATTTTACCTAGTCCTCTGTAATTAACACATAACCATCTTAAACATTCCAGAACATTTAAAACCATCTATCCAACATGGACGCCATCATGCCAACATTTCTAGGTTTATATGCAAGACAGCAAGAGCATGTGTACATCACAAGTATGTAAAAAGTAAACACAATCAAATACCAGAAAGGTTCAAGATTTAGGAAAAGCACCACAAATCGGGACAGACGATTAATTGACAACAACAGTATGCTTCAAAATTAAGCCAATCAATTACAAAAGGATTTCCATATCCTAATCATCCAAAAAGCATAAAGTGCAAGATTCCTAAGAAAAAAGGGGTATAGAGGAAATAAATTGGCCGAATGAATCACAATATTCATGAAAGAGATAGATAAGTTAAAACAGTTATTAGCCAGAATCACGTGCATACAAAGTTGAAGTAAACAGCTGCTTTAATTTAACAGAATAAGAAAATGCAATAACTGGACCAACAGAGCACAGCTAGATAAGATTAAATTCCTCATACATGTCAAGATCTTAGAACCCAAAAAAAAAATGCTAACCAGGGTGGCCAAAAAGCAGGTATGATATTCATATTAAACGTCAGCCAAATGCTAAGAAAAAAAATATATAAAAGATACATCTGCTCATTCTTCTAGAGTCCTGGAGTGTACAAAAGTTGGATCCTGAAAGAAAATTAGTGTGCTCTCTTTATTTTCCTTCCAAAAGTGCTCCCAAAAGAGACTATTTCCTAATAGGAAAAAGTTCTCAAACAAGAATTATCCACCATCACATGAGAACGCTCCTTCACAACATGCCCTAAACTACTCTCTTTAAGAACAAATAAAACACATTCTATAAGCCCATAACTTAATAAGCTTCAAACAGAACTAATTAGAATTGCATGGCCACATGAAATCATCTTCCAATTTCTAAGATAAGCACCAAACAAAACTAAAAGCATGCCATGGTCAAAACTTCTAGACTTTGATAATATAGTGGCAACAGAGCTGACTCAAACAGTAATAATAATATCTCAAAATAGAAACCTTCATCGCTATTAAATTAGTATACAATCTCAGAGACCTAAGCCAGTGTTTAATGATGGAAAATTCCCATGTAAGTGAAGTTAGAGGAATCACAATGTAAACACTGGATGAGGGGTATTTCTGAGACCCAACAGCTCATAAATTGAACAAGGATGACAACCAGCATAGTGCTGGTTCCGCATTTCATAAGAAAAGCTAAGGTCTCAAATCAGTTCTATTATTGAATTGCAAAGAATTGGGCAGTCAGAACTCAACAAGCACTGTTGAAACTTTCATAAAGGAAGATCCTCTCTTACAGCCAAGGATAAAATAAGGAAGTTGTATCTCCCCACTAAAACTGATTATAGAAATAAGGTGCTATTATATTTTTAAAGAAAATAATTTATTAATGAGAAAGAAAAACTACATTGATGGAGGATAACATACTCCTTAAAATAAACATTCAAAAAAAGCAGGAAGAGTCCATCTGTGCAATCAAATCCTCCAATCTCTTTGTATCCAACTAGGAAACCCCTTGGCAACACCCTCGAGCTGAATGCCTAAGAGAGACAGAGAGAAAACTCTATTATGCAAGAAGGGCTAAGACAAAAATATATTTATTAAACCCAATTTGGTAATATTACATTTGGTTTATCATTTTATTATCAGTTCTTTATCAAGCTGATAAAAGAGTATTCTATCAAGTTGTGACATACTTCAATTGAAAATGTGCTGATACGTATATAGTTATATATCAAAGTCTCTCCAATAGCTCTAAATTGTAGTTACTAGCAAAAAATATATCAGTTTGTTCAAAATAAGCAATCAAAAGCTGAATTAATAGAAAAAAAGAGGGAACAATTTACCATATACGCATACATTACTTTGCCCAAGTATCTATCAGCAAGACAGTAAAAGATAAAGACACACAGAAGAAGAAAGAAATAGAACAGGAAAAGAAAACAAACTCTTCATAATTTTTTATATCCGTGGTTCAAACATTACAAATAATAAAGTATGAAACAGGAATAATGGTCATGTCTTAGTATGTTTCAAAGCAATTATAAGCAATGGCTGAGGAAAAAAAACCTCTGCAAACATGGCACAGGATAAAATAAAAGAATCAGAAGATTTTCTGTCAAATAATTATAGGAAAATGCATCATATCATGATCGCAGAAAACTTCATTAACAAGATAAGGAACCATGCCCACAAAAAATTTGAGGACTTACTCAGGCAACAATTACAAGAATGCAACAAGCAGTTGAAATGCATTATGCTATTAATAAGCAATTCTTCTTGAATGAAAATATTCATCTCCAAGGTCAGGAGCAAATTTCCACTGGAAGTTGACACTCCAAAATTTAGCAACTGTGTCTCCATCAAGGTTGTCGAGATCTCAATCTAAATCTTAAAATCTTATGATCTTACCTTCCCAAATAACCCCACTGATCCTGATCCTATGTAACATTTAAATCTTCTCTCTCAATAGAATCTCAATTTAAATCTTAAGATTTTACAATCATAATGACCCTGTGACATTTTTATTTGCGGCATTTTATTTTCCTTCCTGCTAGGTTTATAACCTGTTGGGTTGAGTGGGATTGAAATAAAATCATTAAACTAGCCCCAAAACCCTAGTTATACTACGCATTTAAAACCTCCCCACCCCTAATTTAATCAAAAAACAACTTCATTTGGTGAAGGCCAACGGTGAGATAACATAGCAGCAAATGCCTTTGTGATGAAGAAGGAAGATTCTAACTGCAACAAGGGGCATTTGAGCAGGATAGGAGAAGCTTTTAAAGCTGACAAGATGTCAGGTTTGGCTCTCTGTTTTTTCCTTCACTACTTGCATGTTGTCAAACCTTGTGTAGCAATTTCTTCTAGTTATTGCTGCAAA
Organism: Gleditsia sinensis; assembly: GCA_037074535.1. Classification (NCBI taxonomy): domain Eukaryota; kingdom Viridiplantae; phylum Streptophyta; class Magnoliopsida; order Fabales; family Fabaceae; genus Gleditsia; species Gleditsia sinensis. The sequence continues at coordinate 15,379,460 of CM073463.1, read as the reverse complement.
ATGTCGTCTTTATTATCATGTTTTGGGTCTTATTTAAATTGTATATTGTTTGAAATTTTTATACACAATTTTGATAGTAGTATGCTTATTTGAGACTTTTGAATAAGTATATTTTAATTGTTGTATTTGTCAAGACATGAGGTCTTTTGATCCTTGATTCAATTCTACAACTCGATCTTTATAGCTCCTTGGTCGATCTTATGGAAGATTTTTTATCTTGACAAATTTGGTCTCCATAAATTAATCACTACATAAAAAGTAAGATCTTGATCTTGACAACCTTAGTCTCCCTTAATGGAGCACCATATAAATTTCAAAAAGAAAAAGGCATAATAAAGCCAATAGTCACTGTGATGTAAACAGCAAGAGCATCAAGAAAACACAAGCTGGAAGATCAAAACATTGAAACTCTTGGTTCACTTTTGATGATAAACTTTATTGTAATTTTGATAGGCTTGATTAGATCAAAATTGTTGAAAATTATTAGTTTTGGGAAGCACTTGATAAGTGTGTCTTTAGTTAAGTTTAATCCTAGGGGTGTTTTAGTTGTTAGTCTCAAGGTTTTTGTCGTTAAGATTGTGGATTATCTCAAAATTATTGGGATATTATTATGTAAATATTTTTTACGGGTTCTGGGGGTAGTTACGTGATCCTAGGAGGAGTAGATATATCCTATTATCTTTCCCAGTTTTATAACTTTCCATCTCTGTATATATGTATCACTCTTGTATTAATAATACACATGCAATTACCGGCTCATAATTACATGGTATTAGAGCTCTGAAACAACGTAGGAGTTGAACCTAGAGAGAGACGAACGTTGTTCGGACCTTGAGGTATCCTCCGCAATGAACCTGATCCAGACTAGGAGTCTATCACCTACGACTCTTGGTCTCGAAGGGTCTCTAGTAATCATTGTCTCCGAAAAGCTGAACGGGACGAATTACAAAGAGTGGGCGCAAGCCATGAAATTGACCATCAGTGGCCACAGGAAGCTGTGCATGCTTACGGGAGATGCAATTGTCCCAGACCCAACGAATGAACATGCTACTCGGCAATGAGAGATGGACAATTCAATGATTTCTTCATGGCTCATCAATGCCATGATTCCATTGATCAAGAAAACTTTCATGTTTCTACCAACAACTCAAAAAATTTGGGAAGGTGTGAAAGAATCATATTGTGATGGAAAGAATGCTTCACGTCTTTATGAGATTAAAACAAAGCTATGGTAGATGAAACAAGGTGATTGTAATGTTTCAGAGTATTGGGTTGATATGGTTGCAGTATGGTAGGAATTTGATCTACTCAATGAAGAGGAGTGGAAGTGCAAAGAGGATGCTATGAAGTATAACCAAAAAATAGAGAAGGAGAGAAATTTTGAGTTTATGGCAGGATTAAACAAAGCTTTTGATGATGTAAAAAGTAGAATCCTAAGCCGAATACCCCTGTCTACCACCAAGGAAGCATTCTCTAAAGTTAGAAGAGAAGTAGCAAGAAGGAGAGTTATGCCGAAGGAAGAACCAGTTACAACCTCACCCATTATACCTGAAGGTTCTACAATGGTATCAAGAAGCAGTGAGAAAGAAAGGAAAAAATGGTGTGATCATTGTAAGAAAAAGTGAGACACAAAAAAATATATGCTAGAATATTCATGGAAAACCACCAGATTGGAAGCCAAGGAAGGGAAAAGCGTAGGGTTATCAAGCCTCAAATGAAACTAGTCCAAAAAAGCTAGAGGAAAACAAAAAGCAGCAGATAATGGATCAGAATATTTCTTTGAAAACACTACTTGAAATGCTGAAGCAGCTGAACAATATCCAAGACGATGGATAGCAACAAAAGAAAAATGCATATGCTAACATTACAATGAAAGGTAATTTTATTCAAGCTTTAAATACATCATCTGGTGAAAGAAGGTGGATAATAGATTCAAATGCATTTGACCATATAACGGATGACCCTCATCTCTTTAATACCTATACTCCTTGTGCTAGTCATGAAAAAGTCAGAATTGCATATGGTACTTTGTCATCTATTGCTAGAAAAGGGAGTATAAAAATCACAAATCTTGTGACTTTAAATTATGTGCTTCATGTCCCAAACCTAACATGTAACTTACTTTCAGTTAGTCAATTGACTAGACAAGAAAATTGTAGTACTTACTTCTTTCTAACTCATTGTGTTTTACAAGACCTATCACTGGAGAAGATGATTGACAGTGCTAAAGAGTCTAAAGAAGTGTACTACCTCAATGAAGATAAAGAGAGTAACTTTAATTCTCAAAATTTGTGTAATAATGCATTTATTAAGAATGATGAACTTTTGTTATGGCATAAGATGTTGGGGCACCAAACCTTCAATATTTGTCTCATGTGGTTCGTAAGTTTTCAATGGATAAAAATTGGCATACTCAATATGATGCCTGTGAGTTTGCTAAACACAAAATAACCTCTTTCAAAAAATATGAATATAAATCTACTAAACATTTTTCCCTTGTACACAGTGATCTTTGAGGACCTTCTCGTATTGCTAATCGTACTAATTCAAAATGATTTATTACTTTTATGGATGACCACACTCGGTTAGACTGAGTATATCTGTTGAGAGAAAAATCTAAAGTTCTCTCTGTTTTTATTAATTTTTATATGATAAGAAATCAGTTCTAAACTAGTATTCAAATTCTCCATACCGATAATGGCATTGAATATTTCAATGAACATCTCCATGATTTTTTAGAAGAATATGGCATTGTTGATAAAAGCACATATATTGATAGTCCTCAATAAAATGAGATTGTTGAAAGGAAAAATCGACACCTTCTTGAGGTTGCCAAGGCCCTAATGTTTATTAATAATGTGTCAAAATATTTATGAGGAGATGCCATTCTCATAGTCATCTATCTTTTTAATAGGATGCCTAGTCGTGTTCTTTCTTTTAAATATCCTATGGAAAAACTTAAAGAAACTCACAATATAACTCACCTTGAAACTAATCTTTCTCTAAAAGTTTTTGGGTGCTCTGTTTTTGTTCACAATCACCAACACAACAAACTCGACCTTAAAGTTGTCAAATGTTCGCTGCTTGGTTATTCTCCTACAAAAAAGGGGTATAAATGTTATGATCCTCAAACCAAAAAATTATTTGTCAGCTATGATGGAGGAGCCCTTCTTTCCTAAGTGTTCGAATCAGGAGGAGAATTTGAGTGAGTTTGAATGTCAATCTCAGCCTTTGGAACCAAACCACCTTTACAATATTTTGAAACCCATTCCTAAATCCATTTTAGATAATAGCCCTTACTTACCCAAGAATGATTCCCTCGTGCTAGAAATAGACGTGAACTTTGAAAGTGGTGATACACATAATATTACACAAAATAAGGAATTAAAGGTCTACTCTTGACAAAAGAGAGTGGGTAGTACACTTAATGAACTTGAGGCAGTATCAAATACCGAACTAATGCAGGATCCTGAAGAGGAAGAATAAAGTGCTAGTGAAAAGGTACAGGAGCAAATAAGTGATGATTTAAATCTTCCTATTGCCTTAAGGAAGAAAACTAGAACATGTACTACACATCTGATTGAGAACTTTGTATATTATGATGCATTATCATCACCATATTGCGTATATTCGAGCAATCAAAGACATGTACGACGGGATAACGACTTGCGTGAGAACACAAAATGGGGATACAAAGGATTTTCCCACAACTATTGGACTACATCAAGGGTCTTCTCTGAGTCCGTATCTTTTTAATTTGATTTTGGACACAGTTACTGAACATATACAAGAGTTGGGGCCTCAATGCATGATTTCTGCAGATGATATAGTCTTAGTTGGTGAATCGAAAGAGGAAATAAATATGAAGCTAGAGTCATGGAGACAAGTTTTAGAAACACATGGTTTTCGGATAAGTAGAAATAAAACAGAATATATGGAATGTATTTTTAGTAAGAGACGAACAAATACGAATATAGACGTGAAACTTGGAGACTATATATTAAAACAAGTTACAAATTTTAAATATCTTGGGTCCATTGTTCAAAATGACGGTGAAATAAAGGAGGACGTAAACCACAGGATTCAAGCTGGATGGATGAAATGGAGGAAAATTTCGAGTGTTATTTGTGATAAAAAAGTGCTGCTCAAAGTTAAAGGAAAATTCTACCGTACGGCTATAAGACCTGCTATATTGTATGGTACGGAATGTTGGGCGGTTAAAAGACAACATGAAGATAAACTCAACGTTGCAGAGATGAGAATGTTGCGTTGGATGTGTGGACACACCAGAAGAGATATGATTAGAAACGAGTGCATTAGAGAGAAAGTTGGGATAGCACCTATTGTAGAGAAGATAGTTGAATCTCGCTTAAGGTGGTTTGGCCATGTGTGGAGAAAACCTGCAGAAGCCCTAGTGAGAAGAGTTGATCGGATGGAGAATAGTCCAATAATTAGAGGTAGAGGGAGGCCAAAGAAAACAATAAGTGAAACTATTAAAAATGATTTAATAGTTAATAACTTATCTATTGATCTCATCCATGATAGGCCACTATGGCGTCGTTTGATCCATGTAGCCGACCCCACCTAGTGGGAAAAGGCTTAGTTGTTGTTGTTGTATTACTAATCTAGACAGAATTAGAATTCCTAATGACATCTAAGAAACCCTTGGGAGGCGTTTGGTAAACGGCAAAGTTTTTTGTTCCCAGGAATCATGTTTTCTGAGAAACATAATTGATGGGAATTATAATTCCCAAGAATATATAAAATATGTTTGGTTGACTTTTAAGATTACTGGGAATCTTTAAATAATGTTATATGTAAATCTTCTATTCTTCTATTTGGTTATACTTAATTTTCTGAAAATCTTCGTATATTTTAAAAAAAAAAACTTTATTCTTATGAGAGAGAAAGTAAGAGTGAAGAGAGGGAATGAGAGAGAGGATGAGAGAGAAAGTGAGAGAGATGAGAGAGAGTGAAAGTGGTGAGAGAGTAAAATTTTTTTAGTTATTATTACAATTATTCCATTAATAAAGAATATAATTATCATTTAATATTCCCATTCCCATGGGAAACTAAGATTCTCACCTCTCCCCATGGGAATGTTTTTGTGAGAATCTTACTAAAAAACAGTTCCTGGGAATCCTAGTTTCCCAAGAATGAATTTTTAAAAACTTGTACCAAACATGAGAATTCTAATTCCCTAGATTCAGATTTACAGGAAACAAAAAAGAATCCTTGTACCAAACACCCCCTTGAAGTACGAAAGTGGAGAAAAACAGTCTTGGAAGAAATGGGAGTACTAAAAAAGAACGAGACATGGGAGGAAGTCAACATTTCAGAAGGGATGAAACCCATAGGTTATAAATGGGTCTTCACTGTAAAGTACAATGTTGATGGGTTGATTGAAAGGTATAAAGTTCGTCTGGCAGTAAAAGGTTTTACTCAAACCTATGGATTAGATTACAAGGAAACATTTGCACCCTTGGCAAAATTGAATACCATAAGAGTGTTTCTATCTGTAGCAGTAAATTTAGATTGACCCCTTCAACAATTTGATATCAAAAATACCTTCTTAAATAGGGAGTTAAAAGAAGAAGTCTATATGAAGCTTCCTCCAGGATTCGATAGGCAAAAGGGAGAAAATAGAACTTATAGGCTAAAGAAGTCTCTATATGGTTTGAAGTAATATCCACGAGCTTAGTTTGAAAGGTTTACTAGAGTTCTTAAGTTTGAAGGGTACATATAAGCTCAATCAGACCGTACAATATTTCTCAAGATTAGAGAAAGGAAAAAAAAAAGCATTTTGATTGTTTATATAGATGACATTGTAGTCACTGGTAATGATACTAAAGAAATAAAAAGACTCAAGTCCGCTTTGGCAAAGGAGTTTGAAGTTAAAGACTTAGGAGAAAGAGATTGGTATGCTTGACTGCAAACCAAGCGTTACACCCATAGAGACTACAAAGTTTGAGGACGATGAAAAATTGATTGATCGTGAAAAATACCAAAAACTGGTTGGAAAGTTAATCTACTTATACTAGATCAGATATTGCTTTTACAGTAAATGTGGTAAGCCGTTATATGCATTCTCTGAGGAAAAGGCATTTTGAGACTGTTTATAAAATTGTGATCTATTTAAGGCAACTCCAAGAAATGGGCTATTGTACAAAAAGGGAGATCAAAGAACCATAGAGATTTATACAGATGCTGATTGGACAAGTTCAATAGAGGACAAAAGATCAACCACTTGATATTGCACCTTTGTATAGAGAAATTTGGTAACATGGCAGAGTAGGAAACAAAAGGTGATAGTTAGAAGTAGTGTAAAAGCCGAATTCAGAGCAATGGCAAAAGGTATTTGTGAAGGGCTTTGGTTAAAAAAGGTGTTAACAACAACAACAACAACAATAACTAAACATTTTCCCACTAGAAGGGGCGTTAACAGAATTACAAATTAACTGTAAATTACCCATAAAACACTACTGTGACAACTAGGCTACCATTAACATGTATCATAATCATGTTCATCATGACAGAACTAAACATGTGGAGGATGATCAACATTTTATCAAAAAAAACATAGAAGATGGGATTATATGCTTGACATATGCACCCACAAAAAGGCAAATTGCTGATGTGTTCACAGAGGAGCTCCAAAAACAAAGCTTTGAAGAATGTGTAAGCAAGTTGGACATGATAGATATCTATGATCCAACTTTAGGAGGAGTGTGGTTAAGATTGTGGATTATCCCGAAATTATTGGAATATTATTATGTATATATTTTTTATAAGTTCTGGGGGCAGTTACATGATTCTAGGAGGAGTAGATATCTCCTATTATCTTTCCCGGTTATCTCTCCCGATTTTATAGTTTCCCATCTCTGTATATTTGTATCTCTCCTGTATCAATAATAGACATGCAATTACCGACTCATGATTAAAATTTGAAAGGAGAGATTTATGTTTAAAGTTTTGAGTGTAACCAATTGATTTGAACATAGGTATGAAAACCTCTCTATGGTCATAACATTTTGAAAGTGTTAGACCTCTTATAACCCAAGTGTACAGGAGGAGACACCATAAAAAATGAATACGTGGAATGGGGTCAGGGGAGAACAATGGAAAGGACACGTGGCTAATTGTGGATGGGCAAAAGGACAAAATCGTTAAAGAGAGACAAGGAGTGGAACAGGAGGATAAAAGAACAGTAGCAAAAGGTGGAGGTTGAGCGAATAATCAAAATAGTCTGTGATGAGACATCTGGTAGCCTAGCAACATACCAAAACTTATCTTTTTTCTTTAGCATCAGGATTTTTCTGCTATGCAAGCTAGTATTGGTTGGTAAGGGAAAAACAGAGGTTTTCTATCAACTTGGTATTAGACTGCTACTATCCTAGTTTATGGTTAACACAAGAATAGAGTCACGGGTAGAGCACATGGAGTAAGATTTAGGAGAATTAGTGACTAGAGTAGGAGGAATTGAAGCAGACATGAAGGTGGTGATGGACGTCCTAGCTGAAATCAAGGAGTCCACCAATAGAAGGACCGAAGGGAGATGTCACCATATCTCCCACAACTGAACAAGGGGAGAACTAGGGGTACCCGAGGAATGAGGGGGATGAAAATACCATTCACCAAGAAAACTGTGAGAGACCGACAGACCACGCTCCCAGGTGATTGGAGCTCCCTCTATTCTCAAGAGAAGACCCGGGGGGATAGATTTTTTGCGTGGAACGATACTTTGCAATCAATGGGGTAGCGAAAAGGGAGAAGGAAGCCACTACTACAATTTATATGGAGGGGGTGCATTGAATTGGGGTCAGTGGATGAAAATTTGCTTACCAATCACCAGTTGGGAAGTTTTCAAAATGGAGTTATTGGACCGTTTTCGCTCCACGCAGGGAGGCTCGGCATCTAAGGAACTATTATCCCTCAAGCAAAACTCCAGCGTGGAGGAGTATAGGAACCAATTTGAATCCCTCTTAGCACTGCTGTGTGATCTGTCTAACGAGCTACTTAAGGAGGCTTTCATCAATGGATTATTAGAGGAGATCAAAGTTGAGTTGAGGCTGATGAATCTAGGGAGCTTAGTGTAGGCTATGACAATGGCTCAAAAGGTGGAGGACAGGAATCTAGTGTTGGAAAAGAGCAGAGGAAGTCGGGTCACACGAGGAGGAAACCCAATTCAACCTAACTCTAAGGGTAGCTATGGGCCCAAAATTATGGGGCATCAAGAGCCCATCAAGGCCCAAGACACGCTACACCTGTCTCCCATAGCCAGCCCAGCCTCACTAGGATTCACCAAGTCCTCGAAGGTCCAACAAGGAAGAACGAAAGCAAAGCCTAGCAACTCGGGACCCTAAAATTGCTGCAAAGGAGGATATTGGAGGCTTAGGTCAAGTGAGATAAGGGGCTCTGCTACTAGTGTGATGAGAAGTACAATGTTGGACACTGGTGCTGAAACAAACAACTATAGATGTTATTGGTGGAGCCAAAAGAAGAAGGTGACGACAAGAATAGTGAGGAACCGATAGAGGAGGTAATTGAAGCAGCAGAGGCTAGCCAAATTAAAAGTATCTATGAACTTAATTGTTGGGATCAGCTCTCCCAGAATGATGAAGCTGTGTGAAAAGGTAGGAAGCAAGGACGTGATAGTACTCATCGACAAGGGGCTACTCACAATTTCATCTCTAAGGAGGTTGTTGTCGAACTACAGCTAACCATCTACCACACCCCTCCCTTCGGCATAACCATAGGCAATAGATACAAGGTCAAGGGACCAGGATTTGCAAGAAGGTGGAGTTAGAACTGCAAGGGATCACCATCCAGCAAAATTTCCTTCTATTTGAACTAGGGAGCACTGATTTGGTAGTAGGGGTAAAGTGGTTGAGTACTCTGGGGGTAACATCCTAATTTCGTTTTATTTATTAATAAAGATACATAAATATTTAATATAACATCCCTAATTTCATTTCTTTTATTAATAAAAGTACATAAATATTTAATTAAAAAAATAAAATTTGTTAGACAATTTTTAGATATTTAAAGAAATATAATTCTTAGAAATTCTTCACCTTATGTGTATACATAGAAAATGTTTCTAACATTAAAAAAATAGGTAAAGAGAGAAAATCTAATAGGAAAAATTAGAAATAATATACTAAAGAAAGACGAAATTCTTGGATAAGGAAGATAAAATTTTGTGAAGTAAATAAAGGTCTTAAAATTTTAAAAAGATTAGATTCGGATAATTTTTCTTAATTCAAGAGTTAAAATTACTAAGTTTAATATCTCCACCCATAAATTGGGCTTTCACCTATAGACATTTCATATATAGTTTTTTCATTTCACATGAATTTCTAACAAGTCAATAGGATAGCCCAAACAACAAATAAAACATAGACTTGAACTAAGATTTAGAAATTGGACCAATAGCCCAAAAATTATGAAAATGTGACTAAACCCTTCATGAAAGGTAGAATTTCAGCCAAAGTAAAGAAAATAGATAAGAATGAGCCCAAATCCAAGAAGAAAAAATAAAAATCATGTGAGAAAATATTAGTGTAATAATAATTAAAATTAAGTCATATGGCATTAAGACAAAACATCTATATCCTACATTCATAATTTCAATAAATAATAATACATGGTATTAGAACAAAACATCTATATCTTATATTCATAATTTCAACAAGTGATAATAATACATAATATTATGACAAAACATCTTTATTCTACATAAATAATTTCAGTCAAGTAAAGGAGACTCAAGGGCTGAAAATTTGCCACCTAGAAAGACAAACCTATCATACTTGAGTGAGACAAAAGAAAAAAAAATCCCTAAATCACAGGGACCTTATCCCTTGTCTTAAGAACATTTTATCATAATTTTCAAAATACAAATCTCCTTTTGCTATGCATATCTTGACTAAGGGAGAGGAAGACAAGAACATGAGTTGTCTTTCTCCAAAAAATAATCAAGTACATCCTAATTGTGATAAAGTAGACCCATGATCATAAAAGGTGAATCACTTGATAGTTTATTTAAACAAAACCCACCATTATAACATTATAATTTCGTCCAAGTGAGGGAGAGAAAAAATAGAAACAAAGTAGAGTGAGGAAATGAGAGAAAGAGAGGAGAAGAAAGGAAGGAAGAAAAATGAGAAGTTTAGAGAACTAAGTACTCAAGGTAAACTAACTTAATCTTCACTTGAATCCATATTTTCTCTTCATCCTTAGGGTTCATAAACTCACCCTCCTTCTCTTATTTAAGCTGCTAGAAAAACTAAGAGAAAGGAGAAGTCTTGCTACTTCCTTCAAGAGGAAATAAGAAAAAAAATTCACTAAGTGAATTAGGGAGATCTTTAGGTAGGTTTAACAATATCTCTTTTTGAAGATAAGCTTTGAAATTTGTAACATTTATATGGGATTTTGATTTTAAAACTTTGATTAAATTTACAATATTTACTACTTTGATAATTGGTCATGAATGTTTATATATCATGTTACATGTTATTTTACATATGATAGATGTTTTCAACATTTCGATTGGTGTGAAAAGTTCTGCATAGATATGGCTATGGGTAGTAAAATTTTATTATTTTTGGACTGTTATTTTGTATATTTGAATGTGGTGAAAAATTGATGAAATATGATTAGATGTAAAAAAAATGGAAGATGATGTAATATAATAATGAATTAAAACCTTAAGAAAGGTTTGGTTAGGAAACTGGATTTCGGAGTAACTAAAAAAGTTTTTGTTTTCGAAATTCTGAGAAAAATCGGTTAGGAATTAAAAGAAATGGTTAACGTGAAAAATGTAGATTTATGTCTCACGGATTTTTAGCCACTGAAATCACTTAATTTGGAGTTCATAAGAGGAAAATATTGCCCAATATGTAAGCAGTTAATCAGAAAATAATCTGTTAGGTATGTTTCTGTGTTTGAATTTCTAGGATAAATTTGTAAGAAATTAAAAGAAATGCTTAACATGATAAATATAGATATATGTCTCACGAATTTTTAACCACTGGAATCATTCAAATTGAAATTAATATAAGAGAGATATAGTCAAATTAGTAAGCAGAGATCAGAAACTAGCCAACCAGGGAAGAATCTGTTAAGTATGCTATTGTGTTTGAATTTCTGGGCAAAATCTGTAGGAAATTAAAGGAAATTGTTAACATAATAAATATAGATATATGTATCACGGATCTATAGACTCTGAAATCACTTAATTTGGAGTTCATATGAGGGAGATATGACCGATTAATGAGTAAAGGTCAAAATCAGTCTAGAATCGAAGGTGATAAAATGTAAGCGTTTTTGTTTTCGATTTTTTGAGAATAATTAATAAGAAATCTAAAGAAATGATAAACAAGCTTTTTATAGGTTGTGAAATCCTCTCAATTGGAGTTCGTATGAGTGAAATATGGTCAGGTTAGTAAGTAGAGGTCTGAAGCTACCCGAAAAGAAATAACATTGAATTTGAGGGAGTAGTAACATTACGATTACTTAATATTTCACTAAAATATTCAACATAAAGATTTTAAAAGATTGTTTTATCTTTCTATTGACACCAAGATCACCTCAATCGGATTTAAAATGAGAGTGTTATACTCTATTTAGTGAGAGAAAAAAAAATATTTAAAAAAAAAAGAATCTTATAAAAAAAAATAATGAATGACTAATGTATGTCATAGCCATTGTCATTGCATGAACTCTTTATCATCTTAAGTGTAATTTTGACATGAAAATATTTTATAAAGTGATATTTGAAACGATTATGTTCATGACATGATTACCAATGATTTTTGGTAATGATTATATTTTGATGAAAAATTATGGCATGTAAGTATAATGAACATACTTGTTATTAAAATCATATTTTTGACTATTAATGTGAAAAGAAAAGAAATGAAATGAGCACAGTCACATGACAGTCCGTGTGGTGCACCAATAGGGAGACGCCCTACCAACAGCTATGATTATGTTAATAAGCAAAGAAAATGTACAATGTCGGACGGAGCGAGCAAAGTCTGTACCGGGGAATAGAAAATACTCAGCCTGACCAGAATAGTTTAATATGAAAATAAGTTGATAGCTTTCACATGATATTTTAAAAAAAATTATTCATGCCATACATGTCATAACTGTACGATTTTTATATGCATTGATAAAGTGCATTCATGTGACCTAAAGATATTTGTTATAATTTATACAGATGAACATGACATGATGAGCTATATTTATGATAATTATGATTTATTGTTGAATCTACTGGGATTTAATTCTCACTATATTTTCCTATCATTTTCAGAAAACTAAGTTATGCAAATATTCTCTGTGACCGACTTTTAGCGTACGTTGGATCAAGTTGGCTAAAATCCCAGTGAAGGTGCATTCACCCGCACTCATATCTCCGGAACTGGTCAATATGGACGAATAAAATGTAGATTTATATGTGTTTGATTTTTGTACAGATGTTTTGATTAATAATGTGTATGTAAACCCAGAATTGTATAAGTGTTAATAGTATTTCATAAATCTTAATTATGTTTTGTTAATTTAATTGAATGTTATTATGAGTTAAATAGTTAAAAGTAAAGAAGTAATGACTTGAATTTTAAATATATATATATATATATATATATATATATATATATATATATATATATATATATATATAAATATGTATGTATGTATGTATGTATGTAAAAAAAAAATATGGAGTTGTTACACTGAGCATGGTGAGTACAAATTGGAGAATCCTATCTATGACATTTTGGTGGGGAAGGAAGAAGATACAAGGAGACCCCTCACTCACCAAGGTAATGGCCTCCCTCAATCCATGCTAAAATCTGTCCAAGAAAGTAGTGAGGGATACTGAGTTGAATTTGGGGCCATAACCACTAACGTGCAAAGAGACCCTCCAGTCCAAGCTAAGCTGGAGAACCTACTATCCCAATTTGTAGCAATTTTTGAACTACCCTAACAACTTCCTTCCAACGCAGCCAAGATCATGCCATTAAATTAAGGCAGGGCTGAACCACCCAACCAGACCATACTGATATCCCTATTATCAGAAAACAAAAATAGAGAATATTGTTAAGGAGATGATGGCTACGGAAATTATTAGGCCAAGCACCAGTCCGTTTTCTATCCCCCGTGTTACTAGTGAAGAAGAAGGATGAAGGTTGGCACTTTTGCGTGGATTATCGTTCCCTAAACGATATTATTATCCCCGACAAATTTCCCATACTAACTATAGATGAGCTAGGCAGTGTCACTAAATTTTTTAAGCTGGATTTAAAATTGGAGTACCACCAAATACGGGTAAAGGAGAAAGACACTGAGAAAACAGCTTTCCGCACTCACGAGGGGCATTACGAATTTTTGGTAATGCCCTTTGAATTGTCCAATGCCCCTTCAACATTTCAAGCATTGATGAATGATATCTTCCGCCCATACTTAAGGAAATTTATACTAGTGTTCTTTCATGACATATTGATATATAGTAAAGATTAAGACTCACACCTAGCCCACCTGAGAACAGAATTGATGCTCTCACAAGAGAATCATCTCTTGGTAAATAAGAAGAAATGCTCATTCGAGAAGGAAAAAATTGCTTACTTAGGTCACCTAATAACACCCCAGGGAGTTGCAATAGACCCAGAAAAGATTGTGCACATGGTGAATTGGCCTCAACCTAAAGGCTTGAAGGATTTGAGAGACTTTCTTGGTCTCACAAGATACTATAGACGCTTTGTAAAGGATTATGGAAAGATAGCAGAGCCACTCACTAAACTACTCAAAAAAGACGCCTTCCATTAGGTAGATGAGGCCCTAACGGCATTTGAGAAACTAAAGCTAGCCATGACTACATTGCTAGTCTTGGCACTTCCGGATTTCTAAAAAATCTTCGTTCTGGAAATTGACGCTTACAATTTTAGATTAGGGGCAGTTTTAATGCAAGAAGGGAAACCTTTAGCCTATTTTAGCAAGGTTCTATCTTTGAGAGAACAAGCCAAATCAGTGTATGAAAGGGAGTGGATGGCCATAGTGGCTACAGTCAAAAAATGGCACCACTATTTGATGGGGAGGCAATTCATAATCCGTACAAATCAAAGGAGCTTGGGGTTCCTCATGGAACAAAGAATCTTGGGAGAAGATCAACAGAAATGGGTGATAAAATTGCTGGGCTTTGATTTGGAGATACAATTCAAATCTGGTTGTGAAAGTAAAGCCACAGACGCACTATCAAGAAAAAGATATGCTCAACTCAACCCCTTAATAGTGTCCCAACCTCTTCTCATTGAGCTGAAGGCTGTAGATGAAGAAATCAGTAAGGATGAGAAGCTGGCCTGAATAGTACAGGGGCTTTCGATAGATCCCACACAACACCCGAATTACCATTTGGCCCAAGGAAGATTGCTATACAAAGGGCGAATGGTCCTG